>CM021107.1:571597968-571715279 GCA_007115665.2 Sequoiadendron giganteum | reverse complement strand
TGAGGGATTAGGGTATGAGGGTTGAGGGATTAAGAGGGTATAGGGGATGAGGGATTAGGGTTTAAGGGTTGAGGGTTGAGGGTTTAAGGATTAAGAGGGTATAGGGGTAGAGGGATTAGGGTTGAAGGGTTGAGGGTTGAGGTTTGAGGGATTAGAAGGGTATAGGGGTTGAGGGATTAGGGGTTGAGGGCTGAGGGATTAAGAGGGTATAGGCGTTGAGGGATTAGGCTTTAACGGTTGAGGGTTGAGGGTTGAGGGTTGAGGGTTGAGGGTTGAGGGATTAAGAAGGTATAGGGGTTGAGGGATTAGGCTTTGAGGGTTGAGAGTTGAGGGTTGAGGGTTGAGGGTTGAGAGTTTAAGGGTTGAGGGTTGAGGAATTAGGAGGGTATAGGGGTTGAAGGATTAGGGTTTAAGGGTTGAGGGTTGAGGGTTCAAGGATTAAGAGGCTATAGGGGTAGAGGGATTAAGGTTGAAGGGTCTAGGGTTGAAGGTTGAGGGATTAAGAGGTTATAGGGATTGTGGGATTAGGGTTTAAGGGTTGAGGGTTGATGGATTAGGGTTTGAGGGTTGATGGATTAAGAGGGTATAGGAGTTGAGGAATTAGGGTTTAAGGGTTGAGGGTTGAGGGTTGACGGATTAAGAGGGATTAGGGTTCAACGGTTGAGGGTTCAAGAATTAAGAGGGTATAGGGGTAGAGGGATTAAGGTTGAAGGGTTGAGGGTTGAGGGTTGAGGGATTAAGAGGGTATAGGGGTTGAGGGATTAGGGTTTAAGGGTTGAGAGTTGAGGGATTAAGGATTAAGAGTTGAGGGTTGAGGGGTGAGGGTTGAGGGATTAAGACGGTATAGGGGTTGAGGGATTAGGGTTTAAGGGTTGAGAGTTGAGGGATTAAGGATTAAGAGGGTATAGGGGTAGAGGGATTAGGGTTGAAGGGTTGAGGGTTGAGGGTTGAGGGATTAAGAGGTTATAGGTGTTGAGGGATTAGGGTTTAAGGGTTGAGGGTTGAAGGATTAAGAGGGTATAGGTGGTGAGGGATTTGGGTTTAAGGGTTGAGGGTTGAGGGATTAAGGATTAAGAGGGTATAGGGGTAGAGGGATTAGGGTTGAAGGGTTGAGGGTTGAGGGTTGACGGATTATGAGGGTATAGGGGTTGAGGGATTAGGGTTTAAGGGTTGAGGGATGAGGGAGTAAGAGGGTATAGGGGTTGAGGGATTAGGGTTTAAGGGTTGAGGGTTGAGGGTTCAAGGATTAATAGGGTATAGGGGTAGAGGGATTAAGCTTTAAGGGTTGAGGGTTGAGGGTTGAGGGATTAAGAGGGTACATGGATTGAGGGATTATGGTTTAAGGGTTGAGGGTTGGGGGATTAGGGTTTGAGGGTTGAGGGATTAAGAGGGTATAGGGGTGGAGGGATTAGGGTTGAAGGGTTGAGGGTTGAGGTTTGATGGTTGAGGGTTGAGGGATTAAGAGGGTATAGGGGTTGAGGGATTATGGTTTAAGGGTTGAGGGTTGAGGGATTAAGAGGGTATAGGGGTTGAGGCATTAGGGTTTAAGGGTTGAGGGTTGGGGGTTCATGGATTAAGAGGGTATGGGGATTGAGTGATTAGGATTTAAGGGTTGAGGGTTGAGGGATTAGGGATTGAGGGTTTAGGGATTAGGAGGGTATAGGGGTTGAGGGATTAGGGTTTAAGGGTTGAGGGTTGAGGGTTGAGGGTTGAGGGATTAAGAATTATAGGTTGAGGATTAGGTTTAGGGTTGAGGGTTGGGGATTAAGAGGTATAGGGGTTGAGGGATTAGGGTTTAAGGGTTGAGTTTGAGGATTAAGAGGTATAGGGGTTGAGGATTAGGGTTTAAGGGTTGAGGTTGAGGGTTCAGGATTAAGAGGTATAGGGGAGTAGAGGATAAGGTTGAAGGGTTGAGGGTTGAGGTTTGAGGGGATTAAGAGGGTATAGGGATTGAGGATTAGGGTTTAAGGGTTGAGTGTTGTGAGGATTGAGGTTTGGCGAGGTTGAGGGATTAAGAGGGTATAGGGGTTGAGGGATTAGGGTTTAAGGGTTGAGGGTTGAGGGATTAAGAGGGTATAGGGGTTGAGGGTTGAGGGTTCAAGGATTAAGAGGGTCTCCCACTCTCCGCTTCTCCCCTTCTCCCACTCTACCCCTCTCTCCCTCCCTCTCTATCTCCCACTCTCGCCCTCTCTCCCTCCCACTCTCTCTTTCTCCCACTCTCCCCCACTCTCTCCCACTCTATATTTCTCCCACTCTCACCCTCCCTCTGTATCTCCCATTCTCTCGATCTCCCACTCTTCGCTTCTCCCCTTCTCACACTCTCTCCCACTCTCTCTTTCTCCCACTCTTCCCCTCTCTCCCTCCCTCTCTATCTCCCACTCTCCCCCTCTATCCCTCCCACTCTCTCTTTCTCCCACTCCCCCCTCTCTCCCTCCCACTCTCTCTTTCTCCCACTCTCAGAAATATACTAAGGAAACCAAATTTCACATAATGTGTGCATTATAACATGAGGGTGTTATAAGGCGAGCACGTTATAACACGAGGGCGTTATAAGGCGAGCGCGTTATAACACGAGCACGATTTTTACTCCACTAAAATGGTAAAAAACTCTATATACCTGTGATTTCAAGGCCCACAGTTTGCATATTCCCCTGGTTCTTTACGTGCCCCCACAAAAAGCAACTTTTTGATGATGTTGTGAAGTGTGCAAGCATATTTTTCACATTCCATCACCTTTTCCGTGATCTTTTTACCACCTTTGCATGAAATAGCAGAGTTTCCACGTTGAGAGACATATAATATCAATTGAAGTTTGAACTCCATTGAAAAATGATATACAATTGAAGTGTGGAAGGGAACAAACTTTTGAACAAGTCAAATTGTTGTGGAGTTTGAAGAAAGAAGAAGGTAAGGCTACATAATTGGGTTGAAATCCTCCATTTGAAAGTTTGGTTTTTAAGGTATGTGAATTCTTTACACATTTTATTTCATTCTATTATGGATTGCTTTCATTTTTGTTTGTCATTATAACCTTAGGTTGTCAATGCACATTTTAAATTACCATTATATACACAATTATATACAGTTGCCAATTACCATTTTAATCTTGATGCAGAGCATCTACCAGGATCCATAAATCATCAAGGGTACTTCTGACCATAACTTAAATTGAAGAAGATCAACAAACAAAATCAATTATCTTTTCATCAAAACATTAGAACTTGGTTTCAACTCTTTTTCAGACTCAAAAAAATAGATTAACCATCATAAAATTCATTGTAACATAGCATAAAGTTGATTAGAAAGTCAAAACCATTCACAAAAATTCATCTTTTAAGACAACTCGAAGCCTCTCCCATTCCTCCAAAGGGTCCAAACACCTTCCAATACCTCTGCACAAACTGATGTAGTACAAAGGAAGAAATCAACACCTTTCTTGATACACTTATTCAACTATATTTCCCTTCACAAAACATTTGATTCGTATACTCAAATTAGCATTAAGAGTTCCCAATTCCTTAAGGACCTTCAAAACACCTTGAAAATCTTGGAAATAACTGATTACAATCAACTAAATTCCTCAAAACATCAACCAATGATTATGTCATTCACAAGTTGTCTTAAATCTTCCATAATGGCACCATTGTTTACAAACACAAACTATAATTCTTAAGGCACAACCAAACCATTATTTGCTTAATAAATCTTTGTTTGAGTTAGTACAAAAAAATGAAACCTTTCAGAAGTTTTCCCTTACACACAAAATTCGTTCCTTTGTTCACTTTCCACATTACTAGTAGCCAAGCATCTACAAATTGTCACATGTATCTCGCAAACCATGAACACACTTCAAACTATGATACTCATTTTTGATGCAGAGTTAGAGGACCCAAAACCATTGAAGATGTCAACTTTCCTTCAAGAGGCATCTAAGAAGATTAAAAAGGAATAATGGACCAATCTCAACACTCCTCCAAGGTGGACAACAAACAAAAACATTATTTCCCACATTTCACCCTTGGAATCTAGTTACTGTGCAAAACTAGTTTTGGGCCCTTAACTCCAAAAATTTCCAAAACACTAGGAAAATAAAAGAATGATTGTAGCACCCATTTTAGAGTTGCAAGACATACCTTAACCCATCACACGACTCCATTGGGACAACTTTAAGAAAACTGACCTTTTCACTATTTTAGGCATCTAAGTAGGCCAATTTTACAAAGGAACTACCCTTAGACCTTCACAGCAGACTTCCAAACCCAAAAAAAATCTTTAATTAGGTCTCAAAACAAGATAATTTCTAGGTCTTAGGACCTTACCTGCTCAACTAGGCTTCCAATACAAAACCCCCCATTGTTCAATGCAAAGAGGGAGGGTTTATAGAAACTCCTATACCTAGGCCTTCCCAGACCATTCCAAAGAATCAAACACCTTCAAAATATCCTGCACAACGTCAAAAGTTCATTACATAGACCACTCCTTCAACACTTTTTCAAAATCACTCCTTGGTTCCTCAAATTCTCATGGAAAAGTGCTTGTTTGAGCTAAGAACCCCATCCTATTGTCATTAGTTTCATTCCAAGGAATTTTCAACAATAAAAGACCCTACTCTAACAATTTACATGCCATCCCACTGAGAAACAAGTTATAACAGTAGGTGGGATGGTCATTTCATAATTAAATCCTACTCAAACCCTTGACTGGCTTGAAATGAGCAGTTTCAGAAAATTGTCAATTGTTCCCTTCAAACGTAATGTTAAGCTCTCAGAACTGATGCATTAGAGAGTTAAGACATGTTCCTACAATATTATATTAGTTTTCTATCAAGGGGAGGCTGTATAGATGCGTACAAGTGCACGATAGTGCAAAAAAACTAGTGAATTTCTGCAAAAGAGAATTTTTTTAATCAAAAAAATGGATTTCAAAATGAACAAAAATACTCCCTACGATCCAATGGAGTTTGTTTAAACCTTTTTCAATGACAACCAACTCCGCCCAATTCCTATAACTAACAAAAAACCACCTTTGAAAGCTCATATAACCGATACATGGAAAATGTCTTTAATGACCCTCTTACAACATGAAGATACCCAAAATTGAATCAAATTTCAAAATGGAAGCATAGATTGTCAAGGTGCTCCTACACCACAAACTTATCAAACACTCACAATGCCATTACACTCATCAGTTTTCAGAATCACCATCATGGTTATTCACTTTTAGTTAGGAATGTGCTCTGGCCAGCCTAGTGCTTCCATAATTTGTACACATTTGTCTACATGCTAGGTTAAATTTTGTACATGATGATTGTAAGTATTATTTAAATGAAGCCTTCAATAAAATATATTATTCAATTAACTTCAAAGGATTCATTTCTCAGGAACTAATATTCGTCTCATTACCATGGTACAGATAAAATTATCCGCCATGTTGAAGAAAAAGACAAAGAGGAAACTAACAGATGAAGAGAAAGAAACCTTGAAAGAAAAGGAGAGAGTTTGGGTGGCGGCATATCGTGAAAAGAAGAAATTGGAAAGGATTGATGAAAATAACCCGATTGTAGAGTAACCTCAACCATCAAAAAGAGAATGAGAATTGGTAGCACAAATGGCACGAATGTGAAAGCATCATCATAAGATAGATTCAGATACCGTAGTTGGACACACAGCCTCTACGACAAGTGAATATGAAGGGACAACATTAAGCACAAGAGAATATGGAGGCACACCATCTAGCACAAGTGAATAATGATAGACACCATCAACTGCAAGTGAATATGGAGGGACACCATGTACCGCAAGTGAATATTGTTGGACACCATCCAACACATCTCAAGTTGAGAGTACATCATCACTCGGAATTAACGAAGAAGGTATGCCATCATCCCCATGTGAACCTCAAGGTATGTCTTCTTCTGCACCCTCGATCAAAGGTACGCAATCTAGCCCACCTGAATTAAATATTGATGAAATTCCTAATGTTGAGATGTATGTACCTAGGAGAACACCACCTAGAATTTTGTGTAGAAAGCCAAAGTATTTGATTAATATTGATGATGAGATTTTGTAGCACATGGAAGGTAAAATTTCAAGGCACACTTATAGAAGATATGCTAATAAGATTTGGGAATGATTCTTTGAAAGGCTAAATGAGACTGGAAGATGTCAACTATTTGTTGAAATGATGCGGGGTGTAAAGTATAGGAACATCATGAAGACTCTTGGGTTGAGAACATTGAATGCATCGAGTGAAGACACTATTGTGAAGAATCTAATGGATGCTTATGAGAGTGTGGGTAAGACCTCACACTCAAAGGATAGTAATGTCACCTGACGTGTCATTACATCGACTTTGGTAAGCTGTCAAACAAAGAGAGCTCGTCTAATTAAAAAGACTAGTGAACAAACGAGATTTAGTAGAAAAAAATTATCAAGAGCCATTCAAAGGCAACAAAGAATTGAGGGAAATGATACAAATGAATTATGGGAATTCTCGGGGAGACTGTCACAAAAATTTAAAGAAGTTGTCCAAGCCTTGAGAACACTAATTGAATAGTATTGGAAGAATAACACAAGGTCATCTTTGAATCAAAGGGATGTGGTAAGAAGGAGAATCAGTAGTCGGAATCATGAGCCACATCCAAAACATTTTTTGGATACGACTCAAACCCAATTTTTTCGGAAATTTGAAAATGATTATCCTCAAATTAGTATTTCTCAAAGATTTTTTGAAATGCTTAAACCTTTTTATGTCAAGATAAATCACACATGCACTACTTGTTGTTGTAGACAACATATTGAGTTTTCTAACCATTATGATGTTTATCGTTCTATATGTTTAGATTTGCATACTAATGATGTTTTATAGGATTGTGGCATAGAATCCCCACCAAAATCTTCAAGAGAGTTCTTATCAAAAAATTTATGTGAAATAGAGAATGGCCAGATATTCTATAGGACAACATGCTTGGATGGTTCATGCGAGCGTTGCGGTGGCTTCCAGCGTATGCCAGTATGTAAACATATGGAAAGCACAGATGAGGTGGGACAAAAAATAGTAGAGTTCAGGAAGTATAAAATAGTGGCATATGCTACAAAAGATGAGTCTCAAGCAAAAATGTGTGATTTGGTTATTGAGAAGATTCTAGTGTACCAATTTATGACCATATTTCATGACAATATACTGTCTGAGTATGCAATGCATACCCATAGAGCCCGATGGTTGGACATGCAGTTAAAGCTGTGCAAGGACACCTTTCCAGTTGGAAGCATAGTATTTGTGGTTGACTTTCCAGAGAACTACACTCTACAGCCACAACATGAGGTGCAATCATAGTATTACAACTCCACACAAGTTTCGATATTTGTGCACATAGTATTCATTCATGCATCTGATAATACATATGAGCAAATGAAGGTATTGAGGGAGTACCACCTTTACATTAGTGATGATCGCACAGATTCTCCAGAGTGTGTGCAAGGTTGCTTCCAGATGTTCTACAGTGGTTTGGCTCAGAGGGGCATAGAATACGATCAACATATAATATGGTCTGATAACTGTGCAACACAGTTCAAGAACTCACACATGTTCTACTGGTTGTGCAGGATGCATGTCATTATAGGTGTTCAACATATGTGGAACTTCTGTGAGGGTGGACATGGAAAGGGGGAGCATGATGGTGCAGGAGCATGTGTGAAAAGATCATTAGCATGAGAAGAGTTAAAGTATAAAGACAGTGCAAAGTTGATAGATCCAAAATCAATCGTAGAGTGGTGTAATGCTTTGATGGGTCCAAGTAATGAATGTACATCTTCAGCTCATATATTTTTTAGGTTGATGGATGATACTAAAATTACACCATATGAAGACTGTTGTACACTAATAGGATCGAGTGAGGTACACTCTTTTCTTAGCCCAAATGCAGGTTCATGGAGTATCGATACACGAAAGATGGCATGATTTTGTTCTTCATGTACAATGCAAGTCTGAAATGATTGTGAGTCAGGGGAGTGGGTTGACAAATGGTTCACAAGTTATCTTAGCCCACTTCACACGTATCGCCTTCCGACGACATTGGAACTGACACAGATAGAATCATCGGTCGACTTTGACCACATATCAGATCTAGTTCAACGAGGTGATATATCTACTTTCTTAGTTGTTGAAATTCCATATCGTTAGATCTTACTTTGTACTATATTCGTAATATTGACAAATTTCAAGAGATTTTTTGCACATATCAATGCAGGGCATGTTTATGCAGTTATTGTAGATGAAGACAATGAAGAGGGAACAAAATATTACTTGTGTCGTTGTGTTGAGACCAAAAATAAATTGGAGGCCCTAGTTATAGATGGAGAAAACTTCGAATACCCTAGAGGCTTAGTTGTGGTTACTGGAACATGGCTTAGAAGGTACCCACATTCAAGTGTTAAACATTGGCTATTTTGGGACTTTGACATGCATCATAAGATTCTTCATTACTCGAACCTTGTTGTGGCATCCAATGTTCATTTGACCAATTATGGGGGTAGACCTTTGAACAAGACGTTATGGAAGGTCCGTGAGTCTGACCATAAGGCAATACTTGACACAATAAAGAGTAGAGCAGACCCGGATGGTTCGTTGGATTAATTTGTAAGTATATGCACATTGGTTCTTATTAATTTATACTTGTATGCACATTAATTTGTTTGATGCCAATGCTATCATCTTCTTTTACAATGATTGGTGCCCCCTTGCAAAAAATCTAGATATATGAGCCATCCAAGAGAATGTCAACCAAAAAAGCAATGCAACATCCTTATTTTGATGCCTGCATGCAACATCTGTAAGTGCCTTCCATCTATTTTTATTTCATTTCGATTTTGGATACTCTTTATTTTTCTCTTTTACTTTGCATATTTGTAAGTAAACTACTAAAAATTGATTGATCTATCGTTGCAGAAAATGCTGATTTAAGAGCCATCAAAGAGAATCTCAGCCAAAAAAGCAATGCAACATACTTATTTTGATGATTTTGATAAATCTCAATTTTTATTTCAAGCCATTATAAGAGAGTGTGTGAAGCTTATCGAGGGAATCTCAAGTTACTCATTTGAAGTTAACCTCATAATGAGCACCTATGATGTAGACTTTTAAAGAGAATCTTGAATGTATGAGTGACATTGTAAAAGATCTAAGAGAACCAAGTGCCAAAGGCATTGTAATAAGATTTAATTAGATAATGAGATATACTCAAATATTGTAAGGTTGGAGTTCATGTTTGGTGTAGTAGCACCTTGTTATGTAAATGCCTTGAGTAGGAAAATTTGCAAACTTTGAATTTTGAAATGTAAACAATGTGAAAAAGGTCATGTAAACAATTTGTACATATTTTTTTCCAACTCGTGTGACCAAGCAGACTATTCCAACATGTTTGAATAGGTATTTTTATACTAGGAATGTTCCTCTTTCACACTGAAACACGTAGAATCGCTTCAAGCTATGTTCCACCAGATCGATCCCTTAAGGGTCCAAATGCAAAATGGCTGCAAACTTTAGCATGTTATTACTTGGATACTATGACTCTTAGAAACTTCTCATCTAATCCTACAGAAAGGCATTGGGCCCCTCTAGAAAAACCTCTCTCGGTTTTGGCTATCTTGGAGTGGTTTTCTTGTGGCGGCGAATTTTCACTTGATGGAAAAAACATCAAATGCAAGCAGTACAAAGATGCAAACTGGTGCAACTTCCGTTCTGCAACTTGTGTGACCAAGCGGACTATTCCAACACGTCCAAATAGGTATGTTTACGCTAGGCATGGTCTTCTTTCACACCGAAACACGTGGAATCGCTTTGAGCTATGTTCCACCGGATCGATCCCTTAAGGGTCCAAAGTGCAAAATGGTTGCAAACTTCAGCATGCTATTATTCGGATACTGTGACACTTAGAAACTTCTCGTCTGATCCTATAGAAAGGCGTTGGGCCCCTCTAGAAAAAAATCTCTCGTTTTTGGCTATCTTGGAGTGGTTTTCTCCTGGCGGTGAATTTTTACTTGATGGAAAAAGTGTCAAATTCAAGCTGTGCAAAGTTGCAAAGTGGTGCAACTTTCGCTCTGCAAGTTGTGTGACCAGGAAGACTATTCCAATGCATTCGAATAGGTATTTTTATGCTAGGGATGGTCCTCTTTTGTACCGAAACACTTGGAATCACTCTAAGCTATGTTCCACTGGATCGATCCCTTAAGGGTGCAAAGTGCAAAATGGCTGCAAACTTCAGCATGCTATTACTCGGATACCGTGACACTTAGAAACTTCTCGTCTGATCCTACAGAAAGGTGTTGGGCCCCTATAGAAAAACCTCTCTCGGTTTTGGCTATCTTGGAGGGATTTTCCCGTGGCAGTGAATTTTCACTTGATGGAAAAAGTGTCAAATTCAAGTAGTGCAAAGTTGCAAAGTGGTGCAACTTTCGCTCTACAACTCGTGTGACCAAACTAACTACTCCAATGCATCTGAATAGGTATGTTTATGCTAGGAATGGTATTTTTTTGCATTGAAACACGTGGAATCGCTTCGAGCTACGTTCCATCGGATCGATCCCTTAAGGGTCCAAAGTGCAAAATGGCTGCAAACTTCAACATGCTATTACTCGGATACCTTGACACTTAGAAACTTCTTGTCTGATCCTATAGGATCATGTTGAGCCTGTCTACAAAAAAATCTCTTGGTTTTGGCTATCTCGGAGTGGTTTTTTCGTGGTGGCGGATTTTCACTTGATGGAAAAAGCATCAAATGCAAGCAATGCAAAGTTGCAAAGTGGTGCAACTTTCGTTATGCAACT
This sequence comes from Sequoiadendron giganteum, assembly GCA_007115665.2. NCBI lineage: Eukaryota > Viridiplantae > Streptophyta > Pinopsida > Cupressales > Cupressaceae > Sequoiadendron > Sequoiadendron giganteum. The sequence goes on along the minus strand of CM021107.1, from coordinate 571,704,456 downwards.
TGTGTGACCAAGTGAACTATTCCAACATGTTTGAATAGGTATGTTTACGCTAGGCATGGTCCTCTTTCACACCGAAACACGTGGAATCGCTCCGAGCTATGTTCCACCAGATCGATCCCTTAAGGGTCCAAAGTGCAAAATGGCTGTAAACTTCAGCATGCTATTACTTGGATACTGTGGCACTTAGAAACTTCTCGTCTGATCCTATAGAAATGCGTTGGGTCCCTCTAGAAAAACCTCTCTTGATTTTGGCTATCTTGGAGTGGTTTTCTTGTGGTGATGGATTTTCACTTGATGGAAAAAGTGTCAAATTCAAGCTGTGCAAAGTTGCAAAGTGGTGCAAATTTTGCTCTGCAACTCATGTGACCAAGAAGACTATTCCAAAACATCCGAATAGGTATGTTTACGCTAGGCATGGTCCTCTTTTGCACTGAAACACGTGGAATCGCTCTGAGCTATGTTCCACTAAATTGATCCCTTAAGGGTCCAAAGTGCTAAAAGGCTGCAAACTTCAACATGCTATTACTAAGATACCATGATGCTTAGAAACTTCTCATCTGATCCTATAGGATTGCGTTGAGCTTGTCTACAAAAACCTCTCTCAGTTTTGGCTATCTCAGAGTGGTTTTCTGGTGGTGGCGGATTTTCACTTTATGGAAAAAGCATCAAATGCAAGCAGTGCAAAGTTGCAAAGTGGTGGAACTTTCGTTCTGCAACTTGTGTGACCAAGCGGATTGTTCCAAAACATCCAAATAGGTATTTTTACGCTAGACATGGTCCTTTTTTGCACCGAAACACGTGGAATCACTCCGAGCTATGTTCCACCAGATCGATCCCTTAGGTTGGAGGACTCTAAAGTTGCAAATTTGTAAGTTGCTTAAAACAAAAAATTTGAAATGATATTGAATGGCCCACTTACCACTCATTGCATCTAGGTGATTCTCATAGAGGTGAGGCACTAGGCCTTCTCAGGAGGTCACCCATTCCAGTATACTCCAGCTCAAGCGCTTAACCACAAAGTTTTTTCCCCAAGGTTAAGCCCACTTAGCTTGCAAACCCATTTGCAAAACCTTCAGCAAGTGTTGTGCCTTATGAAACATTCATTATAGAGCCCCTTTAGCTCATCAATTGATAAGTAGGAGGTATTTTCTATAATGTGTCAAATTGTGATATTGCTATCAAGATTCTATTGAGCAGTCATTTGTAGTATTAGATATAGCTCTAGCTTCTACAATATTGCACATGATTGTAGACAGTTTCAAAGATCTAGATGACATCAATAGTTCACATTACTCAAGAAGGATGAACATCTTAAAGACATTTGTAGAAATCAGGACAAGTAACCTTCTTGTGGACTTAGGGTTGTAATATTTGATCTACAACATGTTCCACCATTTCTTCAGTAGGATCAAGAAAACACATAATGAAGGTGTGTTTGTAGCCATGAAAGATTATGGTTCGAACTATCCAGAAGAGCGATGTTTTATCTCGGCCAACCATATCTATACCATGGTTTGTTTGGAAACAAGGATGGGTTCTCTCTTGATTGGCATATACATTATTCCTCAATGTGTTCACACCAGTGTTACAAGACTAGGAATCACCTTAGACTTGACAAGCCATTTTTTGACTTGGACTCGGGCTCGAAGCCGAAACTCAACAAATAGAAAAACCTAAGAAATTCAAATATTTTTAAGCATTTTAAACTTGTTTCATGCACCCTTTAATAAATAAACCTTAAAGACACAACATCATCATCAAATAGAAATTAATATGATCCCATACACAAATATACATCAATCACATAAGTATAAGCACAAATTTTAGCTGAAGGAAATAACACATTTAGATATATAAATATTTTGATATTGCTATCATAATTGAATCCTCTAGTTTTACAAGTCAAACTCATTGACCCATGATTCATTAGTAGTGGTTCACAAGAACCCATCTCTCATGATAATGAATGGTTCATAAGGAGGAAGATAAATCTTCATACATTTCTTCTATCGCAAATGAGATAAGTGCTTGGTTTCATGAAGGTCATGAGACAACCATTAATGGGGAGTGGATACATGAAGACCTGATGGAGAATGATAATGGCTTCAAACCTGCTATAAAGGAAAAAAAAAATCATTTCAATGATGCAAGAGGTTTTTGGTTTCACTACCAAAATGAGCCTATGAAGAATGCATGTGAAACTCCTTTTGACCATGAGGGTGTTCTTACTCCATCTCAAGGATCATGCATTGAGGATGACATAGATCAATGCTAGGACTAACCAATTAATAGTTATACACGTGAATAAGTCAAACGTGTACATGTCAATAACGGAATTACAAGTACTCAAAAACATGTAAGCCTCAAAAAGTATACACACGAATACATAGTATACACAAATTAAAACAAAGTATATGCGGGGTGATCCCACAAAGCTGGTTTACAATTTCTGAGAGGAACTGATTTTTGCTGAAATCACATATTTTTAGAAAATATAATGATTTAAGCCTTTAAAATTTCCATTTTAAGGATTCCAATTGAAGAGGGTTTGATCAAACCACCTTATATCAAACCCCCTTGGATAGAACCTCTCTAATTTTAAACCATACCTATAAATGAGTCTCCTTTACACCTATCCAAATGCTGATAAAAAAACACTTTTGATTTACCTTTTGGGGGATCAAATGAATTCATTTAGAATTTATTTCAAATGATTATGGTAGTTTTCAAAATTATCTATCCCATTAATATAATTTTAATATGTTTTGGTTTTATTATGTATGTGTTTTTTTAGTTTTATTAAACATAGGTTTTTCACCGAAAAACAAGCTCTTTGTTTTGCACATGTGGAAAAATAGCAAATTATAAAAATAATTATTTTAAAAATATTTTTGTGCTGGGTATTGATGTCCTTGATCCACTAAAAAAAATAAAATTGAATTTCGATACATACAGAAAAAGTTATGTTGTGTACAGTCCACCTATGTCTGACTTGAAATTGGTTTGAATTTGAAACTCTATTAAGGAAAAAATATTCTATAAATAAATGTGAGACCAAATGCAAGTGCTAGATATCATAGTTAAAAATCTAAATTCGAAAAAATTATAATTTTATCCTTCATACAAAAAAAGTTATGTTGTATACGATGAGCGTCACTTTTTTAAAATGTTGTTTTCTAAAACAAATCAGTTTTCATGGGAGATGGAAAAAGAAGTACAATCTTATTCCAAAAATTTTGAAAAAAATATTTTTAGAATCTACAAACAAAATGTGATGAGACTCTAATTTTCATCATCTTCAAAATCCTCACGGTTTAGCCGCTATAGGTGCTCGAATGTGAAGATTTAGTTAAAAATAATAATTTCAGTGTCCAGTTTGGCCAAAAATTATAAACCTCTATTGTGGGATCACCCCATGAATACAAGGTATATGCATGAGAACATGTAAGACACAAAGTATACATTTGAATGCATGTAAGTCAAAAAGTATACATGTAAGTTGTAAAGTATACACTTGAATACACGTAACTCATATCTATTGAACCATCAATTTAGAATGCAAATATGGACATGCATCGATAAAAGATATTTGTATTAACCAAATAGCCATGTAGTATATGTCGATATATAAGTATGAAATATATGTACAAAATAGCCATATAGGCTTACGAGAATGCCATCTAGGCATACAATGTCAAATATGTCCAATAAAAAATATGTACAAAACTGCCATTCAGGCATACAACAAAGGACTCTGGAATCAAAAGTCATTGCTCTCCATACCCTGAAAATAAAATCTTTCCCTTTCCTTTTCGCTCAGATGGCAATAGGTCTATCAATCATTTTTGCTGCGCTCGTGGAGAGTTCTTGCTACTCCTCCTAGGGTCTAGTTCATGGTGAAGTTTTAACTGTTACAATAAGAACTAAAGACATGAACTTATAGAAATTACATTATAAAAAATGATATATTTGACAAAATAATCACTTACAACCATCTCACGATCTCTCTCCATGAGGGAAATATTCTCACACCCATGCTTAGGCGTGCTCAAGCACTGTATAAACCATACAAATAGAAATTAAACTATGTGAATCAATAATGGTTTGATTTTTCACTAACTAACATCTATACCAACAAATGTAAATGTAAATGTACTAATTTTCCTCATACCTCTTCTGTCAGAGCCATCGAGGATTGTATAGCAGATGTCACACCAATATCCATTTCCCTCGTCACATTCAGAGGTGTATCGTCTCACAACAACTAAAAATAAAATAACAAATTATTCAACGTAATCAATGATGTGCATGTATAAACTACACAAATATATTAAGTACTTGATTCATTAGTTAAACTCTTTATTCTCTTACCTACATGAAGGTTTGAGTAAATCCACCGCCACTGGGAAGTGTTCCATCAAAACCTCCAATATTAGTCTGTTCAACATCCAAAATTGCATATTAAATTACCATTTGTAAAACAATGCCATTAACATGCAATAAATTTATAATTGTTTACTAGTTACATACCCTAGCGATAGGTATACTACAGAAATAGGTTGGTGGGGGGCCAGTGTATCCAGTCTCAACACTGGGACCCTGTAATTTTATTAAAATCATAAAACATTTTTAGTTAATCTTGCATTTCAAAATCAAAATTTAATAAATTAAACTCAATGAACACATGCACTAACTTTTACCTGACTATCAATGCCATATGCCTCATGCAAAATGTCAACTACCCTCTCCATCTCCATAGGTGTAGACAGAACCTGCGTACTAGTCTCCTAAGGGTCGGTGGGGTCATGTGAACAAGTAGCCCCACAAGATTGACACACATGTGTTCGAAGGCCACCACTTGAAGACTCCCCTGGATGGTGCTGTAGAATAGGGCTAGTATGATGGATGATACTTTGGGTCAAAGTGTTGATTGCCTGCAATGTCTCTATGTCAGCACTTTCCTTCATGACAGAAGGCATAACAATGTGCTCATGAGGTGGCCTAGTGAGAGCTCGTCTAACTTGTTGCATAGGATCCGGCTGTGCACCAGGTCTATCCTAAGCTGACCCCCCACCTCTCCCTTGGAAATCCCTCATATCAAAATAATTTGGGATTTTGTTCAATATGAACTCACTGTATAGTTTCCTAAGGAAATATTGCGGGACCTCGCAATTGTTGCACGGTGGGTAATCGAAGACCATGTACCACCTATCATAAAACCTTTCCCTAATCTGTTGGTGGTGGCACCAATGGATAGGAAACCTCTTCGCATTGAGGGTAAGATTTTGATTTGTGCGTGGGTCAGTGAATAATGAGCACAAATCAAATTTTTTAATTTTTAAATCCTTCACATCCTTGTATGATAGTTTATTTGCATAATAGTCCCTAGCCGCCTGCCTCCTATCTTCCCATCCAGTTATTTGTTCGCTAATTGAATCTACATTTTTTAACATATCTTTCAATGAATTTGCTAGGGTCATTCTTTTTGTGGTTGAACAATTTGGATCACTCAACCTATTGATCAAATCCTCAATTTGTTTTTTTGTTGTTCTCAATTTCACTCATTAAATTTTGTTGAGTGTCAGGAGGGGGTTGAGTGATTGGTGGAGGAGGTTTATGTTGTGATTGATTTTGATCTTGAGGATTTGGTTGGTCTTCCTATTGAGGATTTTGAGGGTTTGCAGGTTGATTTGCATCTCCTAAAAATTCAAACAAATAGATATCAAATTCAACCTAAAATTAACAAATTCAACCTAAAACTAACAAATTCAAAACAAAAACCATAGAATCCTTACCTCTCACAGCTACTCGTCATCGTGGTGCCATCGTTGTGAAGAAATTCTCCTCCTAGAACACGAGCGCGATATTGTGGGGTTTTTGGCCGTGGGTGCAACAAAAAAGCCAGTGAAAATGCAAACGAGAGATTTGCATTTTTTTTTTGCTTTTAACAGTCAATAACGCGAGCACGTTATAATGCACTCATGTTACTTGTTTGTAGCTGCCAGGACCTAGCCTAGGCTTAGCAGAGACATAACGCGAGTGCGTTATAATGCTCTCACATTATGGTTTTCAATTTTTTTTTTTGAGGGTGTCCACGGAATTGCTACCCATTTCCATGCACTCGCGTTGCAATGAAATTTCAAATTTTCACCAAATAGATTTAAAAATAAATAAATAAACCTAGTAGTTTAGAAACTACATTCAATTTGCTACAGATTTTATTCTTACATATTTTTTAAATAATATAAATAACTTATTCAAATTTTTATGTGAAGTTGCCTAACTCTGATTTTCTGAATTTTATCGCCACTTAAGGGCCTATTTTTTCATGATGATCTTGCACATACCCATAATATATTTAGTAGTTAGAAGAATACATGAAATTAATTTGATCTTTTTTTCTTATTGTTCACTACTCCATAGATGTTTCTAGATCCTTATCTTGTCACAACAGCCCTTATTTTTGCACTAGAACTAGTTCTTCCCTTACCAGATCAATGTCTTTTTCTTAACTCACGAGTCTCCAAAGATTTATTTATCATATATTTGTAGATGTTCCAACTACTATGAAATCTACAAATCACACAGCTTTAGACTCATACATGATAGTTATCAATATCATGATAGTGGAATTCCTTGATTTAAAAATAGCAAGCTAACCCTACATAGATGCTAAAGAAAGATGACTAAGTTATTGATTCCCATCCCGCTAGTAGGTCCATTTTGAAGAGACTAAGACCAATTTTTAGAAGTAGGATTGATTGTGAAAAGGATTGAGAACTCATGTTTTATTGATTTTGATTCAATGGAAGAGGTTGATAACTAGGATTTTTTTTAACAAAAAATGCACCAATTTGAAGGTTAAAAGTGGATTTTGACCAATTTTAAAAATCCTACATGGGTGGGATTCTAAGCATTAAATCCCACTAGTTTAGAAGTGGACTTACATTTATCCCTACACAAGATTTCTTCTTCATTTGTGCAATTCTCCCAAAGATAGAAATAAGTTTCGTGCATCAAGACCATGGCTTTGTGACAATTATATGTTGTGCTTAAATTTCTGGTATCCCTCATCCAACCCTCTAAATTAAGAAAAATTCTCCTTTTGTTTGGGTGCATTTACTTTACCTCTACAAGTTTTGTGTGAATCTAACTATAAAATAATTGGCAACTATCTTAGAAACTATTTGTCAAATTATTCTAGAATTACTTTGTATTACCTATACACAAATTTATCTTTAACTAGAATTAGAGAAGGGCTTGCTAGATAATATTCTAAAGGAAAATTGTATATCTTGGACACAAATTTTGGACTATGTTAACATTCCATTCAAGTGTTTTTATTTTGAGTATGGTCATCTTACCTCTATTTTCTCTCAAAATGATTTTAGAGTTATAGTTCAAGTAGTAGTCAATTATCTTCTAAAATAACATATTAGTAGGGTTGAATGCTCAACACACTTTGATCCTTCAATGAAGAATGTGAAGTCATTGGCGTCTAGTAATTCTAACAAACAGACAAACTTTTATGTGTATGCCACCCAAAATATTGATGACACTATCAATATGTAAATGTTAGATTTGAAATAGGTTTTTGAATTTGGAATTAAAAATTTAGATAGGAAGTGACGATTTGATATTTTGGTCTTTGATACAAAATATGTAGCTCATTATCTAGTTGTTGGGAAGGAGAAAGATGTAACAACCCCATCTCTTCGTATAATTTTTTACTTAAATCTTCAACATACACCATTGGATAATGGTAATCTCCTAAAAGATTATGGAGATAAAAATGACATAAATTTGATAGTTGTTAGAAAAAAAAAGCTACCTTAAAGCACACGCAACAAAATTTCTTTGAGGTCCAGCATTTAGAAAATATAAGAACTTAGAAGGTTCTTGATTTGTTTTGTAAAGGGCTATGTAGCATCAGGTAGAGAATTACGTTTAGGAAATATACTGCTATCTTCTACAGCTTATTGGTATCTGCATATTATCTACTTGTTAGATACTTGTAGCATCTAACATATTCTACAACTACTTAGATTTCTCTTCATTAGCCACATGTAAGTCCCTTGCATATATTATCATCTATTATAACATCTTGGTTCTATGCTTTAGTAAGTCGTTCCCCTAGCCTCTACCATCTTCATTAGATACTTTTGTGAATTTCAATATCATAATGGTTTCCTCCATATTAGCATCATTTTTTTTACATCATCTTTAATACAAAATTCCTATGGCATTAGAATGATTTCATCCTCAAAATTTAAACAAATTGTAGAGATCAACATGAATATGTCATACGACTTTAGTTTGGATTCAGAATATCAATACTAAGAAAAATGGCATTTTTGCATTATTATTCAAATATTGAGTAGTGAATATGTAGGTATGAGTTTGCAATGCTATTTCAAATTGTTCTTAGCAACAAGAATCCTTAAAATACATTAATTAATTTATGTCGGTTCCTTATGAAGCTCAAGGTAAGGTCATTTATTTAAGTTTGAAGGTTCACATGCATATATACAACTCATAAAAACAAAACAGAAATATATAAGAGTTTACAATTTTACAGGAATTCAATACTACAATTTAAAGACATAGAAATTTAAAATTTGTGTATAAATTTACATTTTTTCAAATTACAGTTAGAACTCTCATTTCTACAAGCTTTGTATTAAAGAATTCTAGAACCTACAAGCAGCAGCATATTTTTTTCTGAATTACATCTTGACCTCTCATTCCCTCAAGTTTCATACTACATAACTTTGGAGTCCAATACAACTGTTTAATTGCAGCAAACCCCTAAAATCTTTGCACTTTACAAAGAGATGGTAGGAAAAGTAAGGAAAAATCATTTTAACTACTGGAACTTTGTAGTCCCAATATAATTATGCAAATTAGGAAAATTCCAAATGAAGCTTTGGTTTTTAACTTATACAAGGGAAAACGCATCAGAAAAGTTGACCTTTCATGTACTGTAAATTACAAAGTTCATTACAATCTCCATTTCTTAGCATGAATCTATTGGAAAGTCGTTAAGAATATGCGAAGCAAGTTTTGTTGGTAGATCTAATATTACATTTAGCAATGTTTGTTAGTAGATCTAATATTACATTTAATAACCTTTACTAGCATTCTCACTACCGAAACCAAATGGGAGTTGTCAAGGAGTTATGGGTATCCATCATAATGTAAAAGGAGGAAGAATTTTAGTAGATGTTGTCATTGCAATTACCTAAGAGACCCTCAAGTTTTCCAGTTGCAAATTCAAGCAAGGTAAAATACATACATCTGATGGAACAGCAACCTACAGGATTTTTCCAGTTGCAAATTCAAACACGTAATATACATACATCTGATGTGACAACAACTTACCATGGACTTTTCCAGTTGCAAATTCGAGCACGTAAAATACTTACACCTGATGGGAACCTACAAGACTTTTCCAGTTGCAAATTCAAGCACGTAAAATACATACATCTGATGGGACAGGAACCTTCCATGGACTTTTCCAGTTTCAAATTCAAGCACGCAAAATACGGCTATACATCTGATGGGACAGGAACCTACTAGGAACGTCGTTTTGTGCCTTTCAAATATTCCTGCATATCCTAGCAGCGAAAATGCATACACCTGACGGGACAGCAAGCTAATGGGAATGCCGTTTTGTGCCTTAAAAAATGAGTCTCGAATAGAGTTGTTAAAATCCCTCTAAAGCTTTAAATCGATACATTATCAGTCGTAAAACTAGATTCCACAACCATTATGAGTTTTGAAGCAAAAGGATGGACATTCACAATGTAAAGACATTCGAAAATATAGGAAAAATGCGAAGGGATTGTTATGCTGTGTATATTGTCTCAACAAATACAAGTAGTGCATGTGAAATCAAATTCCACAACCTTTTTGTTGGAAATAATCCCAATTGCCAGCATTAAATTCTTCTATCGTAGACTTTCAATTTTGGTCCCCAGCACATATTTGCCAAATCTTCTCACATGTGTGAGATTTCATTCTCTAGCTAATGTCATTTAAATAATATTTTTGAAATTCCAAGTGTTGGATAGATTTTGAATGCAAATCCAATGAATATCTTCTTAGACAAGTTTTTTCCAGGTAGCTGAATTAAATGCAATTAAATGTTTTATGTTTCCCTCCTTGACTAGATCATACGTAGGTTCTAGAATTATCTTAGTTTTTCTATTAGAATTTAGTAGTTATTTTTGTAGGAGAGGAATGTAATGAGAAGAGCAGGAAGTCCAGAGCAAAGCAGCAAATATATTTTCTGCAGCAGCAGTTATTAGAAGCAACTAGTGTTGTAGCAACAGTCAGAAACAGGGGAGTTTAATCTGATTTATTTTCTAAGTATAAACAGAAAGAGCAGCAGCTTCGTATTTTGTTTTTTTGGTGAAAATTTGTAAGCATTGAAAATATATGAAATATAAAATTCAGTTTGCTCAAATTTCTGTGTTAAAGTTTTTGCACATTATTCCTATTCTCTGCTCTGCTCCATTTTGTTTTGTTTTGTTTTATTTTTCTATCCTCTGTCTCTTCCTTCGCATGGTATCAGAGTTGAAGGTTATCAAAAAGAATTTTCAAGGAGTTAAAATTTGTTGAGCATAAAGATTTACAGTCATGGCAGCTTTAAGCACAAGTTTGACAAACCTACAAATTCGTTAGTTCAATGGGAAGAATTATGAATATTGGTCTATTACAATGAAGACACTATTCTACTCTCAGGATATTTGGGAGTTGGTTTAAAATGGTTACCCAGAACCAGAGGATGCAGCAGCATACAATGCTTTAACATAAGCAGAAAAAGATTTGCTAAGAAACAACAACAAGGACTCTAAAGCACTTTTCTACATTTTCCAAGCAATGCATGAGAGTATCTTTCCAAGGGTTGCAACAACAACAAAATCTAAGCAAGCCTGAAATATTCTACGAACAACAGACCAAGGAATGTGATGGAACCCCTGAAATTTTTGTTCCATCTCCAGGATTTTGGTAAATTTAGGAGGTTGTGGGTTTCTGTCTCTTGCTGATATAAAGGGTTTTAGGTTTACTTTGGTCTAATTTTGAAAAAAACCTTTGAGCTTATATCTCGGCCTTTGTTCTATTTCGTTGTTGACTCCTTTTACCGTTCATCAATCTTTTAAGTCATGTCTTGCTACGTTAAAACTTGTTGAGTGACCAACGCTCTGGTTTGGTTTTACCTGTTAATCATGTTGGATTATTATTTAGTGGTTATCCTAAGTTGAGCTAAGTATTTCCCATTAATGAAGATTTCAAGTCTCTATGTCGTGGTTGTGGGCTAATCGTCCTAGGAAAGGTCCCTTTCAGGGTTAACGTTTTTATATTGTAGGTCCAAAAAGTTTTTGTGGGTCGTACGATCAATGGAGAAAATCTGAACCGTCACTCACTTGCTCATCCTACTTTGTCTTGAATTATTTTATTCATTCGGGCTCACAGGCGAAGTACATGTGTTACTGATGATTTGTGGGCCTGACATCATTGAAAAGGTGTACAAATGTTTGCTAGAGCTAGATCAACGGTTGGTAATAATTGACGTGACCACATCTTGGTTGTTCCCTGTTGACCCATATGTTTTTCTTGGTTACTAAAGTAACCATGCAGGCTAGCGGGCAATTTCCACCTGTCTTCTCTATGACCGGTTCAAGGATTAATATTGTTAAGTGTCACCTTGATTTGACAGTTGATTGTGGTTGATGTGGGTCAACCTGGACCACTCCCCGCCATCCTGTGTGGGCCCCATTCACCTCCCTAGTTTCTCTACGGGGAGGCGGGTGTTTGCCATGTGGAATAAATCTTAACAGTGTGGAGGGTAACCTGTACGTTACTAAAGCCCATATATCATGTGTTCCTAAAAATATTCTAATCTGAGCCCTTGATATTAAATGAGAATAAAAATTGAAGCTAGCTAAGCATTATACATGTACGATGATACCTCCATATTCAATATCGATTGTTCCCCATCCTCCCATTGATAAAAGTTGCACATGAGTTATGGCTCACAGGTGTAAGGGAAGATTGACACGTGGATTGGAATCGGAAAGACAAAGAGATGGTAGGGCCCGCATGTTACGAACATTTGCTTCCATGTGGCCCATCGTTGGTTAATTGTTTTGACTGTGCATAGTCAGATGTTTCATCATAAGCTAAATAAATATGGATCATGGATCAATCAAATAGTTGAATAAATCAATGGTTAGAATTCAAAACATTGTTGATAGCCAGCAAGCCATTCTGGTTCGTGCGAGGGAGTCTTAATAACTAAAAGGAAATTGAGCTACCGAAGTAAGAAATTGCATGATTATAAATATTTACATCAAAGGCATAATTCGGTATTACAAGTACATTCAATATACTCCAAGAGGTAAGACTATGGCTACTCAACAATTTTCTCATGTCGCAACTAGGGATGTCAACCTGCGCAAAACAGTAAGTCAATTATAATTTTCCTTCTGGCATTACTGAAAGGTTTGGTTTTCTCAAGCTTGAGTCTATTAGGGTTTTCATCTTGGTTCAACTGTTAAGTTTGACATTTATAAAAGGGGATTTCCTTAATTATGCATTTGAATAATTTGTGCCAAACCCTTACAAAAGTCGTAGGCCTTACTCAATTAGACCAAAAAACCCTATTGGAGTATATTTCTTGCATTATGGCCCCTAAGGCAAAAACATCTTCGTCCAAAGGGGAGGTTTCTATTCCCAAGAGACCTCTGAATAAAGACCTTATAGAATAGTTACCACCTTCCACTAGTGATAAACCTAGAGGTCAATTGATTCCTAGGGGACCACAAATAGCAGAGGAACTATTTGACAAAAGAGGTTCTATTAAAGATGCTAAATTACCCTATTCTGGATGGGAATTGTTCTATGGTTGGTTCGATAACAGAAATATGGGTGTCCCAGTGGGAAACCCTTAGAACTATGATTTGGGAAAGCTAATTGTGCCAAATGTTTATATGGATGTTGACTTGCTAAAGGCAATAACAACTAACTATGACCTAGTCATGAGGACTATCAAGACCTTTGATGGAAAATAAATGGTTAGAATCACAAAGGAGGAATTGGGTCTTATATTTTCAAACTCACTAAATGGAGTGATGAAATATATAAGATAAATGAAAAGGCTCTTATACAAGAATATGAGAAAACCAAGGCTTCATTTAGGGTCCACATTTTACCAAGATTCCTAGCAAAAATCGTACGACAAAATATTGTGATAGGATCACATGATAAGGAGCCCTTCCCTGTCAATTATTTTGTGCCTTATTTCATGAGCAATTTCTATTCCATTTGTCAAATAATTGGTTATGATCATTTTTTTGGAATCCCAATGGCTTGGATGTATATGGCTACCCAAATCCAACATCCCCAATATTGTGTAGTATATGATTATGCAAGATTTCTTTATGAAAAAATGCATGATGGGTTGGTTAGACTAAAGAAAGGAGAATCTTGGGTAGGATGCAACTGGTACTCACTGCTAATGCATATGTTCTTATACAAGGGTGTAGTATATTTTGGACAGAATATGGATTTGGAGAGAAAGGCAGGTGGTTGGGATTTACCCATGCAATGTTGGACCACTATTTTGGACAAAGATGATAGAACGTATGATTATGTCACTTTCCAGAATCTTTTTTCTTTTGAATTGAAAAAGGCTTTAATTGTGAGGTTTCCTAGAATTCCTATGGCTTTACATGATTTCTTGAGACCAAAGGAAAGAAGACCTGAGATAGGCATTGAGCATAACTGGGGAGATGTTATATTTCTCCCTGATCTTATAGTTTTAAGAGTCTATGGTTCTAACGTAGCACCTCATTTGTTGCCAAGGCTTGTGCCCAAGAGAATAGGTTTCCTTGAAGTTATGTGGCAATTAGGAAATGTTGAGAATGGACATTTGTTAAATCGGGGAAAGGGAACTTTCTTTCCTTTATACACTTGTTTTTCTGATTTTATGATGACTAAAGGAGGTTGGAATAGCGTCATTGAAGTGCTCAAAGGATACCAAATGAAAAGGGCAATTGAGAGGTTCAGATATGATCCTAAAGATTTTATGGCATGGTTGAATGATAGAAACAAAAGCTACAAATATGCTCATATTTTTCATTATCTAGAGGATATAATAAGGAATATATCTGAGAGTACGGAGCAAGAAAAGAGGTTGGCGAGGTGGATTTCATTTAACAAGATGCAAAAGAAGATAAAGAAGGAAGAGACTGATCTCAGAATCCTCCCTGAGATTGAGGACATAATTCAAAAGGTGGAGCATGTTACAAGAAATTTTGATTCTATAGTAGGCCACCTTGAAACTAAAGGGGTGGTTAGTACAGATAAGAGGAAAGATCCAATTACTAAAGAAAAAGTGGAGAAGGAATTTCTGATATTGAAGGGGAATCTACATCACAAGCCCTTGAGAAACTGAAAAATAACGTTTTTTATAAGAAGAAGGGGTGAAACAAAGAAATCTGATGAACCTTGCGCTCCCATTCAACATGAGGAATGCAAAACTCTTTCTCCTGTGCAATAAGTGTCTCCTCCGTCTCCCCCAAGGTTGATAGAGTCTGAAACTATGGATGTTGATTCTCCACCATCCAGTAAGATACCACCTAAGGAGCCACCATTGAAAAAATAGAAAACTGCAACCACTAGCTTAGTGGATTATGATGATGACATTTGGGTATCCGAGCAAGAAATATAGGAAGGAGTGCCAACTACATCTGTAGTAAGGGCAACTAGTCAATTGGGAAAAAGATTAGGTAATTTTGATCTCAGGGGATTAAATGAAAGTGATGACATGAGAATTCACGCATGTACTAAATTCTTGGATGATGATTCAATTGTGAAAACTCAAGCTTTTATGGATTTTTCCTATAGAGCTAAATGAGATGAGTATGTAAAATGTTTAGTTGTGGAGAGGAGCCTATATCCAGAGTTGCTTGATACTATCATTTAGAAAAGGGTATTAAATGAGATGAGAGCCAGGTTTCAAAAGATGATTGCTAAGGAAGGTTGAGAATTGGTGAGAACAAGTGGTATCTAGTGTCAGTTATTACTTTTGACACAATAAAAAAATGTAACAAACCACTATATGATACAAAGGAAGAAGTTTCTCTTGCATTGTAGGGGTTTTCTTTCAGTGAAGAGCGGGAAGCCTTGGCTATTTGGTCTTTAGCCCCAAATACAAGAAAACTAGGCATCACCGAGCCTCCACCTGATTACATGGGAGGCCTAATAATCGAAAGAGTGTCATAAAAATTGGCCTTGGAAGCTGCAAATATGTCTATTCATGTTGCACAATTCACCAAGGCTACTGTGGAATCTGTGACAATTGAGAAGGATAAACTTAGAATAGAACTGAACAATTTGTTATTCAAGTATGAAAATCTTGAAAGAAATAATATGCAACTACATAGATAGATAACATTCTTAGAGGATGTATAATTGCAAAAACTTTAGCCTGGAAAGCTCAAACAAGATAATACTGATTCTCCCAATACTGTACAAGAAGATATAACCCCCGAAATTACAACAAACGTAAGTAATTCATGGGCAATTGTGTCATATAATATGGGAAATGCTCCCATTTCAATAGTAGAACCCAATGTGTCAGAAGGGTCATAGGATGAAGGGGATATAAAAAAGGAAGAGTTTCTTAGACAACTAAATGAATACAGAGAGAGGTTTCAAAGTCATGATGAAAATACTTTTAAGAGCAACATAAGGATTGTCACAACAGTCCTAGAGCACTTGAACATAAAAGTGAACCACAAGCTAAATAGTATTCACTATAGAGCTATTCATCCATGGTTGATGCCATAAAAATGTTTGATATTGACAGAGAAAAGGCTATCCCACTTATGGATATCTAGACTAGAAAACAAGACTTGATGTTGATAGGGATTGGGGTTAAGCAAGATCCTAACCCACCTGAGAGGTTTAGACCTACTGTTCTCCTAGTAAATAAGATTGAGGAATACAGAGGGAATTTTGAAACATTAGAGAACAAGATAAGGGAATCAGTGAAATATTTCCACGAGTCTCATCATGGACTTCTCCCATATATTTTAAGGAGTGATGGTAGCATTAAGACTTTACAGGAATGGAGAAGTGAAGTAAACAATGTTATTTATGATCAAGCTATAAAAAATTGTCAAAAATTTGATATGGGCACATTGATATGGAATATGGATAGGTTGGTCCATGCTGAAACTATATTGTTAGAATTTGATAGGGAAGCTAACTAGATTGTCACCAAATATGCACCTTACAAAAAAAGGGTTGATGAAGTAATGATGTTTGATTGGCCTAGAGAAGAAGAATTCCAAGCATGGAAAGGCAAATATTTGGAAGGAGTAGGGGTTTTACACTAAGGGTGACAGGTTAATGATTTGAATGTTTTAAGTTTTCAATAGTGGTGAATAATGGACAAATAGGAATGCACTACATAGCCTGGATTTAGTACATATTAGGCTTATGTTGAAGTATGGAAAATATAGTTCATCTTATTCAAGGTTGATTTGATGACATGGCTGCAGACGTGGTCTCATCTTTTGTCTTTTTCTATTTTCCCTGTGCTTTTACTTCTTTTCATCTTGGTGCGTGGGCACAAATTTTGAGGTAACTGTTTGGCTAAAATCATTTTGAAGATTGAACTTGATCTCTTGCAATGAACATGGACTACACTCATTTCTTCACATGTTTCCCACCTCTTGGGAATCTGTTGTAACTAAATGGGAGAATCTTTGATTAAATGGTCCAATAGGGTTTTGACATGTGTATTTTTCTGGCCCAAGGCTTCTTTTTCTCCTTTGTTTCTATAAGAAGCAATTCAAGGCCAGGAAGTAGGGATTCGTTGTTTTATGCAATTGACATTGAGAATTGTGAAGTGAATAATAAGCATGTTTCAAAGTTTTTTTCTTGAGTTTTAGAGCTCATGATTATGTATGTAGTTCGAATAACAACAAAGTAAAATATATACAATTGAGAAATACCAATTTCATGGCTATTGTCTCTCCCTGTGCTCATCTTATGAGTTATGAATGAAAGTAATCCATAATGTATTTTATTTGTCTCCATTGTTTTCTAGTGGATGTTTGATTTTATTCTTGCTTATTAATTCAATGAATTAATGTAAATGCTTGGAGGAGATTATTAACTCATAATAATTAAGTGCTAGGATATTGATAAGTAGTATTAGTCGTGAATGCGATAGGGGAACGCTATAATGCAACAACTCTTGAAATTATATGTTGCTATTGTTAATTTTTTATCTGGTTATATAGTTTGATTATGACTTCGTGCTTGGGATGAAGGCACTGGTTCATGTAGAGCGTTGATGATTCAATTTCTATGTTGATTTGTCAACTAATCACTTTTAATCTTTGAACTTTTATGGATACCATTGTAGTTGTTTCGTATTGATGGTCCACCTTCTCATGTTCTAGGTATAACATATTGCTAAATAAGATACCAACTTATTTCATGTATTAGGATCTTGAGAAGTCTAATGACAAGTATTTGTTATTGCCAATGTATTTGATTATAATTGTATGAAGTCAAAAGTATACATTGAGGGATAACCCTCCCAAGTTTCACAGAGCCAAAAGTGTAGAAGTAGAAGTTTTGTAGCTTCTACTTGTTCATTGGCCAATCCCTTTGGAGTACTGATTATTGGAAATGGTAAAGTCCTTAGGTATTTTTGGAGATAAGTTTGGTTCTTAAAAAATAACCAACAGAATGGACAAGGTGAGGACAACAAAATTGCAAATGCTAAGAAGAGACTTTGCGACCATACTCATGAAGGAGAATGGATCAATACTCATTTTTTACACAAATTATTGGATTGGTTAATCAAATCAAGTGTCATGGTGAGTTAGTTGAAGATAGAAGAGTGGTTGAAAAAATCTTGAGAAGTTTACTTACAAGGTTTGATCCAATTATTGTGACCATAGAAGAGACTAAAAACTTCTCTCAATTTTATGTTGATGAATTACATACATCTCTCATTTCACATGAGCATAGATTGAGCAGGACAATAAACTCATCATTGGAGAATGCTTTCAAGACACAAGCTACAATCGGCCATGGTAGAGGTAGAGGAAGATCAAACTCAAGAGGAAGAGGAGGAAACTCGTATAAATGTGGAACAAGTGGCTCATCAAACTCAGGTGTAAGAAGCAGCCCATCAAACTCCGGTGTAAGAGGTAGCAACCAGAGTTTCAATCAAAATCAGCCCTAAGGAAAAAGGTATGAGAAATCACAAGTCCAATGTCATTATTGCAAAAAATATGGGCACTATTTAAATAAATGTAGAAAGAAACAATATGACAGTAAGCAACAAAATGAAAACTTTATAAAAGAAAATGAAAATCAAGGTAGTATGTTTTTAGCTTGTAATGTTGCACAAGAACAACAAAAGGATGTATGGTTTTTAGATTCATTATGCAGCAATCATATGACGGGGAATGTAGAACTGTTTTCTAGTTTAGATGAAAATGTAAAATCTGATGTTACATTAGGCAATAATAATAAAGTTTCAGTAATAAGGAAAGGGAAAATTGATATTCTAACTAAGAAGGTGGAGAAAACATTTATTTCTGATGTCTATTATGTCCCTAGGTTAAAACATAATTTGATGAGCATTGGGCAGCTCGGGCAGCTCATTCAAAAGGGATATAGGATATTTTTCAAAAATGGAGAATGTGCAATCTTAGATATGTACCCCAGTAATCAGCTTATTGCAAAAGTGCAGATGACAAATAATAGAATGTTCCCTCTTAGGATATAGCTAGATTTGAATGTTGAATTTTCTCAAACAAAACAAATTGTAGACAAAAGGAAAGGTGCAGGAGTCACCCAAACAATATTTCAAGCTGAAATGAAGGATGAAAATTGGTTATGGCATCTAAGATTTGGACACCTAAACTTTAGAGGTTTAAACTTATTGCATAGGAAGAACATGGTAAATGGATTTCCACTCATAGAGAAACCAACAAGACTATGTGAAGGATGCATTCTAGGCAAACAACATAGAGAATCATTTCCAATAGGAAAGTCAATTAGTGTAGCAGTGCCATTAGAGATTGTCCACTCAGATTTATGTGGTCCTATGCAAACAACATCAATTAGTGGAACATATTATTTAATGACATTCATTGATCATTACACAAGTAAAACATGGGTCTACTTCTTGAAGCATAAGGATGAAGCATTTGATTCCTTTCGCCAATTCAAGGCTCTTGTGGAGAAGCAAAGTGGGCACTACAATAAGGCATTGAGAATGGATAGAGGAGGTGAGTATATCTTAAATGAATTCTTAATATTTTACAAAGACAATGGTATTCACAAACAATTTACCACAAGGTATAGACCTCAAAAAAATGGTGTAGTTGAAAGAAAAAATAGAACAATTACGGAACTGACAAGGAGCATGTTAAAAGAAAAACATTTATCAAATGAGTATTGGGCTGAAGCTATTTCATGTGCAGTCTACATAATGAATAGATGTCCAACCAAGAGTCTAAAGAATATGATTCCAGAAGAAGCATGGAGTGGAAGAAAAAAAAATGTTGCTCATATGAGAGTGTTTGGATGTGTGGCATATGCACATGTCCCAGATGAGTTGAGAAAGAAGTTGGACAACAAAGGAGAAAGATGTATATTTGTGGGATATACTGAAGAATCAAATGCATATAAGCTATACAATCCAATAACCAAAAAGGTAATAATCAATAGAGATGTGTAGTTCATTGAAGAAGAAGCATGGGATGGAATCATAGAGAAAACTATAAATGTAACAACAAGCATACAACAAGAAGATGGAGAAAAAATAATACTAGCAGGTATCCCTTCAAATGTTACTCCTATTCCCATTCAAACTCAGAAAAGTGGTCCTCAAGTGACACCTTCAACAAGCACAAGGATAGCCTCACACATTCAAGCAAACACACCTTCAGGTAGACAACAAACACTAGCAACAATAGGAACTCATAGTGCATTCCCATCAAGTCCATGTTCTACAAGTCCAACATCAAGTGACACATCAAATCCAACTTTGGTAAGCATGAAAAGACAAAAAATCAGATGAACTTAAGAGATATTTATGAGAAAAATCAAGCTGAGGATAGTGCAAGTATAAATTCTCTTTTTGCATTATATTCACATGTTGATTATCCTATTCATTTTGAAGATGCAATTAAAGATGAAAAGTGGATAAATGCAATGGATGAAGAAATAAATAATATACAAAATAATGAAACATGGGAGTTAGTGAGTCTTCCAAAGGGAAAATAATTCATAGGAGTAAAGTGGGTGTATATAACAAAATGCAATGTTGAAGGAAGGATTGAAAAGCATAAAACAAGACTAGTTGTCAAGGGATACAAACAACAACCAGGTAGAGACTATGAAGAAACATATGCTCCCATTGCAACAATGGAAAAAGTAAGGTCAGTATTAGCAATAGCAGCTCAACACCAATGGAAGGTATATCAAATGGATGTGAATTCAACATTCTTAAATGGAGTATTGAAAGAGCAGTTGTATATAGATTAACCATCTAGATATGAAGTTCAAGGACAAGAAAATAAAGTGTATAGGCTGAAGAAGGCACTTTATGGTTTGAAGCAAGCACCAAGTGCATGATAATTGACACATACTTCTTGAGCAATGAATTTAGCAAAAGTGATGGCGAGCCCACTCTCTACATCAAGGAAGGTGATGGTAAGATATTTATTGTTTTTTTGTATGTAGATGACTTAATATGCACGAGAAATGATGATATTTTGATTGTTGATTTCAAGGAAACCATGAAAAATGAATTTGAGATGATTTATTCAGGGTTGTTAAGATACTTCCTAAGCATAGAAGTGCAACAAAAGAAGAATGGTATCTTTATTTTCCAATCAAAGTATGCAAATCATATCTTGAAGGGGTTTAAAATGCAAAACAACAAGTGTGCTCCAACACCAATAGCCATAGGTTTGAAATTAAATAAAGATGATTGTAGCAACAATGTCAATCCAACCCTCTACAAAAGCATGGTTGGAAGTCTAATGTATTTAATTGCAACAAGGCCCGATATAATGTATGTAGTGAGTTTAATTTCAAGGTTTATGGAGACCCCAAAAGAGACTCATTGGTTAGCAACCAAAATAATATTGAGATATGTTAATGGAACAAAGGGATGTGGAATTTTATATAGTGCAACAAATGATTTCAAGTTAGTTGGCTACACAGACAGTGATTGGGTAGGAAGTTTAGATGATAGAAAGAGCATATCAGGCTATGCATTTCATTTGGGTTTGGGAGTCATTTCATGGGATTCCAATAAATAGCCAATTGTTTCTCTATCTACAGTTGAATCAAAGTATGTAGCAGCAATAGGGGCAACATGTCAAGCCATATGGATGAGAATAATTTTAAAAGATTTAAGGCATAAACAAGAAGGGGCAACTGCAATCTTTTGATTCAACAATTTCACTATCCAAGAATGTAGTCTTTCATAAAAGGAGCAAACATATTGATACAAGGTATCATTTCATAAGAGAACTAATCAATGGTGGTGAATTTTTTTTGGAACATTGTAGGTTTGAAGAATAGTATGTAGATATATTTACAAATCCATTGGGAAAGGACAATTTCCTTCATCAAAGAGATAGCTTGAGCATCATGGATGGCAACAGTTATGATTATGGGGGAGTGTTAGAAATAATCGCAACTGCCAAAATTAAATTCCTCCACTGTAGACTTTCAATTTTGGTCCCTGGCACATATTTGCCAAATCTTCTCGCATGTGTGAGATTTCATTCTCCAGCTAGTGTCATTTAATTAATATTTTTTAAATTCCAAGTGCTGGACGGATTTTGAATGTAAATCCAATGAATATCTTCTTAAATAAGATTTTCCCAGCTAGCTGAATTAAATGCAATTAAATGTTTTATGTTTCCCTCCTTGGCTGGGTCATACGTAGGTTCTAGAATTATCTTAGTTTTTCTATTAGAAGTTAGCAGTTATTTTTGTAAGAGAGGAATGTAATGAGAAGAGTAGGAAGTGCAGAGCAGACCAACAAATATATTTTCTGCAGCAATAGTTATCAAAAGCAACCACTGTTGTAGCAATAGTCACACATAGGGGAGTTTAATCTGATTTATTTTCTGAGTATAAATAGAAAGAGAAAAACTCTGTATTTTTTTTTGGTGAAAATATTGTAAGCATTGAAAATATATGAAATATAAAAGTTAGTTTGCTCAAATTTTTGTGTTAAATATTTTGCACATTATTCTTGTTCTCTGCTTTGTTCCATTCTATTTTGTTCTATTTTATTTTCCTATCCTCTACCTCTTCCTTCACTTTTCTGCCAAATTCTCAAATGGGAACAAAGGTTTGTGAAAGGTTTAAGATAGAAAGTAAATACAAGGATATAACCTAAGAAGAGTTAATCTATTTGCTAAATAGATTGGTGGAATGATGAGGGATTATCATTCTCAAATGGGAACAAAGGTTTTTAAAAGGTTTAAGATAAAAAGTAAATACAACCTGATATAACCTAAGAAGATTTAATATATTTGTTGAATAGATTGGTGTAATGATGAGGGATTATCATTCTCAAATAGGAACAAAGGTTTGTGAAAGGTTTAAGATAGAAATTAAATACAAGGATATAACCTAAGTACAATTAATCTATTTGCTGAATAGATTGGTGGAATGACGAGGGATTATATAAGTCAGATAGAAATCTATAGTTGCATTTCTACTCTTTATTTTTAAAATTAATAAATAATACATGAGACAATATGGTTGATGTTCAAAGACTGGTCATATTAACATAATCAATGGCATTGAAAGCCTGAAGAGTTGAAAGTGACCAAACTAGAAATAACCAATGAGCTAAAAGAAATCAAATGCCTGAAGAGGTTGTTATGAACATCATTAAATAAGTATTCATGGCACTCGTTAAATTGAAAACTTCTAGTTTAGTATAATATTACTTACCAATGTTTACAATGTAAAATTTTAATGAGCTGAAAGGTAGGCTCATTCGGTAAAACAATTGTATTTTTTATTTTAATTATATTTTTAAAGTCTAAATAAGGGCAATAAAATGGTTGAAGTGGCAAGAGGATATGACTTTACATCTATATATTGTAAAAATCAATATTGAGAAAGTACTTTCTCCTTTTATTTTTATGAATTAGCAAGTGCATGGCATGTGATAGAGATTTAATGTTTTAATAAATAATTATTTTTTATTTTAGATACATTTGATATATTTAAAAGTGTCACGTAGTGGGTAGTATTTGTCTTTTTTATATACACAAGGTATTTATGCGACTCCCCACCTAGCGACACCTAGAGGCGAGCAGGGAGGTGAGACTAGTCCCTAAGGGTATTACTATGGAGCCTGCAAACACATAACACCTTGTAAACCTAGGAATCGAGTCAAACCCAAGACCTCGAGGAGGGTATGTGCAGGATCATGATGGGCCAAAAAGTGGCAATATGATGGGTATGTGGCTGATGACTTATTTTTTACCCAAAATTGATGAAACGAAAAGGGTTTTTAAAGGAGATTCTCAGCTTTCCATCAATATAAATTATGCTTTACTTTGAATTTAATAAATAATTATTATTCATTTTCTATTTGAATTATGACTAAAGTCCTGATTGATAGGTTGATTGAAAAACATCTATAGCTTTCAAATGGTAACACATTTTTTGAATCCAAAACATCCGTCACATTCTATGCTTCAGATACTATAGGATTAAAAAAAGGAAAAATGAATTTCATGAAGTTTTGACCAAGTTAAGGTGGTTAGACATATGAGTTTTTTATATTTTTTAAAAGTTATAATAAAAAATTCATAATTAATTATTTACTTGGAAAAAAATTACAAAAAAATATGCATCACATTGGGACATGAGTCCTCTACTTATATCTGAAATATTATAAAATAATATTATCATTTTATTGTGGTTAGGGTGGTCAGACAGACACCTACTTCTTATTTTTTCCCTAAAATTTAAGTACTACTGCATTGAAATTTCAAATTTTCACCAAATAGATTTTTATTTTTTTAAACAAACCTAGTAGTTTAGAAAGTACATTCAATTTGCTACAGATTCTATTCTTACATATTTTTGAAATAATATAGATAACTTATTCAAATTTTTACATCAAGTTTCCTCACTCTGGTTTTTCTGATTTTTTTGCCACTTAAGGGCCTGTTTTTTCCATGATGATCCTGCACATACCTAGGAGCAAACCCAAGACTCAAGCCAATTGAGCTACTCATTCGAGCTAGCTAGTACTTGTCTTTATTGTATTGTAATTATAATTTTTTAAATTTGATAAAAAAGTGTAATTTTTATTAATGTGAATAAAAATAAATGTAAGTTTTGTTAGTTATAGTGTTTTAGTATTTTTAATTTGTTTTTTTCATGATATAACCATAACCCTAACCTTAACTCTAATCCTAACAATAAATTCTAAACCATTATCCTAATCCTGGACTATCTTAGACCTATCTCTAACCCTAACTATGATTGCAACACTATCAATAACTATAAACCTAATTTTAATCACTAACTTTTAAAACACTTTTGGATTAAACTATGTATGCTATTTTGAATTGATATTTCGAACCACACTCAATCATTCATTATAGGAAGAGGATAATGAAGAATATGATTGTAAAAATGACCTTAACAAGAGTTAAGTGGTGGGAGAGGGTAGGGAGGAATGAGATTGGAAAACAATGTAAAAGTTAAAAAAGATGAAAATGATGAAAACATAAAGAAGAATGAATAACATAGTAATATGATATAACACAAATAAATGGATCAAAAAAGGTTAAAGGTTAAATGTTTCAAATATCTCTAAGAGAATGATGAACAATTACCAAAATTATTAAAAGAACTGAAGGAAGACATAAAAAAAAATACTACAACTTAAAACAATAATAATTTAACAAAAAAAATTATATATATAAAATATAAATTAGAAAAATAAATATATAATTAAATTCAAATAAAAAATTAAATAGTTAAAATATAAAAAATTATAATATACATAACCTATAATATATATTAATATAAATATATAGTATAAATTAATATATTACCTACACAATATAGATTAACTTATTTACCTACAATAATATAAGATATAAATAGAAATAATATATATATATAAAGACCTAAAATAATATATAGGTTGATGCAGGAGCATCCAGTGGTGTAAGGGCAATCCTACATCACCCAAAAATATATTTACTTTCATTTGGATTTTTTTTGTAGATGTTTTTGCATTTCTGGATACCCTTTTCGTCGAAGAAGAATTCCCAACTTTCAGAACTACTTTTCTGCTTTTTCTGCTCAACTGCTATTTTTAGCAGGTATGAATTTGAAGGCGTGAGGAGACAAAAATTTAAGGGAAGCTTCAGGACATAATAATAAACACTTTGGTGAAAGAATCAGATCAAGAGCATTTCCGGTTCAAAAGTTATTCAAGTTTCAATTTTTGCTTTTTGCCTTATGAAATCTTCGGAGCTAATTTTGAGGTACTTAGAGGCTCCGGATGGGCCTGAAAAATTGGCGGAATACGAAAGTGGTTAGCCTTTAGGCCCCACTTTCCGGCAAGAGATCTTCGCGAGAGCTTTCCGAAAAGGTATTATCATTGAAGATCTGACGGTTAGATCTTGAGTTAGGGCTTCCGAAAGTTGGTGCATAATTTGAATCCCGTTTTTGGCTCCAAACAAAGAAACGGGCTATTTATGGGCGAGTTACTGTTTCTTTTAGGCAGTTTTTGGGGAAAGAAGATCGCATGCTGCGAATAGGGGAATTTCTGTAGTTTCTTTCTGTAATTTGCATGTATTGCAAAACTGGAGGATTTGAGATCCTCTGCATGTAGGAATTTCATACTTTGAAAATAATAAGATTTGTTAGTTTTTCTGTGTGATTTTCTGTGTCTCGGGTTGCACCCTCATCAAGTGGTATCAGAGCGGGTTTTCTTGAGCGTGTGGACAGATCGCCGATCGTGAGGCAGTTCGCACCAGGACTGTGGTTGTGGGTTCAAGATATTCAAGATGCCTCCAAGAGTGGCACGTGGTAGGCGAGGTGGTGCCAGAAATGCTGGTGGAAGAGATCCATTAGCGGCTGAGGGTTTCAGAGCCCTCCAGAGACAAATAAATGCATTACAAAGAGAGTTAAGAAGAGGGGTAAACCCGAGAAGGGGAGAAGAAAGTGAGGATGAAGAAGAGGTGGAAGATTCAGATGTAGAAGAGGAAGAAGAAGCTATTGATCAAGATCAAATGCGGCTGATAAGGGCCATTTCGAAGATCGGAAAAAGACCTAGAGTAGAAGTTCCCAGTTTTTCTAGAAGTCTAGACCCAGAAGAGTTGATTGATTGGATCAATGAGTTGGAAGAGTATTTCGAGTATGAAGAAGTAGAGGACCCAGATCGGGTTAAGTTTGCAAAAATGAAGCTAAAGGGCCACGCCAGTATCTGGTGGAAAGAGGTCCAACTAGAAAGAAATAAGAGAGAAAAGGGAAAGATCACCAGATGGGATCGCATGGTGGAGAAACTGAAGAAGCAGTTCATGCCAATGGACTATGAGTTAGATCTATTGAAGAAATTGCAAGGGTTGAAGCAAGGAAGTAGATCTGTGAAAGAATACACAGAAGATTTTCACAAGATGATCATCAGAACGGGACATGCAGAGGCCAACAAGGAGAAGGTAGCCCGTTATCTTAATGGGTTACGGCCGAGCATTCAAGAGGAGTTAAGCCTGGTCAGAATGGCCACCATTGAGGATGCTTACCAATTTTCGCTGAGAGTTGAAGAGAAGCTGAACAAGAGATTTGATAGCAAGCAAAAAGGACGAGGAGGTCAAAGCGGAAGGGGTAGCGGAAGATCTTTTGGAAGCCGAAATGAGGATGAGAAGAAAAATGAAGATGTGGGTACCAGTCGAAGCCAGAGGAATGATAACTTCTACCGCCCACGTGATCAGAATGGTGGTGATCAAAGAGGTAGAGGACGAGGAAGATTTGGGCAAGGACCTGGAAGAGGTGGTTTCAGAGGAACTTGTTTCCGATGTGGTGAAGAAGGGCATCGAGCCTATGAATGTCCACAATACCAAGGAAGGACAGACAAAAGGCCAGAAGGTCGTGCAAGAGTTGTGCATGTAGATGAGGAGGCTCAATCTGAGCATTCAGATGATGCTAAAAGGGGAGAAGCCCTAGTGGTTAGAAGAGCCTTGGTGACTGAAGAGAAGGAGCCAGAACAGAGGAAGAATTTGTTTCGCACAAGGTGCAAGTGTGAAGACAAATGTTGTGATGTCATTATTGATGGTGGGAGCACTGATAATCTAGTGTCAGAAGAAATGGTTACAAAGTTGAAGCTGAAGAGGGAAAGGCATCCACATCCATATCGGATTGCCTGGTTGCAGAAAGACCAGAAAGTTCTAGTCAATGAGCAGTGCCTGGTGAAGTTCAAGATCGAAAGCTATCGTGATGAGATACTCTATGATATCATCCCCATGGATGCATGTCACATGTTGTTGGGAAGGCCGTGGCAGTTTGACAGGCGAGCTGTACATGATGGCCATGCAAACACTTATTCCCTGATGAAGGGTGGAGTCCGCCATAAGTTGAAACCCCTGAAGAAGGCCGAAGAAAAGGTATGCAGTAGTGCTAGAATTTGTTATGTCGATGGAAGGAAATTTTTAGAAGGCATAAAACATGAGCGTGTGTGTTATGCATTGATTCCTAAAATGGATAAGGAGGGTAGTGAGAAGGTTCCAGTAGAAGTTTCTGGGTTATTGAATGAGTTTTAGGATATTGTTTCTGATAATGTACCTGAGGGTTTACCACCAATGAGGAAGATCAGTCATCAGATTGACTTGATCCCAGGAGCCAGTTTGCCGAATAAGGCAGCTCATAGAATGACTCCTACAGAAAATGAGGAGTTAAACAGACAAGTTGAGGAGTTGTTGAGAAAGGGTTTGATTCGAGAGAGTTTGAGTCCATGTGCAGTACCTGCAGTACTAGCACCAAAGAAGGATGGGGAGTGGAGGATGTGTACAGACTCTCGGGCCATAAACAAGATAACAATCAAGTATAGATTTCCCCTACCAAGGATGGATGACCTGATGGACTGTTTGAGTGGAGCTCAGTACTTCACAAAGATTGATCTGAAGAGTGGATATCACCAGATTCGGATTCGAGAGGGAGATGAATGGAAGACCGCCTTCAAGACCAAAGAGGGCCTGTACGAGTGGTTAGTCATGCCTTTTGGGCTAACCAATGCACCGAGCACATTCATGCGGCTCATGAACGAGGTACTGAAAGAGTTCCTAGGAAGCTTTGTTATTGTGTATTTAGATGATATTTTGATATTCAGTAAGTCACTGGATGAGCATATAATGCATATTGGTAGAGTCTTTGAGAAGTTAAGAGAAGAGAAATTGCTGATTAATCTGAAGAAGTGTAGTTTTGTGAAGAAGGAGTTAGTGTACTTGGGGTTTGTTGTCTCGACAGAAGGTCTCAAGATGGACCCAGAGAAGGTGAAGGCTATTCTGGAATGGCCTACCCCAAGAACTACTACTGAGGTGAGGTCTTTCCATGGTTTGGCCAGTTTTTACAGAAAGTTTATTAGAAACTTCAGTAGTATTTGTGCACCCCTAACTGAAACAATGAGAGGGGATAGAAAAGAGTTCAAGTGGAGCACTGGAGCAGCAAGGAGTTTTGATCTATTGAAGCAGAAGGTGACAGAACAACCTGTTTTGGCTCTCCCGGATTTCAATAAGGTGTTTCAAGTGGATTGTGATGCCAGTGGTTGTGCCATTGGAGCAGTGTTAAGCCAGGAAGGTAAGCCCATTGCCTATTTCAGTGAAAAGTTAAATGATGCAAAGAGAAAGTACTCTGTATATGACCAAGAATTTTATGCAATAGTTCAAGCATTAAAGAAATGGAGGCATTATTTGTTGCCGAAGGAATTTGTTATGTATACTGATCATCAAGCATTGCAGTACCTGAGTAGTCAGGGAAAATTAAATCAGAGGCATATGAAATGGGTAGAATTTTTGCAGAGTTATACATTTGTTTTAAAGCATAGGAGTGGGAAGTCAAATAGGGTTGCAGATGCCTTAAGTAGGAGGCATACATTGTTGATAGAAATGCAGATTGAGGTGGTTGGGTTCAGTGAACTCAAGACATTGTACCCGAATGATCCTGATTTTGCAGAGGCTTGGAAAGCTTGCAAGGAACCTGTTACAGTTGACAGGACAAAGTGGTTGGATTTCCTAATTCAAGAAGGCATGTTGTTTAAGGGAAGTCAATTATGTATTCCGAGGAGTTCCATGAGGGAGAATCTGATAAAGGAGAAGCACAGTGGAGGAATGGCAGGACATTTTGGTCGGGATAAGACCATTTCCATTATCAGTGAGCATTATTATTGGCCTCAGTTATCACAAGATGTGAAGAAGTTTGTGCAGAGTTGTAGGGTATGTCAAATGGCTAAAGGAGTGAGTCAGAATACAGGGTTGTATCAGCCCTTACCTGTACCAGAGAGGTCGTGGGAGGATATAAGTATGGAATTTGTTCTTGGTTTGCCAAGGACATAGAGAGGGAATGATTCAGTATTTGTGGTGGTTGATAGGTTTTCGAAGATGGCACATTTCATCCCATGCCAGAAGACCCATGATGCAGTCCACATTGCTCACTTGTTCTTCAAAGAGGTGGTGAGGCTACATGGTTTGCCAAAGAGTATAGTCTCAGATCGTGATACAAAATTTGTTGGATACTTTTAGAGGACCTTGTGGAAGAAGTTGAAAAAAGAGTTGAAGTTTAGTTCTGCACACCATCCCCAGACTGATGGGCAGACTGAAGTTGTGAATAGGAGTTTGGGTAACCTACTGAGATGCTTGGTAGGAGATAAACCAAAGGGATGGGATTTGATCTTACCCCAGGCAGAATTCGCTTACAACAATTCTGTCAATAGAAGCACTGGTAGATCACCGTTCCAGATTGTGTATGGAAGTAGTCCTAGGACTGCTCCAGAATTGAGGAAGATGGACCAAGAGAAGAAGACAAGTGCTGAAGCTGAAGACTTTGCAGAACACATCAAGAATATGCATGAGAAGGTAAAAGAACACATTAACAAGATGAATATGCAGTATAAGGCTAAGGCAGATCAAAAGAGGAGGTATAAGGAGTTTCAGATTGGTGATGAAGTGATGGTCCACTTGAGGAAAGAAAGGTTTCCAGTAGGAACCTATAACAAATTGAAGATGAAGAAGTTCGGTCCCTGTAAAATTTTGAAGAGGCATGATTCAGGGAACGCATATGAGGTAGAGTTGCTAGATGGATTCAACATTTCCCCTGTGTTCAACATTGCAGATTTGATAGAATATCATGAGGGTGGCGCAGAGGAAGTACCAGCAATGGAACAGTGCGGTATTCCAACACCTACTTCAGAAAAGGAGGAGATTGAAGAAATCTTGGATAGCCGTGTAGGAAGGAGTACCAGAAATAGGCAATATGAAGAATATCTGGTGAAGTGGAAAGGAAGGCCTGTGGAAGATTCATCCTGGTTGTCCAAGGCAGAGGTTGACCGTTTGGGTTTTCCTCAACCATCTGAGAAGTGACGGAGTCACTTTTCAAATTACCCTGGGTGTCTGATGCAGGAGCATCCAGTGGTGTAAGGGCAATCCTACATCACCCAAAAATATATTTACTTTCATTTAGATTTTTTTTGTAGATGTTTTTGCATTTCTGGATACCCTTTTCGTCGAAGAAGAATTCCCAACTTTCAGAACTGCTTTTCTGCTTTTTCTGCTCAACTGCTATTTTTAGCAGGTATGAATTTGAAGGCGTGAGGAGACAAAAATTTAAGGGAAGCTTCAGGACATAATAATAAATACTTTGGTGAAAGAATCAGATCAAGAGCATTTCCGGTTCAAAAGTTATTCAAGTTTCAATTTCTGCTTTTTGCCTTATGAAATCTTCGGAGCTAATTTTGAGGTACTTAGAGGCTCCGGATGGGCCTGAAAAATTGGCGGAATACGAAAGTGGTTAGCCTTTAGGCCCCACTTTCCAGCAAGAGATCTTCGCGAGAGCTTTCCGAAAAGGTATTATCATTGAAGATCTGACAGTTAGATCTTGAGTTAGGGCTTCCGAAAGTTGGTGCATAATTTGAATCCCATTTTTGGCTCCAAACAAAGAAACGGGCTATTTATGGGCGAGTTATTGTTTCTTTTAGGCAGTTTTTGGGGAAAGAAGATCGCATGCTGTGAATAGGGGAATTTCTATAGTTTCTTTCTGTAATTTGCATGTATTGCAAAACTAGAGGATTTGAGATCCTCTGCATGTAAGAATTTCATACTTTGAAAATAATAAGATTTGTTAGTTTTTCTGTGTGATTTTCTGTGTCTCGGGTTGCACCCTCATCATAGGTACTCTTATATATCTGTATATTATAGGTTATATATTTTTAGGAGAACTTGTATATAATGATATAAATGAATATAAAAATTATACTTGATGAAAACAATTAATTAATGAAAAGAAAAAGAGAGCATGTAATAATGAAATTATATTATAAAATATTAAAAATATAAATAACAAAGATATTAGTCTAGTGGAAAGAATAATACTTTTTAAAATTTTTTTTTAATAATGTGAATTCAAATCTCTCTAAAGTAGTTAATTGATTTTTGTGAGATTTTATTTAATAAAAAATAACAATTACATACAAAAAAATCATTCTTAAAAAAATGTTTTTGATTAGGGGTAAAAAATGGCTTTTGATGGGGCTCGAAACCCAGTACAAAGGAAAGCAAGCTACAAATAAGAAAAACCATAAACCAATAGTAACTCCATAGCAGCCTCTAAAACATTAACATGACAACACGCTACAACTTACAAACAAGAAAGGGCCAAAAACCCTTAAGCAATCTGGTTTTAATCGGGACCAAAAACCCTTATATACACAAAGAACCCTCCTATATTTTCCAAGCATCAGCAAACCAGCCACTCATGGATGAAACCAATGAGCCAAGAAAGAAAACCCGCTTAATGGTGTAAGACACCATCAAAACCCTAATCAAAAACACCAGCAAAACCAAAAACCCCACCTCAATAGGGAAGTAGGAGAGAACAAAAAAAATCAGTAACATTTATTTATTTTCAAAAGATTTAATGAAATGACTTTATAAAGAAAAAATAAGAAAAATCATTCTTTAGAAAAATGTTTTTTTTCTTTCCCTACAAATCTGTCAATAACACAACTTTTTAAGCTACCATATGCAAAATAAATAATTTATATAATTTGTAAACTTAAATATATTTTTTGTATTAGATATTAGTAAAATCAAGAAAGTATTATAGATCTATCTAGTCCATGATCAGCTCATCAACTATTCGAGTAATAAGAGTTTTATGATAGCATAGATGCCTACATCTAGCTTGTCAACATGGCATTCTTTTTACATCATGTTACAAAAGGTGTATTAAAAAAATATTACATATATACATAGCTTAAGGAGTATGAGTCAGTTTTAAACTGAACCAAAGGAAATAGGGTGTGTCCACCTTTTAGGAGATGGACATCTTTGAGGACCTATTTCACTCTTATTTCATTAGGAAACCCTAGAGATCCCTCAACCAAGTGACTCAATTGAGGGAAGGACAAAAAAGGGGGTTTCCTTAAGTGTGATTAAATAGGGGGTTCACAATTAAAATAATGCTTCAAAGAAGAAATACAAAGTCTAATGCATTAAACCCTAGAAACTTAAAACATGAAATCAAATTATTAAACAAAGAGAAATAGAGAAGTACCCAGAGGATAGAAGATGTCTACACAAGATCTAAAAACCCTAAAATTTGATATTTTTGAAGTGTATTGGGACTCATATGTCAGGTTGGGCAATTTAGTCTTGCTACAAGAATCTAGGAAGAATCTAAACTCTTTTGTTGGTAAATCGGGATATATAGGAAATGAGTGAAAATAGGTATATTGGGACTCATACGCCTAGAGGGGAAATTTAGTCCATGTATTAGGGTTTGACTAAAATTTTTGTAGCCTCAAGTGATATCCTATAGCTTTTGTCTTGTCTGATCTTTAAGTTTGAAAGTTTGAATTTTGGCTTGTAGGTGAGTTTATGTGAAGATGACAACTTCTTAACAACTTTTGCAACTTTATCTTCAAAGGATCTTCAAGCTCTAATTCACCTAAATCTGCAATCGCACATGAAGATGGAATTTTTTGTGTTAGGGAATAGGGGTTTGCCTTGGTTAAACCCCGTTTTGGTAATCAAACCTTAATGAGAAATGAAGCATGAATGAAATGAAACATGAAACATAAGATGAAACAATAGAACCTTGTTTGAAACCTTGTATATCTATAAACAAGAATGAAGTGGCCTCAATGGATCTAGATCTTGATCATGATTCTTGATGAAAGATATAATGCCTTTGAATACTTAAATTGATCTTGAACAATACATCACAACATTAGCTCAAAACCACATGCATGATGCATCAAGCCTTTGACATGATAATGGATCTTGATTGCTACAATAATCTTCTACAAATCTGCCCTTGAATGGCTTCTTCAATGCTCTTGAATACTCTATAATTCTCTTGTAAAACCTTAGGATGCTTCACTCAAAATTGCTAGCTTGTTAGGAGAAATTATGCGAAATAACATTGTATTTATAATTTTTTATGCCTGATGAGTCTAGATTTTGGCCTAGTTGGGGGGATAGAATCTATTGTTATTTGCTAAAATTACCATAGACTTTGATATTATATGTTGGCACTTTTATATAATTTCTCTCAGTCATAAGACATTTGGACTAATTTCATTTCTGGTTGTTTTAATGACATTTAACTATTATGTGAACCATCTATATTTATTTTACATGTGATTGATGAATGTTATTTAATGTGGTTATGATTATGCAATTATTATGTGTACTGACATTACTCTACATACATGATTGAAATGCTAAGTTGAGAAATGTAGTCACCAGCTGGTCAAGTTGAGGAGTCGCGCAAAGGTCAACTAAGGAAGACAGCGGAAGATTCTCATGTCAACTGCATGTAATTTCCTTGTACCAATATTTAATGTTATTGAGAATTACGGGCGTTACTGCAGTGGTCGAGTCCACGTTCAGGCATGCATGTCCAAATGGATTCCCCTACATGCATAACTGCCCTTTCCACTTTCTTCTCGTTTTCCCTAAATGACATCCTCTCAAGTAGTGGGAGTTGATGGCCTTGTTTAGCTGGTTTAAATAAGGCTTGAATCCTCCTTCCTCAAGCTAGCGAGTTAGTGAGTCTATCGCCAAGTTCTTGTACAAGCTGATAATCAGTCATACTTTTGTAATTGCATTTTCTGATGAATGAAATGAGATTTTGAGTTGAGTATCTGAGTTTGTAGTAGTTAAGAGGATACTCATCCAAGGGGGCCCACTTGGTGAGTAATCCGTTCCTTTAGTCTAGTTAGATTAGTGTTATTTTCTGTTCAGTACTTAGTTAAGATTCCAGCATTGACTATTCCTGCAGCCACTAGAAGTCCATTTTCTGACTGTTCCTCCAACCAAAGTGGGCATAATAGTCTTTTGTTTGATGCATAGTTTTCCTTCCTATTATGCATAATCAGGTTAGATTTTATTAAGTGATGTTCAACATTTTCTTTATTTCCTTTCCTACAACTTACTTTCAACATTAAGCCTTTCTTAGTTATAGAACGAAGATGACTACTTTGAAATCCCTAGTGCACATACTATGCTGACCCATTTCAAGTTTACGTCCCTGGGTTGAAAATTTAAATGTACCTTCATGATGGTTAAGATGGCTATTCAAGTCAGATGTCCAATCTCTGAATCATGGTTACATAAGAGCCTAGTTATTAATATCATTGTAGGAGGCCAGAATTTTTGGCATCGTTGTCGAGGATGGTGTCAAACTAGGGAGTCCTTTGGAGTCAGTGATAGGTTTTTTGCTCTATTACTTCTGGAATTTTCTCTTACTGTTAGAAGTTATGATCCACTATTTTTCTCCACCCCTTCTTTGTGTGAGTTGGATGATACTAAGTTGATACCGCATGCATAGAAGAAGAAGAGATGCTTATGGGAGATTCCTTCATAATAATCTTGAGCCATTTCAGCTAGTAGAGCTTCCAAATCTACCTAGAGATGAAGAAGAAGAGCCATAGACCTTTGCTGATATATTCCCTAACTTGACCAGTTCTGAAGTTTCCCTTGAAGATGAAAATCCTATTGAAGAACCCCTTATTTTAGAATTTCATCAAGCAGGCATGGTTGATGCAAATGGAGATAGGCCTAGCAAGTAGAACCAACCAACTTTCCCTTTTCCCATTGCTGAATAGAATGAAGTAGATAACCTCAAAAATATCCCCGCTTTAGTCCTTCCTAAATTCCATGGGATTGTCACAGAAGATCCTAATACCTTCTTGTTTGAGTTTGATATACTCTGCAGAAGCTATGAATATACCACTGATGCCCACAGACTCAAGCTATTTCCTACTAATTTGAAAGAAGCTACATTAATATGGTTTATGAGCCTTGGTAGAAATACTATGAGAACTTGGGAAGATATGAAGACAAAAGTTCTTGAGAAATACAAAGAATATTGCAAGGGTAGTGACATAAGAGGGGGTGACATTTTCAGAATGCAACAAAAGGAAGATGAGAGCTTGGAAGATTTCATTTCAAGGTTTTTGTTTTGTTTGCAGAAATCTCCACATCATACACTTAATGAAGACTCACAAAAGTTGCTTTTCCTGAGAGGAATTAATGAAAGTTGCATTGATTCCTTGGACCTAATGGTAGGAGGAGATATCGCTCAATTCCCTTGGGATGCTATCAAGAAGATATGTCAGAACTATTCTAGGGCATCTTCAAAGAAAGAAAGAGCCTACCAATCCTCTATGGGTAAGTCATCCAGTAGTGGAGTCTCAAGGATGGAGATTACTAATTTGTTGGCAGATTTCAAGTAGGATATAATCAACAATCTAGCTACTCAGTTGGATACACTTCAAGCTACGAAGATACATGAGGAGGCAGAGGAAATAATAACAAAATATTGCACTCATTGTAGACAGAAGAAGAAGGACTACAGATGTAAGGTGATAGCCAACATTGAAAACAAACAGATTGCGCCCGAGTTCAAACCAATCCAAACTGAGGAAGACCAAGTCTACTTTGTTGCACAAAAAAGACCATGGGATTCACGACAAGGTATGCCACCAGATCCACTATCTTTTACTGGACCATATTTTAATTCTTATTTTGGTAACCAGTGGCAGCCACCATGTCCATCCAACTATGGAGGATACCCACCCCAGTCTTGGAATAACCCATCCAATGCTTGGTCCAATTATCAAAATTCCTCACCTCAGTGGCAACAACCTCAGGGGAATTGGCAACAGTTTCAGGGACCTTGGCAACCACCTCTAGGAAACTAGTAGCAAACATCTCAATGGAGAGGTGCCATCAAAGGCCAAACCAAACCACTAGCTATATGCAACCATCTTCTCAAACCCAACAACTTTCTATAATTCCCCCTCCTACTAATCCAAGTGCAAATGTACCTAGACCTACCCAAATACTAGCCCAACCCACACCCAACCCAAATAAGAAGCCACAACAGTAGGCTGTATATTCTGCTAATCCAAATCAATTTCCTACATATGCTATGAGTTTTAGTGACATACATCTACGTTCAGGAACAACTTTGTCAGCTCCTTCCACCCCCATTATCACTGAGATCCCTGTGGAAGAGTAAGAAGAATCTGTGACTGATCCCATTCAGCCTTGTGCAACTAAAAATCTTGAACCAGCTCCAACAAAGTAGAAAGAACAAGAACCACCATTCCCTTAGAGATTAGAAGCTTTCAAGCAAAAAGAAGACAAGGAGGAAACTAGTTTTGATATCCTAGATCAACTAAAGCATATATGTGTCCAAATACCACTGTTCCAAGCTATAAAAGATGTCCCCATCTATGCAAAAGCAATCAAGGAAGTATGCCTCAAGAAACCAGGAAAGAAAAAGGACCCCACTACAGTCCATGTAGTAGGGCAGCTTGCTGACATCATGCTTGGAAAAGTAACTATTCCCAAGTACAGTGATCTAGGTAGCCATGTAGTTGAAGCTGTTATAAATGGGATAAATATAAAGAATCCTTTGATTGACTTGGGTGTAGCAATCAATGTGATGACTAAAGATATCCTGAAGCAAATGAATATTGCAAACATGAGATCCACTCCTATAGTCCTATAACTTGCTGATAGTTCCATTGTTAAGCCTGATGGCTTAGTAGAAGACCTAGTGGTGATCCTAGACTCCTGGGAGTATCCAACCGACTTCATGGTTCTTTCCCCTAAATCTATACTAGGAGGGTCCACTTATCCTTATTCAGCCATGGTTAGCAACTGCAGACGCTTATATTGGATGAAAATAAGGTGACATGACCATTTATGATAGCACGAGAACTAAAAAGCTTTTTCTTTATCCTCCTGCTCAGCCATCCCACAATGAAAAAAAATCAGTATGGCCACATATTGGTGAAGAAGCTGAAGAAGTAAACTTTGTGGTGTAGCTCATGATGCTTGGAAGAAGTCCTTTCCTACAGCTTGAAGATGAAGATGAGGTGTTATCTAGTATCATTTAGAACTAATGTCTGATAGATGAAGCATCATCCACTCATATGTCCAGTTTCACACATCGAACAAACACTTCTGTCAGTTTTGCATGATCTTCCTGCAACAACTCTTCTAGCAGGCATAATTCTTGTAGCCACTCTTCCTGTAGCCATTGTCCCTGCAGACAAACTTTTTGTAGCCACTCTTCCGACAAACAAAATTCTTGCAACAATAGGTATGTTTCACATAATGCTTTCGCTTGAGCTTAAGATACCTTGTATTAATGAAGCAACAATGATAGAGCTAGTTACACAAGTATAGGTGTCTGAAGGACAATATCTAAACATCAATAGTAAATTGAATGAGGGACAACAATTGACATTGGAAAACTTGCTGAAAGCACATCAAAAAGAATTTGCTTGGGATTATCATGACATGAAGGGATTAGACCCAAAGATCTGCACTCATAGAATATTTATCAAAGATGAGTGTATAGGTGTAAGGCAGCCACAACGGAGAATCAACCCTGCATTGAGAGAAATTGTCAAACCATAAATACAAAAGCTACTAGACGTAAGATTTATCTACCCTATTTCCGACAGCCAATGGGTGTCTCCATTGGTGATTGTGCCCAAAAAGGGAGGGAAATGGCAAGTTTGTGTTGAATATAAGGAAATCAATGCTGCCACCAAGAAGGATCATTTTCCCCTGCCTTTTGTAGATCAAGTCTTGGACTCTCTTGTGGGAAAAAAATACTTCTCTTTTCTTGATGGATTTAGTGGATACAATTAGATTAAAATTGCACTAGAAGACCAAGAGAAGACTACATTTACATGTCCATGGGGGACATATGCCTATTTTTTAATTCCCTTTGGGTTATGCAACACACCTACCACTTTTCAGAGAGCAGTCCTCAACATATTCTCATATATCTCCCTTGACTGCATGGAGATCTATATGGATGATTTTACTACCTATGGTGTCACCTTTGATGAAGCATTGGATAATTTGAACAAATTCCTATAGAGATGTGAAAACTAAAACTTGTCATTAAATAGTGAAAAGTGCTTCATGATGATGCAGGAAGGTGTAGTTCTTGGCCACTACATTTCACACCTTGGCATTCAAGTTGATCCTACAAAAATTGAGGTAATAAAAAATCTACCTGTACCTGCAAAACAAAAGGATGCTAGGAGTTTCTTAGGACATGCAAGCTACTATAGATGTTTCATCAAGGATTTTAGCAAACGAGTAGCCCCACTGTATAGTCTTCTGACTAAAGATGCTAAGTTCAAATGGATAGAAAGTTGTGATAAAACATTTTTTGATTTAAAGACAACTCTAACTCACGCTCCTATACTTAAGGGACCAAATTGGGAGATCCCTTTCCACATCCATACTGATGCCTTAGATTATGCAATAGGAGTAGTCCTAGGACAAAAAGTAGAAGCTATTGAAAATTCCATTTATTTTGTCAGTAAAAACTTGCAGGGAGCTGAATTCAATTACACAGTCACAGAGAAAGAAATGCTAGCAGTAATCTATGCCTTGAATAAATTCAAGCACTATATAATAGGTTATTAGATTTTTGTGCACACTGATCATGCAACCATTACATACCTCATGAACAAACCCCTAATCTGAGGAATATTAGCCAGATGGTTGTTATTAATGCAATAATTTGACATAACTATTGTAGACAAACTAGGGAAGGCAAACGTGGTTGTAGATTTCCTTTCAAGGCTAACAACATCAGAAGATAGCCAAGACATAGATGACTCCTTTCCTGATGAGCATCTATTTCCATTGCTGTGTAGACACCATGGTATTCTGACATAGCCAATTACCTTGTGACAGGGAGGGTTCCCCCTCACTTCTCCCCAAAGAGAGAAGAGTGTTGATTGAAAAATCATTCCCTTTTTCATGGATAGCTGGATGCCTATTTTATACTAGACAAGATCACGTTATGAGAAGGTGTGTGAGAGAAGATGAGACCTATGAAATTTTGCATGCATGCCAAGATGAGATGCCACTCTGTCCACAAGTGGTAGTCACTCCATTTGACAAATGGGGTTTGGACTTTGTGGGACCCATTGATCCTCCATCCAATGGTAAGTCCTATATTCTAGTGTGTACTGATTATGTAACAAAGTGGCTAGAAGTCAAAGCCATGAAGCATGCACAAGACAACAAGGTTGCAAAATCTCTCTATGAAGAAATTTTCACAATATATGGAGTACCAAGAGAAATAGTAACTGATCAAGGCACTCAGTTTACATCTTCCCTTGTTACAACATTAGTTAATGAATATAATATCAGGCACATGAAATCCACTCCTTATCACCCTCAAGCAAATGGACAATTTGAGTTGACAAACAAAGAGATTGAAGCCATACTCACCAAAACAATACATATTCACATAAAAGATTGGGAAAATAGATTATCAGAAGCAGTTTGGGCTTACAAGACCACCTGGAAGAAAACTACATACTTCAACCCATTTGAGCTACTATATGAGAAAACAACCATGATGCATATAGAATTTGAGCACAAGACTCTCAGAACTACTATGGAGTTGCGGATGGACATTTCCAAGACACAAAAAGAGCGGATTATGCAGCTAAATGAATTGGATGAGATGAGGAAATATGTATTACACCATATTGAACTTGTGCAAAATCAAAGAGTCAAATGGCATGCCAGATTTATCAAAAAGAAGAAGGGTATGTGCAGGATCATAATGGAAAAAACAAGCCCTTAAGTGGCAAAAAATTTAGAAAAATCAGAGTTAGGCAACTTGACGTAAAAGTTTGAATAATTTATCTATATTATTTCAAAAATATGTAAGAATATAATCTATAGAAAATTGAATGTAGTTTCTAAACTACTAGGTTTATTTTAAAAAAATTCTATTTGGTGAAAATTTTAAATTTCAATGCAGTAGTACTTAAATTTTAGGGAAAAAATAAGTAGGTGTCTGTCTGACCACCCTAACCACAATAAAATGATAATATTTTTTTAAAAGATTTTAGATATAAGTAGAGGACTCATGTCCCGATGTGATGCATATTCTTTTGTAATGTTGTTCTAAGTAAATAATTAATTATGAATTTTTTATTACAACTTTTAAAAAATATAAAAACTTGTATGTCTGACCACCTTAACTTGGTCAAAACTTCATGAAATTCATTTTTTTTTTTAATTCTATAGTGTGTGAAGCATAGAATGTGACACATGTTTCAGATTCAAAAAATGCGATATTGTTTGAAAGTTATAGATGTTTTTCAACTAGCCTATCAATCAAGACTTTAGTCGTAATTCAAATAGAAACTAAATAATAATTATTTATTCAATTCAAAGTAAAGCATAATTTATAATTGTGGAAAGTTGAGAATCTCCTTTAAAAACCCTTTTCCTTTCATCAATTTTGGGTGAAAATTTTTTCGTCAGCCACATACTCTACACATACCCATCATATCGCCACTTTTTGGCCCATCATGATCTTGCACACACCCAAAACTTTCAGCCAGGTGATTGGGCATTACTTTGTGATTCACAGTACAAAGATACTGTAGGGAAATTGCATACAAGGTGGCTAGGGCCATATGAAGTTGCAGAGGTATTTCCGAATGGAGTTGTGCAGCTCATGACCATTGACCCTGTGAAATTAAAATTACTAGTGAATGGACACCATCTCAGAATATATCACAGGCCATCTTCCAAGGAAGAGTTCCTGCAACAGTTTATCCAACACATAGCACCTAAGCACAATTCTTGCAGCCAAAGGCAGCGGACCTAGTGTCCCTCCTTCCGACTAAATGAGGTATGTACTTGTCATAATAAAGATTTATAATTTTTTAAATCCATTTCTTCGCCCGTCCGCCCATTCGTACCACCTTTCTCTCTCTTCCATCATTTCTTTTCACCTCGCACTATTCCACCTCATCGCCATTAATTTCTCAATTATATCTCAACAACACAAGCAATACTTTCTCCCTGATCATTGCAATGAATTCTCCACAATCATGTTTGTACAAACTAAGGTATGTGCACATTAACTGCATTCTTAATTATCCTTTAGAGTGTTTCATTTAATCACTGTACGATAATATGAAATTTCACATAATTTTATTTAATCCCCCGTCAAATGAATATTGCCATCCCGCATGTGTGGACACATGTCCAAATTTAGGTTGGGGGGAGGTGTAAGAAAGATGTAGAAATATTGCCACGTGCTAATACATGATTGTCTATGTCAGCAAATCTTGCTAAGTTGATTCAAAATTTAAAATGAAAGACGGCTCGCATGTGTGATGTGACACTAAAATGCTACTTCCATTTCCTCTCATTATGATTCCTTTTATTACCATTTCTTGCTATTATTAACTCTATCATAATTTTGAAATGCAAGTGGTAATTGCTAAAAATAGAGTTAAGGAAATTCAATCGATAATTCACCCAGCAACAAGTAGGAAAGAATTTGAGAATTATAGAGGTAATTTTGTAGAGTGACAAGTTGAGTATAGACAATGGGAGGCAGACTCATTCAGAATGAGCTCTCAGCTCATGATGCTTTGTTAGAGGATGCAATGTTCTTGACTAAATTTCAGAATTGTGGTTGGTTATATTATTTTTTGAAATTGGATGGTTAGATTACTTTATATAGGAAGTTGGTTGGCATATTGTTGTACCTGACACATTTGCATCCCGATCTTTCCTTTGCAATTGGCCTTATCTCTAGGTTCTCACATGATCCACATGAGAGCCATTGACAAGCTGTCAAATGTATTTTGAGGTACATTCAGGGCACTTCACATTATGGTATTCACTATACATCAGAAGCCCCTCACATTGTTGGCTTCACTGACTCAGATTGGGCTGGTAATGTCAATGATCGAAAGTATACTTCTAGCTGATTTTTTGCCTTGGTTCTAGTCCTATCACATGGTCTTGCAAGAAGCAATCTGTTGTTGCATTATCATCTACAAAGGTTGAGTACCCAATAGTGGTGTTAGCTATTTAGGAGATTTTATGGTTTTGACAGTTGATGACTGATTTTTGGTTTCCCCTTGGTAGTCCCACCATCCTTTGGTGTGACAATCATAGTGCTATTCACATTTCCTACAATCCAGTGGAGCATCAACAAACTAAACACATTGAGATCCACATGCACTTCATCAGGTAGTTGATTTAGGATGGTTCTCTCATCTTGGATTACATTCCTACAAAGGAGTGGGTTGTAGAAATATTCATGAAACCTTTTAGCATTGCCACACTATCTTTAGTTGTGCTCTATTCTTGGGGTGAAGGAAGTCTTCCTTGGGGGTCCTTGTGAGGCCTTCCTTTGACATTAACAATACCAAAAAGGATAGTTACAAAGAATTCGTTCAGTGTATTACCAATTTTTTCTATGAATCACACATTCTTACCATTTCATTCAACACATCCAACTCCTCCATTTACATCCATCTCCTAGATGGATCAACAAGTGTCCTCTAAATATATCAAGGCTATAAAAAAAATAAAAATTAAAAAGCCTTTATCAAATGGAGATCCAAAATCAAAAGAAGAAAGAAAAAGAAAAGAAAATTCCTTTAGTCAAAGTCAAAATCAATTAATAAATCAATTAGGTGTTGGATACTATGAACATGTTAATGATGACTTAGTAACATACAAAAAAAGGCAACTTGTAGAGGTTTAATTGTAAAGATTCAAGGAGGTTTGCATTTTTACTTAAAAACTATGCTTGTGGACAAAATATAAAACTCTTGTCAATTGAAATTGTTATAATATTTGATAGTGATTAGATTCCCCTAAATGACTTGTAAGCTTTACAAAGAACACACATTGATACAAAAGTTGAACACATCAATTTTTTTGATTTTGTTCTGCTTACACAATGGAGGAGAGATCACTAATTGCTTCAAAACTAGACATTGAATTTGACACTACTTTCAAGAACTTTAATATGACTATTTGCTAACAAATGCTTAG
The DNA here is from genome assembly GCA_007115665.2 of Sequoiadendron giganteum. Lineage (NCBI taxonomy): Eukaryota > Viridiplantae > Streptophyta > Pinopsida > Cupressales > Cupressaceae > Sequoiadendron > Sequoiadendron giganteum. The sequence continues at coordinate 571,660,756 of CM021107.1, read as the reverse complement.
ATGGGGTATGTCACACTCATTTAAAAACTATGAATTTTTTTATGGATCAAGTGGTCCTTTGTTAGGCTCAAAATTCTTATATCTAGTAATGCAAATCTATATATGTTGATTAAGGGAATGTTAGCCAATGCATTGGACAACCTTAGTCTTGATGATACACTTTAGGTTTCTCTTATTCCAAGGGTATCAAGAATACATGGGCATGGAAAAGGAATTATTTTGTTTGAATATTTTGAAAATTTCAATGTGAAGGGGAGAGGAAGATTCCATCTTTAAATTTGTTCTAAAGAAATGTACTTAGTACAAGGAAAGTAGATACAAAGTACCCTTCCATGTTACAACAAAGGTTAGAAAAGAAGGCCCAATATAGTGAGTAATCATTCTCAAAATGAAAGTTTGTACTGGTTGATGCAATTTAAAAATAATATAGAATAGTGGGCGATACAATTGATCCACTAATAATATCTTCATGTATCAAAGATGCTTAAAAAGTAATTTTATTCAAAAAGGGAATATATGAAAGTGATATTAACAAGTCCGTGGAAGATCAATTATCTTATGAATCTACATGAAGAACATCCTAGCCTATCTCATGGTTCCTTTGATGCATGTAAGGAATTTTTTGGGTTAGATGTCAAAAATTTCAATAAAACATCATGTTCTCCAATAAAAAATTTTCGTTCATGATAACTCATTATGTTATTTTATAAAACATATTTAAAAATTAATGATTCACCTACCTAACAAAATGTCTTAGAAAATCCAAGTACTTCAAGTATTGAACATTTTATTCATAAAAGTAAGGAAATCAAAGATGACTATCTGTTAGTTTCATTGCATCAAACATTTGGGAACAAAGAAAGAGATATTAAAACTATGCAATTCTCCAAAATTCCTAGATGAAGTTGTGAAGATGACAAAGGAGTTTCATTCCCATGTGAGAATTTTTTTTTATTATCCTATTAAAAATATTGGCTTTGCATTAGCTATGGGGATTGCAGTGATGGAAAAAGTAGCCTTTTTCCCTTACTTGGTTTGATAATTGATAATAAAGCTGAATTAATGGTGTCTAAGAGTAGTTTTGTAATGTCTTGTACACATTCACATCATTCTAGGACCTTTATTTGATTAAAATATGCCTTAATTGGTCCTTTGCAAAGGTGTTGTAACACACTTTCACACTTTTCTAGGATTTATTTACTTAATTAAGCTTAATGGGCCCCTTCTTAATAAAATATATTTGTATCTTATTTAAGTGTTGTAAAGAATTTTCACATTTTCTAGGGTGGTCTTAATTAATTGTGGTTAATTAGAGTTAATTAACCCCTTTTAACTCAAATTTAAACCTTATTTTTGACACCTCTTGAAGATCTATATTGACACCTATAATTTAAATAATAAAACATTTAATTGGGAAAATCTAGGTCCTAGAAAATGGTGTCAGGACCCATTCACCCTAGGTGGCGAATGGGTCCTCCCTTAATAGGACCCCCTTTCTAAGTTGATCTGAAATGGGTTTTTAATGCTCTTTCCATCCCTTGGGGTTAGATCATGGAAAAAAATTTCATGACCTATTCGCCCTAGGTGGCAAATGGGTCCTCCTTTAATAACGGGCCCCTTTTTAATTTTAATTCTGGTAGGAGTTTAATACATTTTACTTCCAGATCTGGTGTCAGCCTTAATTGTTTGAATTTCTAGGTTAACCTCCTAATTTAGTATAAATAAGGAATTAATTCACATTGTTTCTCCTATCAATTCATTTTAAGCCTTCAAGAATTCAATTGTACAAGAATTAGAGCATTACAAGAGAATTAATAAGGCATTTCAAGGTAGATTTGAAGAGTCTATTGCAGAAATTCAAGATCATATCATCATGACAAGGGTTTTATTCATTCACGTATGTTGTTGAGCTATGAAGTGGATGTAGCATTTAAGATCTACTTGAAAGCATTGTTCATGTTGATGTTGATACAAAGTACTAGTTGTAGTTGTAGTGATTTGTGATATTTTCACCAGATCTTCACTTTCATACACCTATAGAAGCTAAACCATTAAGAATTTGAAAATGAATCAAACTAGTAATTTGTGATATTTTGTGTTGAGAATATAATTATATTTTATAAAAAAATTAAAAAATAAATTGTGAATTCTGTTATGTAATTTTTATTAGCTTATTTTTTTTACTAAACATCATTTTCAAAAAGTGATGTTTACTTTCAGTTGCATAACTTTTTTTTATAGAAAGCATACAATTCTAATTTTTTAAATAAAGTGTTTTCACACCATTATCTAGTGGATGGATATTTTTTTGTTGCATATATATTTTTTAATTATTTTTCTAATTCAGAGTAATTATAATTTGGATATATTATACTTTCAACTGCATAACTTGTTTTGTATTCATTTGAGTTAACTTATTATTTTTTGGTTGGAATAAGGACGTCAATAGCTAGTGTACATGTATTTTTAATATTTTTTTTCTCTCTTTTCCTATTTTTCCGTATCTGTGAAATAAAGACCTCGATGTTCATTGGAAAACCTACATTCACAAGAAATAAAAAATAAATATAATAATAAAGTTAAATATATTTAAAATTATACTTTTTGGGAAGCTTATAATAAGGACTACATGTTTACAAAAAAATAATTTTAAATAAATTAATTTGATCCCCTAAAAGGTAAATCAAAAGTGGTTTTTTATCAAGATTTTGATAGGTGTAGAGGAGACTCCATTATAGGTATGGTTTAAAAGTAGCGGCTTTCTATCCAAGGGGTTTGATATAAGTGGGTTTGATAAAACCCTCTTCAATTAAAACCCTTAAAATGGAACCTTTTTAAGGCTTAAATCATTATATTTTCTAAAAATATGCGATTTCAGCAAAAAATAGGATGTCCCATAAAGTGTAACCCATGATTGTGGTAGCACATTCAAGGATCCAAGATCTACATTATTCATGGCTACTACATGCTAGTTTTCAGATTTGTTTCACAAGACATCATCCAAGGTGATATCAATTGCATATTTCATGTTTCATTCTTCATTCATTTCATCATTTGGTTTAATTACCTACAAGGGGTTTGACTGAGGCAAATACCTATTGACTAATAAACAAGTTTTTCTTCCTCTCGAGTGTGTGATTATAGGTTTATAGGATGAAGATCAAGTGGAGCAAGTTTGGAGAAAAATAGTCAATGTTGTCAAGTTGCAAAAGTTGTCATATAAAGTGAAAAATCAAAGATTTGAAGATACAAAATTACCTATAGACTTTTAGAAGCTGACAACTAGATTTTGAGAGCGTAGACATCAAGGAACAAGACCCTGATCTCAGTTTTAGAGACCCTAACAGGAACCCATTCGCCACTGAAGGCGAATGAGTCATATGTATCCTAAAAACAACAAGTTTGTGACAAGGTACACAAATTTTTATGCTCTAAAAAATTCCCTCATAGTTTTTATAATAGTTAGGTATCATTTTTTATTGTTATTTGCATCTTAGCATATAGATAATTGTAGCATGATTAGGGTCTTAGAAAAATTAGTGGTTCATCACTTTGTTGATTCATTATGGTGAACCTTATATTTTTCACCCTCATCATTAATGGTGAACTTGACTTATTGAGCATTGCAATTTTCTATTTTTGAATTCTCTAATTGCATCTTAAATTAGATCTTCCATTCATTAGCGTTGAATTAAGATCTCATTTAGGGTTACTTTTTTTGCATTAAAATTTTGCATCTCATCTAGGGTTTAGATTTGCATTGTTTTGCATCTCTCTAAATTTGTTAAATACAAAAATAAAATCAGTGATTTTGCATCTCATTTAGATCTCATACAATTTCATTTGAAAATAAAAAGCAGAATTGCATTTCAACCTAGTTCTTGCATTTCTAGAAAATCTAGAAATGAAATTCATTGTCTCAGAACTAGAATTGAAAGATATTACTAAAATCTTAAAAATTTCATTTAAAAATAGTTTTAAAAGACCCGACCAGGACCCATTCACCACTACTAGCGAATGAGTTTGTGATCAGGTCCTGTATGTACCTACTGGCAACTGAAAAAGCATCAAAATTCACTCTAAAATCTATAGAAACATCTTAGAAACATCTAATCAAGACCCATTCACCCTTAATGGAAATGAGTCCATGTTAGCTACTAATCTGCATTTTCATGACATTAAAGTCTCAGATTCTAGCTTCTATTTAGTGTTGTTACTTTCCTGTTTTAGTTTCTTGATATGTTGCTTCATCAAATTCATTGCATTTAGATTAAATTGCTTCATTCATGTGCATTTTTAAAATTCAAAATTAAATTCAAACATTTCATTTTCAATTTATTGCAAATTGTGTAATTAGTAAGTTATTATGTTTAGATCTGAAATTCAAAAAATGGAGAAGTGTTTAGGCAATGTATGGAAGTCTTTGTTCTCTTTGGTTGATGTTTCAAGTTGTTTTTTTCGAAATGACCCTAATGAAATTGAACTTACTCATACTCACACAAATCCTAATACATGTCCTCCTTGTGATGTTGACATCATTGGAGAAGATGATGGTAGCATGAATGAATTAAAAAATGATTACCTTAACAACCTTGTGTCCAATGTATCCTTTTATCCTTAAATGAAACAACTGACACAACTTGAGATGTTTGGTCTTTTACATCCTGAAATTGAGTCACAAGTTGAACCTAAGTTCCCAAACATAGGTGAACCTAGCTCCTCTAAACAAGCAAACATTCAACCATGCTATGTCAACAAAGTAACCAACACATTAATTAACCTTGAAGAGACATATCGAAAAGGATTTACAATCTTGAGTAAACAAGGATGTGATACAACAAGTGAACATAAAATTCATCAACTCCTAGAGCAAATAACCATTGAGAATACCAAAGGGTTAGGATATCAAGATCCCCTCCTCCACATAAGTTCTCTCATTCGTGAAGAACACCTAATGCTTCCTAATGATGGTAGGACTGTCTTGGATTGTCCTCCTGATATAAGTGTCCTCCTTCCTAAAGAACAAGCCATACCTCCTAAGGAAAATGATAAAAAAGACAAATTCATCTTGAGAACTCCTTCCCTAATTCCATCTAGAGAATTTGGTGAATCTAGTGAGCGAAAGAGGCCTTACAAGTTAAAGAAACTAAAGTTCCCTTGTTAGCCACCTGAAAGTAAAAGAAAACTACTACTTCTAAACCAAGAACTTATAACATTACCATAGGTATGAAAGAGAAGATAAGACAATATCCTAGAGGTGCAAATGTTCCACATTTTCAATACCACAAAACTCTTGGACATAGTATTGATGAGTGTTGATAATTAAAATTGATCTTGAGAAATTTTTAATTTGATGACAATGATTGTCATCCAGTGATTGAGCAGCATGCGGTTTTTCTCCTTCCCATGTAATAGTTGTAGAGTCTTGAAACATTCTAACTATATTCCATGTTTCTACACTTGGTGCAAATCATTTTCATCACCTATCTTGGCTCATTCTTGCCTTGCACAAAGTGGGGGCAAGGATTTGGTAGCCTTGTGCTGGTGACACATTTGCTATTATTCCTTTAGCTAGTTGCCCTCCTTCTGTTTATATCAACTGGGATTGGGAGGTGAGTGACCTACTTTAGGTTGACTTTCTTGTGCCTTACTAGTCTTTTGTATTTTCATTTTACTTTATGTGATTGTATGTGTGTAATGTGATCCCTCGTAATGTTTTGTTTGACGCACCTCTCTCTTTTGTGCATTCTTCTATATGTACCTTCACTCTTCTCTATGTCGTAAGCTTTATTTTTCATTTGCCTTGTGTTTTCTTGTAGGGGATGACACAAGTTGTTGAAACATTGAGATCTCTTCCATGTTGTCCTGAAAGGAGTTTTCTGTGTTTTCGCACTCTTTGTGTCATTCTTCCAGTTCTATGAGTATTTATTGAATGATGATAGTTGTTGGAAGAATGAAGAATATTAGAATTTGTGTTCTCATTGATGTCACCATGTTGATTAAGGTGTTAGGTTGATCTGGTACTCTGAATCGGTACTCTGAACTAGTTTACATCCTTCGATATTTTTGGTCTGGTATTTTGGTCCATGTTTCCCCTTTGGTGATCATCGTTGTTCGTAGCTTTTAGAAATGGTTTTTGAATATTGTAAGCTTGTAAATATACAATCTTCTGTGCTCATATGATTGTATGGCGAGTTGGCACTGGTCTGGTGTTTCATTTTGTTATTAGGTCTATCCATGGCCGACCTAATAAATAGTTGGTGGTATAATGGTTTAATTTGTGTTGTAGATATATGAGTGACCTATCTTAGGCCCAAGCCGACATAATATACCGTGCTACATAGATGAATTATTTTTTATGTAGAAGCTTTGCACTAACTTGGAGATGATAGTTAACCTTATTTGGTGAATAAAGATTACATCTAATTAGGCCTACCTTAATGATGCTTATGGATGTATCATATATATATATATATATATTGGATAGTTTTGAAGTTGGAAGGTGTGAATAAGAGCGAATATTAGTCTGTTGGCATGTGAATTATCTAAGAGTCAAAGGAACTAAATCTACACTTGCGAGGTGTAACTTCATCAGTTCATATTTTGGTTGTAAGCCATTTTGTTATTGTAATCTTTTTGTAGGTAGTGAGCCTCCTTGTTTGGATAGTGAGTCCTACTTGTAAGCACTGAGCCTCTTTTTTATTTGGTTTTGGAACTACATTATATAGCGAGTTAGTCCTCACCGTGGTTTTTCCCTCATTGGGTTTTCCACATAAAAATTCTAGTGTTTATGCGTTGTGTAGTTTCATGTTCTATTATTGCTTTTGCTCATCTTTACTGTTTGATGTATTGAAGTATTTGGATGGTGTTTTCTCAATAATTAAAGTATCTTGATATTCAATAATTGGTATTAGAGCTTGGTTCCTTTGAGGAAGACTAACAGCTTGACGAAGATCTTGTAGATTGAACAAATGGATAAAGAAGAGCTCTCGACTAATCTTGAAGATCTTGACAAGGCTGAAAATGAAAATAGAGATTTGGAAGAAAATATTGATGAGGCAAATGAATGGATCCGTAAATTGAAAGAGAAATTGAAGAAATTCAAGGAAAGACATAGAGAAGTAAGTGAACAATTAAAACAAGCAAGTGAAGATATTACAAAATTAAAGGTGCAAGTGGAAGAAAAGAAGAGAATTGAATAGTGTCTAAATATAGTGGTGAAAAGTAATTTATATGTATTCTCAAGGCCTGAAAAAGAAGTGATAAATCTGAATGCAGATCTAGAGAAAGAAAAATTGTGAAGATAATTTCAAGACAAGCTCCACCAAGCTTGATGAACTGATAGCAGGATATAAATCTTCTAAAGATAAAGGTGGTTTAGGAAATGAAGTTGGTGAAAACTCTAAGAATGTTTAGAACTCAAATCCAGTGGATAATCGAAAGATTCAAGATAAAGGGAAACAAACAAGAAATCCAAGAAGAAGACTTCCTATTAGACAACCAAATGCTCAAAGGTACCCATCTTTCAATAGTGTTTGCTTTTCATGCAATAAATTTGGTCACAAGGCAACTGAGTGCAGAAGTAGGATGAATTTTTTTTCTAGTTTCTTCTCTATAAAATGTTATGCATGCAAGAAAGTTGGACTTAGAGCTATTGAATGTAGATCTCAGATGATGAACTAGTTTAATGGAGGTAGAATGAATCAATCTTTTGCTAGCTACTTCTATACCTATAAAAAGTTTGGACACAAATAAAATCAGTGCAGATCAAGGGTTAATGGAAGTCAAATAAACCAGAGAAATGTTGTATTCTACAATTGCAACAAACTGGGACATATTTCAAAAGTTTGTAGAAGTAAAAAGCGTGAGCAGTCTGCTCCGGTAAAGAAGAATGAACCTGTGAAGAAAATTGACAAAGATGAGGTTAAGCAAGAAATGAACAAGATATGCAAGAAGAAAGAAGAACTAGAGATAACAAATGTGTTTGTTCCCTTATCTGGTACATACAATTCCTCTAGGATTTAGGCCTAACATGGTTTTAGGGGGAGCTTTAATAGAAAATTATTTGAAACCCCCTAAGAATATGGCATGTTAGATGTTGGCATGAGGATATTTTTTAAGGAATGAATGGGCAGAGGTTATGCAAAAGAAATCGGAAGAAAAAGTGCAAGCATGTTCATTTGCAAACAATATTAGGGTTTCTTAGTGTAGTGAAAGAAGGTTTTTATTATCTTTTTGAAGCTTATTGAATTTAATACAAATTAGGGCGGCACAATGGTGTATAAAGGAAAATTCATAAGTCATTTTGATCACCTATGCATTTGAAGAATTCAAAGAATGATTGGGAGCAATCTTGAAGCGATCCTGAAGTGATTTGGAGCGACTCTGAGGTAGTTTGGAGAAATCATTGTGAAAAATTAAGAACAAGTGACAACAACTTTCTCTCTCATGGCTACAAAAGGAAGGTAAAAGAAGTTTTGTTGTGCAAAAAAGAATTTGAATAAGTTAAGTACAACGATGGAATCTATTAATAGAGGATCGATTGGAAATGTTCTACTAAGGCTGAAGGGAGTTGAATTGGAAGAATTCGATCATCAAAAATAAAGGAAATGGAACTAGGGTTAAAGACAAATGACTTGCAGAACATAAAAACCCAAGGCATGGATTTATGGGTAGAATTTCCTTGTTTTGTAGACAGAGAATCCATCTTGTTTCTATTAAGTAAATTCAAGGATGGAAACATTATTTTGGACAAACCCTACCCTATCACGAAGGAGGAAATTGAAGATATTATCGGGTTATGTAGTATTGGTGTCCTCCCGAGAAAGAAAATAGTGAAATACAAAGAGGTGGAGGAACTAACTTGAATCGAAAAAGATCCCTGAGCCCTGCTGATAAATACTATTGTCGACACCATTGTAAGGTATGTTGCATACAATATTTCTTACAAAATATATTTAATAAATCGTGAAGGTTTCACTTCGGCTATTGATGTATATCTTGCACACAAAATGGTGAAGGAAAACAAGCAGTTTGATCTGTGTAGCTTAATTTTGGAAAATCTAACTAAAAATGTATGAATGTATTTGGTCGAGGGTTATCCCTTTTGGTTCAGTTCCTTTCTTATATGCTTGGTATTTTAATTTCTAATTTTTCTACTAGGAAAAGAAAATGTTAAGTGGGAATCTCGGGTCGCTGTTGGGAAACAAGTTTACAGGCATTTGGAAGGTATGAAGGACAATGTAAGTTCTTGCAAAATCTTTTTCTTATCCTTGCAGAAGGATTTGTGCTCTATTATGCCTATGTCTAATTGGTTTGAGGAGGGATCATCCTCTGGTACAAGGGAATTGGAAGTTGCTATTGGTGATTCCCCTCTGGAATCTAAAAAGAGAAAAGATATCATAGAAGATGTCATCACTACTCTGAAAGAAAAGGAGAATGAAGAAGAATCCCTGCCTAGATTTGAATCTTTCGATCTAGATGACATTCAAATGATGTTAGATAAAGGTGAGATGAAGAATATTGGTGAATTATGGAGTGTCTACCCTCTAGTGGATAGAATTAAAAATCGATGATGCTCTGGTTGAGTATCTATTCAAGAAAGGTATTGATATTTCAAGTGTTTTTGATTTATTACCAGATAATCTAGTTGAAGTTGTTCAAGAGAGAATGTTGCTAGAAGGTCTTGAAGGACATAAGTTTGAAGCTATGGTTGAGAAAAGACGTGTCAAAGCTAAGAAAAAGTTATCTGAACACACTAATGAGACAAGAAAATGCATTAAAGAGATGTCAGACATCTACACGTATTGTCTCTGATGGCTTGTTGCAGTTGACAATTTTAGAAGAAAATTGAAACCATTGAATCTGAAATGAATAGTATTGGAAAGAGTTTTGATTTCTTTAAAGATAAAGAAGAAAAAAAAGAATAAGAGTTGGATAATTGCAAGAAGAGTTGCTAACTATTCGAAGACAGAGGGAAGATGTGGTGAGAACTTTTTGGCTTGTTAAAAAGAAATTGTTGAGGTCCGGTTAGATCATCTCTTCAGAATACTCTATGATGTAGAAGATTTTGAATGACAGTTCTCATTTATGGATTGGTCATCCTTATTCACATTGTTGTCTCTGTTGGACAACATGTGTACCAAAATCGATTTCATTGTGTTAGCTTGGAAGTGGATTCTTCCAACTATCAAAGAGAGATAAAAGAAAGTGTTTTAGGTGAAAAGTGTTATTTTACTTGAGTTTTTGAATATTCAAATTCTTCTTTTTTTTACAAAAGGGGGAGAGAAAAGGAAAGAAAAGGGATAAAAATGAACAAAAACAAGAAGAGAAGAATTGAATTGCCAAACTAAGGGGGAGTTTTGAGTTTTTTTTTTTGGAGTTAGAATTTCTTTGTATATGCAATGTCACAACATACATACGTTTACATCCTATTTTTCTCACCCTTTTCCGTTGATGTCAAAGGGGGATATATTTGGAGAGATTTGGAGAGATTGTTATATAGATAAAGAACTGTGTGAAGACTTATACATTCTTTTGGCACATGTTGCTATTAATGACAAAGGGAGAGATTGTTGGAAGAATGAGGAAGATCATACTTTGTGTTGTCATTGATGTCACCATGTTGATTAAGGTGCCAGGTTGATCTGGTACTCTGAACTGGTATGTAGAATGGGTTTACATCCTTTGGTATTTTTGGTCTGGTATTTTGGTCTGCATTTCCCCTTCGATGATTATTTCTTTTTTCAGCTTTGGGAAATGGATTTTTAATATTGGAAGCTTTTAATTATACAATCCTATGTGCTCATATGATCATATGGCGAGTTGGCATTGGTTTAGTGTTTCATTTTTTATTAGGTCTATCCATGGCCGACCTAATAAATAGTTGGTGGTATAATAGTTTAATTTGTGTTGTGGATATATGAGTGAGTTGTCTTAGGTCCAAGCTAACACTATATAGCGTGCTACACAGATGAATTATTTTTTATGGAGAATATTTGTACTAACTTGGAGCCGACAGTTAACCTTCTTTGGTGAATAAAGATTGCATCTAAATAGGTCAACCTAATTGATTCTTGTGGATGTATCAGATTTATATATTGGATAGTTTTGAAGTTGGAAGGTGTGGACTAAATGTGAATGCGAATAAGAGTGAATATTAGTATTCTAGCATGCAAATTCTTTGAGCATCAAAGGAGTTGAATCTACACTTGTGAGGTGTAACTTCATTAGTTCATATTCTGGTTGTAAGCCATTTTGTTACTATAATCTTTGTGTACGCAATGAGCCTCCTTATTTGGATAGTGAGTCCTACTTGTAAGCAGTGAGCCTATTTTGTATCCGATTTTGGAACTACATTATATAGTGAGTTAATCCACACCATGGTTTTTCCCTCATTATGTTTTCCATGTAAAATTCATGTGTTTATGTGTTGTGTAGTTTCATATTTTGTTATTGCTTTTGCTCATCTTTACTATTTGGTGCATTAAAGTAATTAGATGGTGTTTGTTCAATAAGTTTAAGAAGACACTGATTCAACCCCCCCTCTCAGTATCTTGATATTTAAAAAATAGTTCCATGCTCTATGAAAACAATGTAGCAAAGATATACTGACCTCAATCTATAGATCCCTTATGTATTTGTGGGGGCAACCCTTCTTTCCTATTTCATGATTTGTAGCTTATTTTGGAAATATATGACTTGGCATAGGGTTTTTTGAGGAAAACTCTCATGTCTTAGGCTAAGAAAATTGGCTAATTTAAAGCTATTTCTCACTTTGATGGTGTAGCAACCACTTTAAAGTGGGGGCATACATCGATGAAATCTTTTGGTAAAGTTTCATAGCATAATTTTTCTCTTTTCTTGTGATGTGCCCTCTTCTTGGTGGTGTCATTAGGTTTCATGTCATCCAAGAGTGTACGATCTACTATCGTAGAATGATGTGAATGAGGTATCTCATGAGCAACGATCTGACACTTTTGACTTGTCCTCTCTTGGAGACATTAGGCACAATGCTCCCTAAGAAGAATACATTTACATGAACAAAGAAAAATACCCTTTAACAAAATTTTACATCACAAAATAATTTACAAAAGCATTACATTGTGGTTCCTTAGCGAAGTTGTCAAGAGGATAAATTTGGTATGGCATGAGAGGCTAATATGATTCTATCATTTCCATATTCATTGGGATAATCACCTAGTGGACAGACTGAGGTTCCACCACCCCATAGTGAGCAGTGTATGTTATGGACAAAAAATCCCCATTCCGCATCGCGTTGGAACGGTTGTGCTTGATCTTTTTTTTTCTTTTTTTTTTTAGCATTTGAAAAGGTATGATTATGCATATTTTTTATTGTTTCATACTCAAGTCTCTTGAATGTCTACTTTAGTTTGAGTTTGACATGGCATCATCCTCTCACTAAAGTGGGGGGAAAATGTAGCAATGGAAAAAGTAGCCTTTTTCCCTTACTTGGTTTGATAATTGACATTAAAATAGAATTAATGGTGTCTTGGAGTAGTGTTGTAATGTTTTGTACACACTCAAATCAGTCTAGGACCTTTATTTGATTAAAATATGTATTAATTCATCCTTTGCAAAGGTGTTGTGAAGTTTTGTAACACACTTTCATAGTTTTCTACGATATATTTACTTAATTAAGCTTAATGGGCCCCTTCTTAATAAAATATATGTATACCTTATTTAAGTGTTGCAAAGTGTTGTAAATCACTTTCACATTTATCTAAGGTGGTCTTAATTAATTTTGGTTAATTGGAGTTAATTAACCCCCTTTAATTCAAATTTAAACCTTATTTTTGACACCTCTGAAAGATCTATCCCAACACCCATAATTTAAATATAATAAAACATTTAATTGGGAAAATTTAGGTCTTGGAAAATGGTGTCAGGACCCATTCACCCTAGGTGGTGAATGGTTCCTCCCTTAATAGGACCCCCCTTTCTGAGTTGATCTGAAATGGGTTTTTAATGCTCTTTTCATCCCTCAGGGTTAGGTCCTGGAAAATTTTCCCTAGGTGGCAAATGGGTCCTCCCTTAATAAGGACCCCCTTTTTAATTTTAATTCTGGTGGGAATTTAAAGAAGTTTACTTCTAGATCTGGTGTCAACCTTTATTGTTCGAATTTTGGGGTTAATCTCCTAGTTTAGTATAAATAAGGGTTTAATTCACATTGTTTCTCCTAGAAATTCATTCTAAGCCTTAAAGCATTCAAGTTTACAATAATTAGAGCATTGCAAGAGAATTCATAAGGTATTTCAAGGTAGATTTCAAGAGTCTATTGTAGCAATTCAATATCATATCATCATGACAAGGGTTTTATGCATTCATGTATGTTGTTGAGCTAAGAAGTGGATTTAGAATTGAATATCTACTTGCAAGAATTGTTCACATCATACTCAAGGATCCAAGATCTACATTCTTCATGACCAGTACATGCTAGTTTGCATATTTGTTTCACAAGACATCATCCAAGGTGATATCTATTGCCTATTTCATGTTTCATGCTTCATTTCATTCATTTCATCATTTGGTAAATAATTACCCACAAGAGGTTTGATTGAGGAAAACCCCTATTCACTAACAAACAACAATTTTTTCTTCCTCTTGAGTGTGTTGTTACAGGTTTATAAGCTGAATATCAAGTGGAGAAAGTTTGGAGCAAAATAGTCAAAATTGTCAAGTTGCAAAAGTTGTCATATAAAGTACAAAATCTAATATTTGAAGCTATAGAATTACCTATAGACTTTCAGAAGCTGACAACCAGGATTTTGAGATTGCATACATTAAGGAATAGGACCTTGATCTCAATTTCGGAGACCCTAATAGGGATCCATTCACCACTAAAGGTGAATGAGTCATCTATACCCTAAAAATAACAAGTTTTTGACAAGGTACATAGCTTTTTATGCTCTAAAACCTTCCCTCGTAGTTGTTATAATAGTTAGGTATCACTTGTGATTGTTATTTGCATCTTATCATACACATAATTGTAGTGATTAGGGTATTAGAAAAATTAGTGGTTCATCACTTTGTTGATTCATTTTGGTGAACACTATATTTCTCATCCTCATCAGGGATATCCTTGTGTTTGGAAATAACAAACTACTTAACACATGTAGTGGACATAGAAACTTCACTTGAATCTATCAAATGTTAATTCCACTTCAAATTTTTGAGGCAAGAAGTTATGTCAGTGTATGAAAAAATTTTCCAAAATTTTCCAACACCAAAAAAAAAAAGAGTACCTTGACAATATCACAACCTAGTAAAAGAAATATTTTTCCATATCTAAATTTAGTGAACCAAAATATTGGTTAATACAACGAGGTTTCAAGTTTAGAACATCATTGGTCAATAATTTTTTAAAATCAACATAATACTTTATAGACCTAGTATTTTACTATAAACTCTGATATTAAATATTTTTATAAAAAAGATATATAAATCTAGATGCTCCCAAGAGTCAAGGGGACATAATTTTATTAAAATTTAATAAAACTCCTAATTGGAAAAGACTCAACTATAAATTTAAAAATTTATATTTTATTTGAAAGGAAATGCAATGGGGGTTCAATTTTTGATAAAATACTAGGAATTTTTAGATGAAGAAGAATGGGATTTTTTAGTTTGTAAAAATGGAGGAGTCTATAAAACTTTCAATTGAAGAAATACAAGAGATTCATGATAGAAGGATTATGATAACATCCCTAGTATTTTTTTATTTGGATCTCTAATATTCAACTCTTTCACTTTTTAATTGTGCTATTTACAATTCCTTATGTACGAAGAGAAGATAGAAATGCAATGTTTTCTATTCTTGAATTGGCAAGGTATCTAATGCATTTGAGATGAAAGAGTACAAAATTTTATGTGAATTACAACTAAGTTTTTAATCAAATGACCATTAGAAACTTGATCAAATTAGGGAACAAAATAGAGGGGGAACTATCATTTTACACAATTTTAGAGGGGTCATAACATTAGGGGGTGCTACATGTTGAGGGCTAGAGTCTCCAAGGGAATGAGTGTCCTTGTTGTGATATATTTGATCTTTTGAGAGAGTTAGAGCATGATTCCTTGAGCTTAGGGCTCTTATAGGTTCCTTTTGTTATCACTGAGGGTTTCAAAATCAATAATAAATGATCCTAAATATACAAAGATATGAGCACTAAAATAAGTACAAAACATAAGATGTAGTTGTAAAGGAAGACATTTCTTATCTTACAATAACTAAAATTATTGTCATTAATGTGTAAACTCTCCACTCTAATCTTTACATGGCTCTAGTTTATTGTGATGGTCCCATCGTCCCATTATTCATGCCACTATATCTGACTCTTTTATCTTCCACGTGTTTCACTATCATTTATCATTATGACTCCCTCTCCTCTCTTGTCCATAGGAAAGCATATGGAAGAAACTCGGAATGATGTGAAAATACTTATTAATCAAAATTGAAGTACGATACACTTCAATTTTGATTAATAAGTATTTTCACATCATTCCATGTTTCTTCCACATGCTTTCCTGTATGATCCTATTGTGTTCCTATACAATTCCACGTTCTTGCTGTAAAGATTTGAAAGCACAAATGCAAAACAAAAAAAACACAAAATTGTTGCTCTATTTTCCAGTCAAGTTGGAAATACCCAAATCTCAAATGCGGAAAACAATAGGAGACATGCAACTTTGATTCACTATTAATCAACTGGAAATAACAAAAGAAAAAACAAACTAAGAACTAGAAACTATTACAACTTTCTGGGAGCAATCAGAAGCTACTCAACCAGACTTTTAGTGATCAGGAGCTATCAACAACTCTCTGTCAAGAGCTACGCAGAGCTCTACCTGGAGCAATCACTGCTCTTACAAATAACAAATAGTTGCTGCTATTCAGGAGCCACTGGGAGCTCAGAGAGAATGTTCTTCTTACAGTCTACTGCTGCAATCTTCTTCTCTGACTTCTTCTCTCAATTTTTTCCCAACTCTTTAACTGACTGACTGACAAATGTGCCTTCAATCCATTTTGTCTAAAACAAACATTCCCTCCTAAATTTTGAAATCACCTACCTCAGTAAATGTTGAATTCAAAAACAACTACCTTAATCAATTCTGGAGCTGTCAGGAGCTGGAAGGAGGATCCCCAAAACTAGCAAACTACTCCTGACAGGTAGGTGAAGGCTGGAGGAGCACTGGCGGATGAGTAGAGGCTTAGTAAACATTAAATTCCAACACTCCCCCTTTGTCCTGAGCTGACAAAACAACAAGATCAAATCTGATCCTGATCAACAACGCCCAATCTGCTCCTTAGGCGCACAAAACTGTCAATGCTCAAAGGCTTGGTGAAAATGCCTGCTAGCTGCTGCTCAGGCCTAGAAAACTTCATTTTAATTTCACCATTTTCAACCAATTCATGAATGAAATGATACCTAATTTCAATGTGCTTGATTTTTCCATGAAACACAAGATTTTTTGTCAAGGCTATTAATGAAACATTGTCTCAATAGATCACTGTTCCATCCTCTTGTTCTTCTTCCAAATCTGCCAAGATTCTTCTCAGCTAAATAGTCTGACATGCTGCTGCATTTGCTGCTATATACTCAACTTCAACTATTGATAGGGAAACAACAGGTTGCTTCTTAGAAGTCCAAGAGATAGCACCCAAATCCAAATGAAATACATAGCCCGAAGTGCTCTTCCTATCATCCAAACTTCCTGCCCAATCACTGTCAGTGTAACCAACCACCCCATATTCTTTTGCTGCTCTGTACAACACACCATATCCTTTGGTGCCATTCACATACCTCATGATTCTCTTACCCGCTTGCGAATGGGTGTCTCTTGGAGTCTCCATGAATCTAGAAATCAGACTCACTCGATGCATTATATCTGGCCTAGTTGCTGTCAAATACATCAAGCTTCCAACCAAGCTTTTGTACATGGTCAGATCCACATTGCTACTGCAATCTTCTTTGCTCAAGTTAATACCTACGACTATTGGTGTTGGGGAAGGCTTTCTCTCAATGATTCTAAATCTCTTCAAGATTTCATTTGCATACTTCTCTTGAGAGATAAAAATAAAATCATGCATTTGTTTTACTTCTATGCTTAGAAAATAACTCAAGAGACCTAAATCTGTCATTTCAAATTCTCTTTTCATGGCCTTTTTAAAATCAGCAATGAAGAAATCATCATCCCCAGTAAAAACTAAATCATCTACATATAAGACAATAATTAAAATATTACCATTTGCTGCCTTGATGTAGAGAGTGGGCTCACCATTGCTTTTGCTAAAGTCGTTGCTCATCAAATATGAGCCAATCCTACTGTACCATGCCTGTGGAGCGTGCTTCAACCCATAAAGAGCCTTCTTTATCCTATACACCTTGTGTTCTTGGCTTGGAATTTCATATCCAAAAGGATGCTCCACATAAACCTCTTCTTTCAATACTCCATTAAGGAAGGCAGACTTCACATCCATTTGAAATACCTTCCATTTGTGCTTGGCAGCAATAGCTATGACTATCCTCATAGTCTCCATCCTAGCAATAGGGGCAAAGGTCTCATCATAGTCTCTTCCAAACTACTGTTTGTACCCCATTGACAACTAATCTTGCCTTGTGCCATTCTATTCTTCCTTCGGCATTGCTTTTGGTTTTATAGATCCATTTTACTTCAATAGCTTGCTTGTTTGGAGGCAATTCAATTAGCTTCCATGTATTGTTTCTTTCTAATGCATCTATTTCCTCATCCATGGCTTCACACCATTTATCCTCTTTCACAGCTTCTTTAAAATAAATTGGATCATTGTGAAAAAATAGTGCAAAATTCACACTCTCATCAAATTCATCATCATACCTTTCATTTTGGTAGATCTCCCTTAGACTCTTGGTCTTTCTTGGCATTAGGGAGGTGAGAGTGGGGTCTGAATTTTCAGTGCTACTACTATTCTGCTGAACAGGCTGAATCTGGAGCGATCGGGAGTAGTCAAGAGCTTGTCGGGAGCAGTCAGGAGCTCGTCGGGAGTTGTCAGGAGCTCGTCCAAAATTGTCAAGAGCTCATTAGGGGCTGTTAAGAGCCAAAATTTTGGCTGTCTGTGGTTGCTTCCCTTTCTGTCTGTTCTGATCAGCAGCGATCGGGAGCCATCATTTTTTGCTGCTGCAGAATTTTTCAGATCTTCATCTTCAATTTCTTCATCAGTCTGCGCTGTCGGGAGCTATCAGAATCTATCGTGCCATCCCATGACTGATCTTCTAAAAACTCCACATCTCTACTAATGATTATTTTTTTGGCGATCGGATTATATAGCCTATAGGCTTTGGACTCTTCATTGTAGCCCGTGAAAATGCACTTTTCACCCTTGTCATCCAATTTTTGCCTTTTTTCTTTAGGCACGTGTGCATAAGCCACACATCGAAACACTCTAAAGTGTTCAACCGTCCATCTTCATTTTGTCCATGCCTCTTGAGGTATCTTGTCACAAACTGCCTTAGTTGGACTTCTATTAATCAAATGCATGATTGTTGCAACAACCTCTCCCCAATATTCTGTAGGGAGTCCTTTTGCTTTTAGCATACTTCTTGCCATCTCTAGGATGGTTTTGTTTTTCCTTTCAGCCACTCCATTTTGTTGTGGAGTGTAATTGGCTGTAAGGTCCTTTTTTATGCCATTCTTCCTGCAAAAATTCACAAAACAATTGGAGGTATACTCTCGTCCTCTATTCGACCTTAGGACTTTAATAAAATGTCCACTCTTTTTTTCAGCCTGGGCTTTAAACAATAAAAACTTATTAAATGCATCAGACTTGTGCTACAAAAAATAAACCCATGTCTTATGACTGAAATCATCAATAAAGGTCATAAAAAATATGCTATTACCAATGGAAGTGATTTGCATAGGGCCTACCAAATTCATGTGCACCAACTCCAATGGTGCTCTTGCCCTTGTAGAGTTGGCTGATTGAAAGGGCTGCCTATGTTGCTTGCCCAAAATGCAGGCCTCACATCTAACATTAGGCTCTACTATCCTTAACAAACCATCAATCATCTTGCTTTTGGACAAAAGACTTAAACCAGCATAGCCTAAGATGTCCATACCTGAGATGCCATAGCTTGGAGGGGTCTTCAATGGTGCTCTTGAAGGTTGCAAGTTGTACTGCTGTACATTTTCCATCTATGAGAGGTGCTGCAACAGCTTGAGATGAGAAGCACGTCTCAATCTTCAACGGAAACATCTGGTTCTTTGTCATTTGTTCTCTCATTCTTGTCATAAATAACACATTTTCCCTTCTCCATCAACACTTTGTATCTGTTCTGGATCAGCTGTCCTACACTCATGAGGTTATGATTTAACCCCGGTGCAAAGAAAACATTTTGAACCTCCTTCTCTTCACCCTACTTGGTGCGGATCATTGCAGATCCTTTTCCTTTAACAAGAACAACTCCATTGTTCCCCATTCTAATTTCTGATGTAATATTTTTGTCAATGAAATAAAAAAGACTTTCATTACCACTCATGTGGTTGCTGCAACCATTGTCCAAGTACCAAACTTTGGGGCTGCCTTCTTCACCAACATTGCACATGATGAAGGCTATGGACTGATTGCCTTCAACCACATTTGAATCAACAACATTTTCATTCTGTCTTTGCTGATTACCATGCTTCTTCCAACACTCACTAGCATAGTGTCAGAACTTGTGACAGTAGTAGCACTCAATGTTGCTCTTGTCACTTCTCCCACTCGAATTGTTGTTCTTTGTGCCTCTTCGAGAGTTGTTCTGAGAGCTGCTTGCTCCCTCTTGGTTGCTTGCTCGTCCCGAGCTTTCTCCACTAGCATTTTCTTGACTGGATCTGCCTCTACCTCTTTGGGAGCCATTTCTACTTCTCCCTCTGCCTCTTGCATTCGACTAAGCTTTGAAAGCTTGCTCATGGGAAGTAGCAGTAGACCTTTTTAAACCCTACTCATGGGTATGGAGAGAACCCATTAACTCATCCACTGTCAAAGTAGAAAGGTCTGTCATTGCTTCAATAGCAATGACAAGAGGATCATACCTCATGGGTAGACATCGAAGAAGATTTTCAACAATATTTAGCTCCTCTATCACATCTCCATTTGCTCTCAACTGGTTCAACAAACCTTCGAACCTTGTTTGAAAGTCTATAACAGACTCACTTTCTTTCATCTCAATAACTTCGAACTCTCTTCGAAGTAGCTAGAGCTTCACACCTCTAACTTTATCAGTCCCTTTGTAGCTAGTCTCAAGGATTTCCCAAACTTCTTTTGCATACTCAACTGCTGCTATTCTGGGAAAAATGGCCTCTATCAAGGCCACTTCGATCAAACTCAAAGCTTTTGCATCCTTCTTCCTCTCCTCCTTTAGCTGAGTCTTCTGGTTATTTGTGAGAGCTGCAAATGCAGTGGGGTCAGTGATATCCACAAACCCATTTATGAGAAAATCCGACAAATCATTTTCCACCATGATGGTCTTCATCTTCTTGGCCCAAATGTCATAGTTCTGTCCATTAAAGGACGGTGGCTGCTGCCAACTCCTTGCTTCATCTCCAGCCATGTCTCCTACAACAAAAAACTCAACACTCAAAAAAACAAATGCCCAAACTCATAAGGAAGTGGGGCCTATGGCTCTGATACTATGTAAAGATTTGAAAGCACAAATGCAAAACACAAAAAACATAGAGTTGCTGCTCTATTTTCTAGTCAAGCTAGAAATACCCAAATCTCAAATGCAGAAAACAACAGGAGACATGCAACTTTGATTCACTATTAATCATCTGGAAATAACAAAACAAAAAACAAACTAAGAACTAGAAACTATTACAACTTTCTGGGAGCAATCAGAAGCTACTCAACTAGACTTTTAGTGATCAGGAGCTATCAACATCTCTTTGTCAAGAGCTACGCAGAGCTCTACCTGGAGCAATCACTGCTCTTACAAATAACAAACAACTGTTGTTGTTCAGGAGCTACTGGGAGCTTAGAGAGAATGTTCTTCTCATAGTTTGCTGTTGCAATCTTCTTCTTTGACGTCTTCTCTCAACTTTTTCCCAACTCTTCAACTGATTGACTAACAAATGTGCCTTCAATCAATTTTGTCTAAAACAAACATTCCCTCCTAAATTTCGAAATCACCTACCTCAGTAAATGTTGAATTCAAAAACAACTACCTTAATCAATTTTGGAGTTGTTAGTAGTTGCAAGGAGGATCCCCAAAACTAGAAAACTACTCCTGATAGGTAGGTGAAGGCTATAGGGGCACTGGCGGATGAGCAGTTGCTCAAGAAACATTAAATTCCAACACTTTCACATGAATCCGCTTCCACATGCTTTCCTCTACGATTCTGCATTTCTTCCCCATGATCACACTGTCTTCTATGATTGCAAGACTAATTCTCTGCTTTTGCCCAGTCTTATACGTTAGCAAGACTAATTCTCCGCTCTTGCCAGTCTTCACGCTGTCTTCTACATTTGCAAGACTAGTATTCCACTCTTGCCCACATATACTAGTATTCCGCTCTTGCCCACATATGCTCATACTCAGCTCTTGCCATTGCTTCTCTGTGTTCAATTAAAGCCGAATTTTCTTCCTGTTTTGATTGATTTTTTTGCCATTGCTTCTCTGTGTTCAATTAAATCTAATCCCATGGCGTCTAGTCCTATCACCTCTGTTCGACCAGAGAGGGAGCCTGCAAACACTTCTCAAGAAATGGCACCGTCTTCATCTTCTTTTTCTCCATCATCATTTCGAAGCTTGTTTTCACGCTTCTTTAAGTGGGTTTCTGTCTTCATTTCATTGCATTCGGTGGAATCCAATTCCATGGCATCTACTTTAGGTACCACTGGCTGTATCCCAGAGAGGGAGGCTATGGCTGCTTTTCATGAAACTGCACCATCTGCATCTACTTCAAGTACCACTGGTTGTATCCCACAAAATGAGGTCATGGCTCCTTTTAATGAAATTGCACCATCTGCATCTAGTTGGGTTACATCCTCAATACTCATTCAGAAGCCGTGTTTCTATGTGTTTATAAATCATCGTGGACCAGATGTCAAGAAAACGTTAGTGAGCAAAATCTATAATATCCTTCCTAACATGGAGGTGACAACCTTTTTAGATTCAGAGGGGTTGGAATATGGCGATTTCTTTCCTGCAACACTACAAGCAACAATCCACGGTGCTACCCTTCATATAGCAATTTTCTCAAAGACCTATGCAGAATCACCTTGGTGTTTGGCAGAACGTTCATGTATGCTTCAAAGTGGCGCCAAAATTATTCCCGTTTACTACTATGTAGATCCTACTGATCTGAGATATGTAGCTCAAAGAAAAGGAATTTACGTTGATGTCTTTGAGAAGCATGAAAATAAGCATAGATGTAGCCCAGCAAAGCTTTAGGAGTGGAAAGAGGCACTATACAAAGTCTCATTTTTCACTGGCAAAATCATTAAAAGTAATGAGTAAGTACCACACATTTGGTCTCCTTTAACAAATATGCATTCTCTTTTATATCACTGTAATAATTTGACTTTGGTATAAATGCCTGTCAGTAGTTTGATTTTTTATTTTTAATGTTTTTACTTGTTTAGTGATGAGCTGAGGCTGTACCAGAACATTATGAATACTGTGCTGGAAGAAATAAACAATGTGCCACTAGTAGTTGCAAAACATCTAGTAGGTCTCAACAAAGTAGTAGAAGACATTGAGAATAAACTCCAACTTGCCTAGGGTGAACAGGATGTACAAATTGTGGGTATTTGGGGCATGGGTGGTTCGGGCAAGACCACTCTTGCCAAAGAAATATACAACAAAAGATCATCTTCCATGGAGAGGTCTTTTTTTATTTTTGATATTAGAGCAACGCAAGGCATATTGCAGAACATGCAGAATCAACTCCTTAAAGGCCTTGGTGTAGACGAATCAGTTGACAATATAGAGCAATGTAAGGCAATTCTAGAAAGTCATTTGAGATCTTTTAAAGTGCTCATTGTTATGGATGATGGGGATCATGTTGATCAATTGGATGCTCTGGTACCTGTAAAAGAAAGGATTGGAAGGGGGAGTCTCATTATTGTTACAACACGAGAACGTGATGTTCTTACATCTTGGGATATATTCTTTGTATATAAAATGAAAGCTTTGGATCCACATGATGCAAAGCAACTTTTTTGCTAGCATTCTTTTGGACATTCCTCTCCCCTTGATGGATTTGAGATGCTTGTTAAAAAGTTCCTAGAGGCTTGTCATGGATTGCCACTGTCTCTCAAGGTATTTGGAGCACATCTAAGGGGGAATTATTCCAAACAATATTGGGAGTCTATGTTACACAAGATCTCAAGAATATTGCCCAAGGATATCAAAGAGATACTCAAAGTAAGCTACAATGCCCTCGATGATGAAGAGAAAGAGGCATTCCTTGATATTGCTTGTTTCTTTATTGGAGAAAACAATAATTTGAAGATTGAAGTCAGTTTGATGATTGAAGTTTGGGATGGATCAGGATGGAGTGGTTTGTACACTTGGAAAAGGCTTCTAAATAAGTGTTTAGTTGAACTTGATGATGAAAATTACATAAAAATGCATGATCACTTAAGAGATCTGGGAAGGGAAATTGCAAATCAACATTCACCGTCCCAACTTTGGTCATCCAAGGAGATTATTAATTATGGCAAACAAACAGAGGTGAGTTTGATACTTTCTTTTTATCACCGTAACAAACAATGGTAAGGAAAACTTCTTCTGTACGCGTATGTTTGTGTATAGGAAGATTATTGATTTAAGTGTTAAACAACTATTTTCAACTACAGTCTCGCTAGCACTTTTAGCAATCAGATCGACTAAAATTACATATTTACTCTGTAAGTGTTTTAACAGCCAATGAATTTTCGATTTTTATGAGTCTGAATATCTTATTTTTATTTCCAGAAAAGAAATGGCATTCGAGGAATTATGGCTGCCACAACTGAATTAGAAGATAGCTTTCCATATAGAGTATGTTTGTCCCTGTTTTCTGTTTTCTCTACTAATTTTAATTGTTTGTAAGAGTTTTCTGCATTATGTAGTTTACCGAAAATTTCATATTTTTTTGTATTCTGCACTCAAAGACCTTTAGAATAATGTAGGAAAGAGGTCGATTAATTAGTGAATTTATTGTTTCATGGTTGCTACTTGCAGCAAAAACATGAACCTGATTTAAATGGAGAAATTTTATTGCTCGCACCATTTTAGTTGGACTAAAGCTTTTGGTGATTAGAGGAGATTGTTTTAATCAAGTAATCGGTGAAGTATCAAGAGAGCTCGTTTGGCTTCGCTGGGTCAATGTTGGGCAGAGAAATCTTCCTGCATGGCTTTCATTGAAAAATTTGAGGGTTTTAGAGCTGCTCAGTGAAAATCCTGGACACCATCATGTCGTAGAAGAGCATGGTCACTTAGAAGAGCTGTGGGAGACTGAGGACGACGTAAGTATTCTTCCCTTTCTCCTCAATAAAATCTATATTTCAATTTATTTAACAATTGCAGTATGTTGGATATGTGCTGCAGGCTCCCATGCAGTTAAGAGAGTTGGTTATTTCTGCTACGCCAAATTCCAAATACTTCCAAACTCCATAGGGCGTGTCAATCAGTTGAAAAAGATAGTAATCATGGGTACCAATAGTATTAGGAGTCTTCCAGAAGAATTTTGCCATCTCCAAATTGTTGGAGCACTTCGAACTACAGTCCTGTGAAATATCATCACTACCCAGCAATTTCGGCGATTTGACAAATCTGCGGTATCTCAGATTGTACGGTTGGTCGAAGTTGACAAGATTACCACTTACTTTTAAGAACTTGATGCTCCTGCAATATCTCAGTTTACAGCAGTGTAGACAACTCATACTTACATCAGATGATTTTCAAAACATCACAAAGCTGGAGTTTTTGGATCTTTCTCAGTGCGAACAATTGGAAGAGTTGCCTCGTCACATCACAAATCAGACATCCTTGAAAGAGCTCTGTTTATATGGTATGGAAAGGTTAATAGAGCTTCCAGTTAACATCGGTCAACTAAGCAGGCTGCGAAAGATTGACTTAGGAAGTGTGCAGAAACCTCTTGGAGATTCCGTCCTAAAATCCTTCCTTAGCTCTCTTGGGAATTTATCATCCTTAACTGATCTTTTGATTACGGCTTGTCCCAACTTGAAATCTTTACCGACCTCTCTTGGAGATTTATCATCCTTAACCTATCTTTCAATTAAGTGGTGTGCCAACCTGGAATCTTTACCGACCTCTCTTGGAAATTTGTTCTCCTTGACTAATCTTTCGATTAAGAATTGTTCCAACCTAGAGTCTTTACCGACCTCTCTTGGAGATTTGTTCTCCTTGACTAATCTCAAAATTCGTGCTTGTCCAAAACTGAAATGTTTGCCATTCTCTGTCGGCCATCTTAATCTCTTAGAGCATTTATCTTTACGCCAGTGCCCAATAAGCCAAGTAGATTTTGGGGCGGGGTCTTCATCTTTTGCATTCAACAACCTGCAGCGGATGAAAATAGAGAAAACAGAGGTGTCCAGGATTTCAATTTCTGAAGACCGTTATGGTCGCCTTGAGAGACTGAAATTAGAACACAATTTTCATCTAAAGGAGATTGAAGCATTGCCAGTAAGCCTTGAATGGTTTCATTTGATTTCGTGTCCGCAGTTGGACGTGCTTCCGAGCTTTGCACGGCTAACTTCTCTCAGAGAATTTGAAGTACGAGATTGCACCCGAATTGGGAAAATTGAAGGTTTACAGTATTGCACAAGATTGGAAATATTGAAACTACACACCTGCTGGGAGGTGCCGGGCATAGAAAGTTTCGAGCACATGAAGAGATTGAGGATAGTGGAACTCAGAGCAAACAAGGGATCAGCTATTAAAAGTTGCATTCAAACGATACAGGTAATAATAGTTTCTAGGAGTAAAATATTTTAATTATCTTCACGTAATCGTGCATTGACTGAATGCTGTGCAAGGAATTTGCAGAAATGGCCAGATCAAATAATAATATGTACGTCGGCAGTCTCTGATGCGTCCTCACTTGTAGACTCATTCTCTCTGAATCTCTCTGTTGCTGACTCCTTCTCTAACCAGAAGCTTCCGTCCGAACCGGAATTGCTGCGCAACCGTTTCTCCAATCACAATGCACCTGGTTACCGAGAAGGAGGAGAAGTGGAAGTGGAGAGAGGTTTGGCTGTGAGAGGTGAAGAGCAAAGATTGCAAGATTTGGCTGTGGAGGCATTTTGCCACTTGACATGTTGAAGGAAATGCATAGATAACTTTTGGAAAATGTAATCACGATGACCAAAATAAATGCACTCACATGTTCATCAGAAAATAGACAAGGCGCTGCAAATGCATTTTAAGACTTCTTTTATGAATGGTCTATCCTTATCCTTCTCCGTCCACTTTTTCAAGCTCAATCTTATCAATAAATTTATTACTCTGCAGTCCATACACAACCCATGTGTTACCCATGCTCTACACATAAGACTTTCAAATATGACCATTTATGTTCTGAAATGAATTACAGTATATCTTTGAGTGTTTAGGTAGCGTAGAAAACAAAAGAAAGAAGCAAATAGCTGCAGATCTGTTTCATTCAGTTTTTATTTGTAAGAGCTGCAGCTCTATCCTTTGTCTATCCTTTGTAAGTGTAGTTCTATTTTTTAAGAGCAGTAACTTTGTTTTTCTAATACGGACATCGCTCTTGTTTTTGTTTTTTATATTTTTCTGTGTAATTGTTCATATTGATTCACAATAGAAAAAGAGAGAAGTTTTTGTTTGTAAACAGAACTGAAACTCTTTTGTTGTTCATCACTATTGTTTATCTTTTTTTATCTATTTTATTCCTTCAATGCCTGAGTATTACAAACCTGAGATATTTGTCAGAATCTTTAAAATACACCAACATCAAAGGATATTTTAGCACTGAAAATGTGGAAGGTAGATGAGACTAGAGGGATCAACACGAAACTATGCACGTGTCGGCAAAGCTTCAAGCTAAGTGCACATGAGTAATTGAGTGATAGTTGGAATTCAATCTTGAAGGTCTGAAGCATGAATTGTAATTTTGTTAATCCAGCCAATCCAATCGAGGATGAGTGTAAGCCAATGATAGCTGGTAGATTACCTACAAAAATTAAGATATTTGTATCTGGGGTAGTGATTTAAAGTATTTGTAAATATAATATAAATATGGTGTAAAAGGATAAATGGAGTATTATATTTTTAACTTATAAATATATAATTCATTTAATAATAAAGATAGTAAAAGTATGTTGAATAAAGAATGTACAAAAGTGTTATTTTTTTCTTTGACAATATCAAAGTATACACATTACATTTATGCACATTTTTAAATATAGTAAATATAAATCTTTTAAAATCTATATCTTAAAAAATAGTAAATGTAAGTCTTTTAAAATCCAAGTTTGTTAAAAATTCAATTTTTGTAGCAATCAAAATTGTTTAATTTATAAAAAGTCTAAAATAAAGTGGTAACTTGTGTAGAAATTCACCAAAGTGCTTTCTACTTTATAATAATGTTGCTCAAAAAGACATTAATCTCTAAAAATCATTTACACCTATCTAAGTACATATCTAGGAGTAAATACAAAAGGATACATCAGATTGGGATTATCCAAATGCACCTACTACTATCTTATGCATACAAAATGATACTTAATTCTACTGACTAGTGCGATGCCATATAAAGCATATAAATCTCTTTAGTAAAGATACTTAAGGGTGCCTTGCATAGCGCAGTACATGTGCCAAACTAAGACTATAACTAAAATAAAGTAGAAAGGGTATATTAAAATTCAACGTTCAACTATTTGATTGAATTTGAACATGCCATCCAAGATCAAATATTTTTTATAGTAAACGCTTACATTTTTCATATGAGAATCTTGGTTTACTCTTTGAAAAATGTCTGTACACTATTGCAAAGCTCTCATTTTGGCACAAGCATGCATGGCATTGTTACAAAATTATTTTCCAACATTCAAATTAGTTGTACATAACAAACACGCTATGCTTCCTGACATTGTGGTGTCATTAGAAAAGTTTACAGACAATGCAAATATGGGTAATAAGGGAGAATATGTAGGCTACGATGGATAATAAAAATTTTAAACTCAAAAACATATACATGTGATTATAAAGGATGATTACAACCTTGAAACATATTTCTAGAGAGCCATCCTCAATATCCTCAATATCGTCAAATATATTGGAACTAAATTAGGTTGTAAAATTGCAACTACCAATATTTTTCATTATTAATTATGTCAAAATCATAGGCCATGGTAATCTCTCTTTTATTTTTTTATTTTCTATAGGTATAATAAAAAAATAGAATGAATTCTATAATGATTTAGTGATATTTTGATTGGCATATTAAAGTCATGTAAATTCACCCATTCATAATTTTTAGTAATTTAGATTTATTCCATTAATGATAACTAAATACAACTTGATACAATAATTATATAAGAGAGTTCTCATAAATTTAACAAAATTACAATGTCTCTTTATAGAGCTAATCTACTTCCAATTTCCCAATTAGAGATGATAACAACCTTATTATTACTAAATTTCTTAACTATTTATGGCAATCCCAAACATATTGTATTAACTTGAGTATATAGTCCAAATTATATTAGATTTGCAAACACATCAGTGTATCTTAATTAATTAGAAAAATACTACAACCCATGAAAAAATACAATATCTCCTTATATCTCTGACATAATTCATAGGGTGATCCCACAATGCTGGTTTACAATTTCTGGGAGATTCTATTTTTTGTTGAAATCATGTATTTTTAGAAAATATAATGATTTAAGCCTTAAAAAGTTCCATTTGAAGGATTCCAATTGAAGAGGGTTTGATCAAACCACCTTAGACCAAACCCCTTTCGATAGAACTCTGCTAGTTTTAAACCATACCTATAATAGAGTCTCCTTTACACCTATCAAAATGCTGATAAAAAACCACTTTTCATTTACCTTTTGGGGGATCAAATGAATTCATTTAAAATTTATTTTTTGTAATCATGTATTCCTTATTATAAGCGTCCCAAAAAGTATAATTTTAAATAAATTCAATTTAATTATTATATTTATTTTTTATTTCTTGTGAATGTAGGTTTTCCAATGAAAATCAAGCTCTTTGTTCTGCACATGTGGAAAAATAAAAAATTATTAAATAATAAAATAAAAAATATCAATGCACTAGATATTGAAATCATTGATCCAACAAAAAAATAAAAATTGAATTTTGATACATATAAAAAAAGTTATGTTGTATATAGTCTACCTATGTCTGAATTGTAATTGGTTTGACTTTGAAACTTGGTTAAGGAAAACATATTCAATAAAACACTATGAAACCAAATGAAAGTGCTAGATATCATAATTACAAATATAAATTTGAAAAAATAGAATTTTATCCTTCATGGAAAAAAAATTATGTTGTATACGGTGAGCATCACTCCTAAAAAATGGTGTCCACTGAAAAAAAACTAGTTTTCGAAGGAGATGAAAAAATAAGTGAAATTTGATTCCATTTAAAAATATATATATATATTTAGAATCTACAAACAAAATGTCACAAATCTCTAGTTTGCATCATCTTCAAATTCCTCACGCTTTAGCCGCTATAGGTGCCCGAAAGTGAAGATTTAATTAGAAAAAATCGGTTCAATGTCTAATGTGAAGATTCATATTGACTTAATGAGAGTGGATGTAAATTTATTTTTGAGAGAATTTATTATTATTATTATATAATATTTATGCCTATAAAAATTGAAAGACCTACACCACAATCTTGACCAAAATATAAAATTCACATAGTGTACAATTGAAAGTGACAACAATGAACAACTTTAAAGAACGTAAGTTGATAAATCACTAACAAATACACACACTCAAGTTAAGGCCATTAGAAGATTCAAACAACACAAATTACCAAATAGCAATCAATATTAACCTTCCAAAATTATATTATTAGAGTGGGTTTTATCCTATTGATTAAAGATGTAACTTGTGCTTAGTTTTACAACATAACATTATATTCAATATTCTTTCTTCAAACACTTGTATGAGTTGCATTTTATACATTGTTGAGAATTTGGATGGAGGGAGAATTGAAAAGAAGGTAGCAACTTGATTATATTTTTAAATAACACTTGGCATGCTCATGCAAGTGCCTCATATGACAAGTGGCATCCCCATGTATAGATGATTGAGGACTAATTAAATAATAGTGAAGATTTATGAATGGATTATGAAAGTGACAATTAAATGAATAAAAATATTTATTTAATTTTTGGAAGAAAGGGGGGTAAGGTTCTATATGAATAATTATCAAATAATTATTCAAGGTCTAATCCATAGGGATGGCTGAATAAATAATTTTAGATGAAGAAGGGGGATAACAATATTAATAGGAAATATTAATTAAGTGGGAAACATATTATTTAATTAATATAGGAGTTGGAAATGAGGATAGTTGATCAAATGTAAATGATCAATTTTATGAGAAATAGTGAAAATTGAAAAGGTGTCAATTTTGGGTGTCTAAATTTTACCTCTTTATGAAATGACATTAAATTAATGTTGTTTCAAAGAAAAATAAAATATAGGCCACTCGGGGAATTATGGAAGAGAAAATGATGCCCTAATTTGGAAGAAGTCAAATGAAAATGGTAGAAGGGTGATGCCCCCTCGAGAGGGTAGGAAAGCAAGAAGGGTGCCATGCGGCATCTTAAAAGGAGAAAATAGTAGAAAAATAGATAGAGGGTGAAATATGGGAATGGATGAAAGGAAAAAATTTTGGAGGAAGAAATGGAAAAAAAGTTGTGAAATGGGGTGGATAAAAAGGGTTAGGGGGTTAAAAACTATTCATTTCTGGGTATGTGCAGGATCATTATGGAAAAAACAGGCCCTTAAGTGGCAATAAAAAGTCAAAAAATCAGAGTTAGACAACTTGATGTACAATTTTGAATAGGTTATCTATATTATTTCAAAAAAATGTAAAAATAGAATCTATAGAAAATTGAATGTAGTTTCTAAAATACTAGACCTTTATTTTTAAAAAAAAATTTATTTGGTCAAAATTTAAAATTTCAATGCAGTATTACTTAAATTTCAGGGTAAAAATAAGAAGTAGATGTCTATCTGACCACCCTAACCACAATAAAATTATAATATTTTTTTATAAAATTTTAGATATAAGTAGAGGATTCATGTCCCAATCTGATGCATATTTATTTATAATTTTTTTCCTAGTAAATTATTAATTATGAATTTTTTATTACAACTTTTAAAAAATATTAAATTTTGTCTGTCTAACCACCTTAACTTGGTCAAAACTTCATGAGATTCAATTTTATTTTTTTTAATCCTATAGTATGCAAAGCATAGAATGTGACACATGTTTCGGATTCAAAAATTGTGATACCGTTTGAAAGTTATAGATTTTTTTCAATCAGACTATCAATCAAGACTTTATTCATAATTCTAATAGAAAATGAATAATAATTATTTCTTAAATTCAAAGTAAAGAATAATTTATATTGGTGGAAAGCTGAGAATATCCTCTAAAAAATCTTTTTATTTCATCAATTTTGGGATAAAAAAGAGTCGTTAGCCACATGGGCCATCATATCACTTACATATCGCCACTTTTTGGCCCATCATGATACTGCACATACCCTTCTACCTAAAGCAATAGTGGTTTTGAGTGTAGAATAGAAGAGAACTAGAGAGAAGATGGATAACTTCCCATTCAAAGAGAATTTGATGGAGTAGGTGAGGTCATGGTATTAGCATCTAGAGGAGGCAGAGCCAACAATATGTACCCTAACTTGGCATTGATTGCATTTTAGGTTATTAATGAAGGGTAAAAGTAGGTTCAAAATGTAATCATTGAAGTGGTAAAAAAATAAATAAGTAAATGTGTTTAGGGTCAAAATGAATCTGTCAAGAGTCATAATAGCTATGAATCCAATAATTGGTTCCATAAAAATTAAGGAAATTATATTAAATCACAATAATTTTTTAATTGTAGAAATTACACAATTTAATGGTTGGTAAAAAAGTTTGGTGATTGCATATAGAAATTTAGTGGTTTTGCTAACTATGGAAATGGTGAAACAATGGCCATGTGAGGAATCTAGTGGATGCTGAATAATATGAAAAATGGGTGATGTTGTTGCAGCGCTATTTTCCAATTGTCATTCAATAATATCCAAGGAACCCTAATTGGATTGACTATCAACCTAACAAGGTGAGTCAATTCTCAACAAGGAAGACCTAGGAGGGGGGTTCTTTAAGCTTTAAGGGGTTCACCACCAAGCTAAAGCTTGGAAAAGAGAACTTAGTATTCAACTCACAAAACCTAGTAATGCAAGCTAAATGAAAGATGCAAATGATGAAATTAAGCAACTATCAGTTATGAGGTATGTACTTGGGAAGTCTGAAAATGTGACAAGGATTTCAAAAATGCAAAGAAGTTTTCAAAACATGCTATGGAGGGCTAAGACACCCTTATTGTCTTATTAGTCCTGTTGTAGTTTTTCGAGGCAGATGCAAAATCTTTGGATGTCGAAACTAGATCTAAAAGAATTTTTGAAATATACCCTTAGGAGGACTAAGATTCCCTAGGTGTCTTATTAGTCCTGATCTGAGTTTCTACAATTTTAGAATGTGTTATGAACCTTGATGTCTGCACTTCCTTCTTCTCAAATCTCAGATTCTGAAACTTCCATATTTGGCCTGTAGGTGAGTTTTCGTGAAAATGACAACTTTGTAATGCACGGTATCCAAAAATAATAACCCGACCAAAATGACCTTGGAAAAAATAACCTGGTCACAATAACCCAAGGACAAAATAACCCAGGGTCATAATAACCCAAGCCAAAATAACCCATGGTCAAAATAACCCATGGACAAAATATCCCCGTAAGAATATAGAGAATTTTATT
Organism: Sequoiadendron giganteum; assembly: GCA_007115665.2. Lineage (NCBI taxonomy): Eukaryota > Viridiplantae > Streptophyta > Pinopsida > Cupressales > Cupressaceae > Sequoiadendron > Sequoiadendron giganteum. The sequence goes on along the minus strand of CM021107.1, from coordinate 571,627,714 downwards.
TTCCTTTTTCTACATTCTTACGGGAATATTCTGTCCATGGGTTATTCTGACCATGGGTTATTTTGGCTTGGGTTATTATGACCCTAGGTTATTTTGTCCTTGGGTTATTGTGATCAGGTTATTCTATCCAGGGTTATTTTGGCCGGGTTATTATGTCCTACAACTGTAATGCACCTTTTCAACTTTGCAACTTTGCACTTCAAATGATCTCCAATTCTTCAACCTAAATCTGCAATCACAAGCACACAAGAGAGGGAAAAATTGTTGTTTGTTAGTAAATGGGGATTTGCCTTGGTCAAACCCCTTGTTGGTAATTAAACCTTTAAATGAAATGAAATAAAGGAGGGAAATGATGTATGCACAAAAAGCTATGTTGCAACTCACCAAACCCTTGTGAAATCTGCAAAATTTTGTGAGATGGCTAGCTTGAATGTAGATCCTGAATCAATGGAGTACTTGATGGTTATGGACTTGAATTTCTTACTTGAATCAAAACCTTACATCACAAATGTTAGCACAAAAACACACATGATGCCACAATCTCCTTTATATGATGCTTGAATCTTGATGATGGCTCTAAATTCTTGATGAATTGCTCTTGAATTCTTGAAAATTTGAATGCTTGGATGCATAGAGTGCTTAGATATTGCTTGGTATGAGAAAATGCGAGGATTAACCTTTTATTTATACTTTTCCATGCTTAATATCCTAAAATTACTCCACAACAAGCTGACATATGAATTCATTAATTAAAGGAGTCTAAATCCCACTTTAAAATTAAATCCTGAAAATACCTTAAGGGGGACTAAGATGCCCTAAGTGGAATCTTAGTCCCAAGGCATGAAACTCAAGGCACAGACTCCAAAAATGGGCCCATTTAAGGCACACATGAAATCATGGTCCCAATACCTTTGGGGGACAAAGATGCCCTAGGTGTCTTATTAGTCCCAATCCAAAAATTAAGGACACAGCCATAATAATTAAATTATCATTTATCCATTGATGTTTGTCAGGATTAGCTAGAAAAAGATATAATTTATTAGGCTTGTGGATGCAAAATAGGACCAATTAAAACATAAATAAGGATAAGGGTATGTGCAGGATCATGATGGGCCAAAAAGTGGCGATATGTAAGAGATATGATGGTCCACGTGGCTGACAATTTTTTTTTACCAAAAATTGATGAAACGAAAAGGGTTTTAAAAGGAAATTCTTAGCTTTCCACCAATATAAATTATGCTTTACTTTGAATTTAATAAATAATTATTATTACTTTTCTATTTGAATTATGACTAAAGTCCTGATTGATAGGTTGATTGAAAAACATCTACAGCTCTCAAAGGGTATCACATTTTTTGGTATGAAACATTGTCACATTCTATGCTTCACATACTATAGGATTTTATTTTTAATTTTGAATTTCATGAAGTTTTGACCAAGTTAAGGTTGTCAGACGTACGAGTTTTTATATTTTTAAAAGTTGTAATAAAAAAATCATAATTAAATATTTACTTGGAAACAAACTAGAAAAAAATATGCATCACATTGGGACATGAGTCTTCTACATGATTCTATTCTTACACATTTTTGAAATAAAATAGTTAACTTATTCAAATTTTTACGTCAAGTTGCCTAACTCTGATTTTTCTGAATTTTATTGCCACTTAAGGGCCTATTTTTTCCATGATGATCCTACACATGCCCATAAACAAAGCAATGCAGACCCAAACAAGTGTGAAAATGCAAGGGTATGCATTTTCCTACACTACATTTAGCCCCCACTTTAGTGAGAGGATGAACTTGCTTCAAACTTACACTAAAGTAGCCAACCATACAATCAAAAGGGGTTCAAATGTACGAATGCTAGTGAGATAGGATGATAATAATCAAGAGGGTGGCCAAGCCCCTAGGATCAAGATCCTATGGTAAACCAACATAAACACAAAGGAACACACTTGCGGATGATAGATGAAGCAATAACTAGATCGCAAATGTAATCAGGACTAAAATATTAATGTTGGGAAAATAATTATGCAAATAAGACCCTAATCAACAATAAAGTACGAATAAGCATAAAGACATAAAACTTAAAGAAATATTACCAAATCTTCATGCCACCATTGATTCACCTTCATTGTACTTCTACATTTTGCTTGAATATGATATGATTGCCCTCAGATTTTGATTATGCAAATAGGCCTATGACAATGACAAAGAAAAATATTGAAGATTCACAATATGACTATGGATACAAATGGTTAAATGACTTGATAGAAAGATAGAAAGATAGCATAATTTCTCCTAAGCTCCTATAAACTCTAGATGGATTCAAGATGATGGAAATGACAATGACAAGGTCATTTACAGAAAAGACAATTTTGAGTAAATGGTTGAGATTGAAAGACAATTAATCAATGGCCAAGATTAAAAGATGAGGTATGGAATAGGGTTAGGGCTAAATTAGGGAAAATGATAAGGATTGACGGTCAAGATTTATTTATAAATAATCTAATCAAGGGTGGAGGTTAATTGAGACATGGATAGGTAAGGACTTGATGTGGAAGATAAGATTGGCATGAATAAAGAGGTGAGAGGAGATTAAATAATTAAAATTATTTAATCTAGGTGGCAAATGAATAATAAAATAATTTAAAATAATTATTTAATTATAGAAGAATGTGACAAAGAGGAATCTTTTTTAATTAAATAATAATTTAATTCAAAATTCAAGAGAGTGGACCAAATTAAATAAATATAATTTATTTAATTTATGAGAGAAGAGGTTAATGAATAATTAAATATTAAAATGATTATTTAATTATAGTAGAAAGTGGTATAAAAATTAAATAAATAAGAATTTATTTAATTTTAGAAAGAAAGTGACTTAATTAGTGATGTAATTAAATAAATAAAATTTATTTAATTAATTAGGGAGGAATAAATATAGAAATGAATTAATTAAATAATTAAAATTATTTAATTAATAGAAGACTTGTGATTATAGAAAGTAATTAAATAATTAAAAATAATTTAATTATCAATGATGAAAGAGGAAATGATGGAGAAAATAAGAGTCACAAGCCTAGGAATATTTTTTGTGTCTACATTTTTCCCCTCTTTAGTACAATGCAGTTTATCGTGTTGTGTAAAGAAAATCAGTCAAAACATGTCCCAATGTAAGTAGGGTAGACCTATGCCCCCTCGGAAGAATTCTACAAAATTTTCAGAAAAATTCAAAAAAATTGAAAATTGTTTCGAAAAGTTGAAATAATAGGCAGACATGCTATAATAGTGAATGAAATGATTTTCTAGACCTTTGGGGTAGACAAAAGCAACCTGGAAGCTCAAAAAAGCGTAGGTAGCAAAAAACCATAGTTAAAAACCCTAATTTTGAGGAGGTATAAATAGGAAATGGGAAAGACAAAGGCTCATTTTACACATTTGGACTTTGGAGAGCAAGAGCTTTGAGTGAAGATGTCACACATTCCATACACCGAGCACCAAGGTTATCGATTTTGTACATTCAGACAACTAAAGGGCATAGGAGATCCGGTAAGGCTCTAGAAACCCAATATATGTCAATTTTTGATTTCACACTTTTATAGATAGGGTAAAAATTTAATAGTCAATTATGTCACTTGGTGATAGAAGCAAGTGCTATTGCATTCACCACAATTTCCCGTGCAATGATGCAATTGTTACCAACATGCCAAGGTCAGGGTAGGGTTTAGGGTAATGTGATGCAACCACATAAATATTGACACAATTGTGGTGCAGTTAACCCCAACTGCAATTGTGTGATGCAACTGGCTGTGAAAATGAAGAACTGAAAGAACCTAGCCATAACCATTAGGGAAATGACGTAAACACAAAAATATTCAAAACAACTAATTAGGGGTTATACGCAAGTGCAGCCCCTTTGACACAAGTGATAATTATGCGACACAATTGATAATACCACTACACAAAAGCTAAATTTGTAACGTAATTGATTGAATGCAAAGTTGACCTAGGGTTGAATGAATTTTTTTTATATCACATGCCAAATAAATGTAAATAGGAATATTTACTAACACAGTTCTTGTTGTGTGGAACACAGGTTCATCTGGATCCAATCTACACTCGAGAGTTTTGACCTCTAGACACTTACAAATTGAGAGACTAGTTAACTAGTGCTGGAAAGTGTAGGCTATGGCATCTTGGATTATTTCATGTTACATTCATGCCCATGATTAGGCCAAAGAGGGGTATGCTAACCATGCTTGCTGAGAGGTGGAATTCAGAGACATGCTCCTTCCATCTACCGATGGGAGAGGCTACCATCACTCTAGAGGATATCTACAGGATTCTACAATTACCAATCTAAGGCGAGAGGGTGTGATATGACCCAGGCCAAGGTTACCAGGCTTTGACTACACACTATGTCTATAATGATGTGGTACAGCTCGGGATTGACATATACGAGATCAAGTGGGAGACACTAGTTGCATGATATGAGCGATTTGACTACATTCTATGTACCATGATAGCCCGTGTTTTGATACCAGAATGCAGAGGACATGGGTTTCTAGTAGGATGGGGCGAGGTGGTTATCGGCATGCTAGCTAGAGACACTCTATATGCATGGGGACCGTGCTTTTTGGCTATGGTTTATTTTCAGCTACATGATATATCATATTGGTGGGGGCAAAGCATGAGCTATGGTGTTACTCTTTTGATGGCCTGGGTGTGGGAGCACATTGTTGTGTTCCATCCACTAGTTCATCACCAATTAGGGGCCAATGTACCTTATATTTACATGTATAGAGGGGAGGTTACATAGACACATGTCAAGGATGTGGGGTATTGGTGGCATGGATTGGATCTTCTAGTTATCTTCATATGGAGACTATGGGTGGATTGTGCTCAGTGGCCAGGAGAGGAGAAACAATTACAGTGGTTTCAGTAACAAAGATATCTTATTGGTCATATAGTGTAGACACAACATATTATAGACATGTATTTTATAGGGAAAGTGCTTAGACAGTTTGATGAGCAAGAAGGTTTATCTCAAGGCACAACAAAGTTTGCACGATCCTCTTGAGATGTTACACCATGGGGTCATGTAATTGCAATGGTGAAAAAAGAGTAGGCTATAGATGGGTTACAACCTTTGATGTGGGCACAGAGAGGGGGTCTAGCAGATGTTGGTACTACTACCGGTTATGATGCATGGTGGAGTGTACACAGGCCCATTCCTTTGACAAATCCTGACTAGCCGACTCTAGTGTTCAATGAGGATGGGGTCCTTAAGGTAGGAGAGGCAGAGGGAGAGGGAGAGGAGATGGAGATGGAGGGAGATGGGATAGGCATAGAGGAGGTGATGGTGGTGGTGATGGAGGGGGTGATGGAGGGGGTGATGGGGGTGGTGATGGAGGAGGTGATGGTGGGAGGAGACAGCGACAAAGACTATGAAGGAGGCAAGGAAGATCACTCTCCCATATCTCAGAGGAGGGAGGAGAGGAGGAGCGATGAGAGGAGAGGCAAGAAGATGATATACCTGATATGGAGGTGGAGGAGGAGAGATATGAGGGAGAGAGGCCTAGGGTAGAGTAGCTAGAGGTGCTAGTAGAGGTGGTTGTGATGGATGTGAAGGCAGGTCAGGATGTGGAGGTAGATCATCCCAAGGATGAGGTGATGGGGGAGGTAGAGTTTTTGCTCCAAGAGCATATTCTCTATGGAGAGGATGGTTTCAAGGATGTACCAGTCAGAGGTGGTATAGGGGATAGGGACCAGGAGATGACAAATCTATAGGCTAGGGTACAAGTGCTAGAGGCCAAGCTACATACCCTTTAGGTGGAGAGGGATGGTTTATAGGTAGAGCGGTATGGTCTATAGGTAGAGATGGATACCCTATAGTCAGAGGGAGATAGGGCAGTGATATGGGCATAGGAGGCAAAGCCAAGGGTTATTGACTTTATGGCCACATGCATAGGATCTGTCACAAACACTACATAGGAACTTATCAAAGAAGGAGGATGAGATCCTGGTACTACAGAGACCTATATGAGGAGGTAGTGCTAGCTAGGTGGGTCACCTAGTGCATCAATGGAATTGAGCTTCGATCAATCGAACAATCGATAGTCACAGAGTAGATCTAGCCAAGGCGAGAGCAACAATCAGGGCTCTAGGGATCATGGGAGCTCTGGATAGATCTCATTTTGACACATGTATTGTGACACTTATGTTTTTGTCTATCGGGCCTATGAGCTCTTATTAGGAGATACATTATGAAATTGTACTGTGACACTTCTTTTTGAATTATATATATAATTTTTGGTGATGATTATATGATATGCAATTTATTTATATGATATGCAGGATTTTATTATGCATGTGTTATTGAAGATGTATGCTTTACGATTAGTCATGAAGCCTATGATGAAGTCTTAATTATATACGATGATGTATGCATTCTATATGACTCTATGTGTTGATGTTGTATACTTGATCTCTATAGAATGGATGGATGCATTTACTTTTTATGATGTTATGAATGCTATATATGCCATGTGACACTCTTAATATTATGAGATGTGTTATGTTCCTATGAGATACTAATGCAATGGATGACTATGTAATGTACGATTATGTAAATGCCTTAATGCTTATATATCAGATATTTTATTTTTTGTGTTTTCCGGATGCAAAATACATGATTGATTATACCTACTATATGTTTCTGTGATGTTCCGAACATGAATGCATATGAAGAATGTTTTTTTTTTGTTTCACAGGAATCCGTCAAAATGTAGAAATAAGAAGTGTTAGTGTGAAAGACATGGATGCTAGTAATATAATGACTTCAATATTTTTCTAAAACATAATAGACCTTGCATGAATCATCATTGGGTGTTAAGATGACACAAATGGACAAAAAACACCATGGTATGACATAGACCAAGGTGTGAAAGGCCATCCACTTGCAAAATAGACAGTCGTTGACAAGGAATGTCCTAACTCATACTAAGGGAAAAATTGCCCGAGTCTTTTTGTCAAGAAAAACCACAAACAAAAATCAAAGAAAAGAGTCATGAGACATCATCACTTCTCTAAATCCTTGATGGGACATCGTCGAGGAACTAGTAACTTGACTCAAAGAAAAATCTCAAAAGAAAGATAAGACAAGTCAAGCCACAATATTAGCAATCAGATTGAGTGTTTGCCAAAATTTGATTTTTTTGACAGTTAATTGACTAAGTGATTGGCTGGTTGATTATTTGATGGGGCCTAGTTTTTGGAGAGAAAACATGTCTTATAAGACATCTAGTCTAGTTTTGACCATGTGACCATCTATATAAGGAAAATGATGATGTTTGACTAAATGACAATGTCTTGTTTCAGGAAGGACACATCTTGTAAAAGACATAAGTTTGACTGGTTGATGGTTTTACTGTTTGATTGTTTTGAATATTTGACAATTTGTTTGATTTGACTGAGTGAATTTTTTGTCTTGCGGTCTTGTTGATGTGTGACTTGTCTTGATGTTTTTATGACTATTTGTGTTTATGTTGACAATGTCTGACTTATTTGACTAACACAATGAACCCTAAAGGACCGACCTAGGTGGCCTTGGGGGCTCATCGATAGATGGTCTTGCCTATGTAACAATGTGAAGAGACCTTGTAGTTTGACATGACATGGCTTTTTTTTATTGACAAAGGACTGAGTCATGATTTTATTTGGCAAACCTAAGAGGACTACCCTAATGTCTCAAGGGCACATCGACGAATGGCCTTGTCTACATTAAGTCTCAGAGGCAATGTAGTTAGACTGGACTAGGATTGACATGACTGACTTTGACTCTATTTTTGTTATTTTTGCAAGTTATTTGAATGTTTTTGTGTTTTTGACATGTTTTGATTTTTTTGGATTTTGAGGTTTTATGATTTTTTTGTCTTTTTGGGATAAAGTGACCTTTTCTAGCATATGCATAGTCTAATGACATAGGCCAAGTATTTTCCTCCAGTCAGGAATAAGACCAATTTATTAGGGGTGGAATGGAATAAGCTAGGAAGAGAGCAAAAAGATGTCTGATGACAATCTTTCCAAATTTTGGAAAGGAAAACCAACCGTTATTATGGAAAATATTGGTGAGCCAAATGACACAGAAAAAATTAGGTTGGAATGATGGTAGATGATGGAGCAAGGTCAACTACACATGGTGCCTATTTGTTAGGTTTTCACCATGGTACTTATCCAAAGTGCCACCAAAGTGGTTTTCACTATTGGAAAAATTATTTCTCTTTAATATTTCTTTTTGTGTTACCAAGACATCTGTTTACTAGGTTTTCATCAAGACAAAGGCTTTTTTATTTTTTATTTTTCATGATTAATATTAGTCTCTCAAAAGATATGTGTAGAATTTATGCAAATGCAGACTATTGATCAGTTCTATCAAACGTTCCCCTTCTGGAGTGGAAAGTTTGTAGGCTCTTGATCCAAAGACTCTTGTCACAACATAAGGAACCAACCAATTCGGCTCAAACTTTCTTAGCTTTTCTCGCTCTGACTGATTCTTAGGATTTTCTATTAGGACCAAGTCACCAATGTCAAAACTTTGATCTAGAACCTTCTTATTGTAAACTCTTACTTCCTAATATTAACTCTGAAGAACAAAGTGGCTTTGTCCCCAATCAGTCCACTGTGAATGGAATTCTCATTTCTTGTGAAACTAAACATTCCATGCATCAATCTCAAGGCCCAAGCATGATAGCCAACTTCGATATAAGCAAAGCATACAAGAGGATTGATTGGCACTTCCTAATGAGAATCCTTGAAAAGTTTGGTTTTGGATGGGATTAGATTGATTGGGATGTTCAATTGCATCTCAAGGCCTAGATTTTTTGTCTTGGTTAATGGAAGCCCAACTAATTTCTTAAATCCCTTAAGGGCTTTTAGGCAAGGAGACACTTTGTCTCCTTTTTATTCATAATCATGGTTGAAGCCTTCAAGCGATCAATTCAAGTGGCTCATGAAGAGGGAAGATGGAGTAGAATATAGATTGCAATCAACAGTCTAGAAGATGATCAAATACATTTTTCCTTCATTAATCCAAATGTTCCAATTCGTGTAGTCTAGATACTTAATATTCCTCATCATCAACATGCCCTTGCAAGGATACCCATAGGGAAGGAATTTCAACCTCAGTAGGTAAGATAGCTTCAGAATCAAAGACTTGGGAATATGGAGTGGCGTTAGTAGGAGTATAGACACTTGTGCAGTAGGCCCATAAGGCATGATTGAGCTGGTTATGCCAATCATGACCAACGTCATTAACAATATTTTTGAGGATTTTGAGAATTATTTTGTTGCACACCTCAGATTCACCGTTGCCTTGTAGGTAGTAGGGTGTAGAAAAGTGGTGTTGAATGTGAAATTTCTCACAGTGTTGACAGACTTGGTTTCTAAATGGATGACCATTATCAGTAATGATGGATTGAGGGATACCATATAGACAAATGATGTAGTTGAGAATGAAATTTGAATTTTTTTTGTTAATTATGTATGTAATAGGAATAGCTTCAATCCATTTAGTAATGTACTCGGTAGTGGTAATGATGAATTTGTGACCATTGGTGGATGTAGGATGTATCTTACCTATGAGGTCAAGTACCCATTGGGAAAAGGGCCAAGGTGATGTTATTGGATGAAGTTCCTATGCTAGTGCTTGTATCAAGTCGTTGTGTATCTGACATTGTAGACATTTATTAACAAAGATATAAGTCTCTTTTCATTGTAGGCCAGTAGTAACCCAGTCTCATAATCTTTTTAGCTAGGGTTAAATCCCTAGAATGGGCTCCACATATACCCTCATGTACCTAACACAAAGTTATTTGTGCTTCTTTGACATCGTGAAATCTCAACAAGGTATTGCCTAAGGCACGTCTATAAAGGGTGTCACCAATGATGGTGTATTTGGAGACTTTATGGATAAATGTTTTGCATTGGTGATTTGAAAGGTCAAGCAAGAGGGTTTGGTCATCAAGGTAATTATATATGTCTTGATACCATGGGGAATTGGGACCAACGAATTCACACACCATCTCAGATTATGGGATATTAAAGGTGGGAACCAAGAGCGTTTCTACCAGAAACTCGAATTTAGGCATGTTGTCGGTATATCCAAGAGAGAGAAAATTGTGGCCATAGAGTTTGTTGCTTTGTTTTGAACACATGGTACCTGATGGAATAGAATTGTTTCAAAGTATTATCTAAAATTATCTACCATCTACTTGTAGGGTGTGATATTTTTGTCCTTGGTGGCATAATCATCATTAACTTGTCAAATTACCACTTGAGAGCCACCATATACTTGCAAATGTTTGATCTTCCATTTAATTGTCATATGTGATCTTGTGAGAAGGGCTTCATATTCTTCTATATTGTTTGTGCATGGGACAATGATAGTGAATGAATTAGGGATAGTGTCACCTTGAGGCAGGGTAAATAATATACCCGCTCTTAAACCATGGTTTGTATGCGATCCATCAAAATATAGTTTTCATGCCACTTTTGTTTCTAACGTGAAGAGAGATTCATCCAGAAAATTGAAAAGTAGTGGATGGTCTACCTTAGTTGGTGTGTCTGTAAGTTGATCTGCAATAACTTACCCTTTGGTAGCTTTTCTCTAGACGTACTGGATTTCATATTCACTAAGTATCATGACCCATTTGGCTAATCATTCTATAAATTTTGCTTTGCTGAGAAGATACTTTAACGGGTCCATCTTAAAAAACAACAGTGTTTAATTATTTAAAATGTAGAACCTTAGTGATTGAGTAGTGAAAACTATTGCAATACAAGAACATTCTATTGGATTATAATTTAGCTCATATCCAACCAAAGTGCCACTAACGTAGTATATTGCTCACTCACGACCCTCATCATCATTCTGTGCAAGCAATGCCCCTAGCACAAATGTAGTTCATATTTATAGAATACGAGGCCTTTAATCAATAGGTGGCATCAATTCTTGTGGTGTCAATGGGTATTCTTTGATCTTTTCAAAAGCTTCCTGACATTTTTCTATCCATGCAAAGGGAACTCCTTTTTTGAGTAAATGTTGGAAAGGATGTATCTTATCTACCAATTGTGCTATGAAGCATCTAATGGATTGTAATCATCCTTGGAGTGTCCTTTATTAACTTATTTTGACTGGTGGAGGCATATCCATTATGGTTTTCACTTTAGCTAGGTCTACTTCGATGCCTCGTATAGAAACTATATATCCAAGAAGTTTTCCTAATGTCACACCAAATACATACATCTTGGGATCTGAACTCACTTTATACTCTTCCATTCTTTTGAAGAATTTGTCTAGGACTCTCAAATGGTCTACTCATGTCAATGATTTTTCCAATAAATTATCCACATAATCTTCCATTAGGGTATGCATGAGATCACATAAATTGGTTGTCATAGCCCATTTATATGTAGCTCCAACATTTTTAAGTCCAAAAGGCATGGCGTTCCAACAATAGGTGCCCCATCGACAAGTAGAGGTTGTCTTGTGTTGGTCTTCTAGTGCAGTTATAATCTAATTATATCCTAAGAAGCCATCCATAAGGGACAACATCTCGTACCCAACTTTCAAGTCTATGAATATGTAAAAATGTGGATACCACCTATTGGTTTTTTCACTAGTACTAAATTAGAAATCCATTATGCATAATCAATTGATCAAATGAATCCCACATCCAACAATTTCTTTAATTCGGCCTTGACTAATAGTGCAATCTACAGATGCATTTTTCAGAGTTTTTATTTGATAGGTTTAACATCCAGATATAATGGAAAATGATGTAGTATCAAATCAGGATCTAATCCAGACATATCAGCATATGACCAAGCAAAGTTAATCTATCTGTCGATGAAGAAAGTTTGAAACTCAGTTCGCTCGGATTCTATCAAAGTTGTCACAAAGTGGATTATCTTAGAACTATCTCTAGTGCCCAGGTTGATTTCTTTGATTTATCAATTAGCATTAGTGAATTATCATGGTTAATGGGGAGAACATCCAACCCTCCATCCTTGGGTGCCTCAGAGAGGTTTTATCCCCCAAATACGTCCTTTCTTTTTTACTTTTTCTTCATCTAGAGGCACATTTTGGTTTTCACCTAAGGACGCGTCTTTTTTTTTCTTTTTTTTTTCTATTGTTTTTACTTTTGTGACTAGAGGGGTGGACCAGCTCCCAAAAATATGCCATGTTATCCAAGTCAATGGTAAAGCTAGCCTTATGGTCCCCACTAGGAATTCCTTCATGCAATCCCATGAACTTAATGGTTGCTTCATCATTCTCAAAGATATCTAAGATGGGGGGGTCTCATTGATCCCAATAAATAAGATGGGGATAGGTTAAAGACATCCCATCATCAGAAGTGTCAAAGTTCAAAGGGGTCAAGGTAAAGGCTGAATTATTGACATAGTTCCAAAAGGATTTATAGTGTCTTCCCTACTTTTGGGAGGGGGTTATGTCAGGTTTTGATGTGTCTTGTGATGGATGAATTTTGAAGCTCTGCTCAAATATTTCATCAAAATTAGGTTAATCAGGTTCTCTAAATATTTCATAAATTTCATAGTCAGTAGATGATTTGTTAGAACCCCATTCATATTCGTTGGAGTCTGTGGAATAGTAGGGTTGGTCAGAGGATGTCTCGATAGCCTCAAAATTACTCACTTCCTCTTGTAAATTGGATGTGATACTTGAAATTCCCATCCTAATTGGCTCGAACCCAAGCCCAAGACCATTTGGTCTCTTAAAGACAATGATCAGCTCAATCTTGCCATCTTGATGTAATCCAAGCCCACTATGTTTGTCATATCCTTTATCTTACATAAGTTTAAAGCCTTTACCATACTATTTCATAGGTATTTGTGTGAGTGGAAGAGGTTTTTCATTGTCTTATTTGTAAAGATAGGATGTCACATCTTCTTCATTGATAATTTCTTTAGTCAATTCTCCCCATTTTGTGAAAACATTGGTAGGAGGAAACTGAATATTGACACTAGTTTTCTTCTTGTCCGTCATTGGTTTTCCATATGAATTAGGAGATGTTATCTAACTGATGCAATAAGCTGTCTTCTTATGATACTCTCCACAAGATTTTTCTTGGACCTCTACTTTGGGAGTGGAAGATGGAGGGTTCAAAATAGAGGCTTTAGAAAGAGCGAAAGGATCAATGTAATGGGATAAAGTGGATGATTATGCCTCTTGGTTGATAGGCGCTTATTGTTGGGGTATTCCTCATAGGTTAGTGCAATATTGGAATGGATCAGGATCACTAGCTATGGTTATTTCGGTTCCATTATATGGAAATTTAAGGCATTGATGGTATGTGGATGGAAAAAATTTCATTGTATGAATCCAGGGTCAGCCTAAGAGAAGGTTATATGGTAATTCAAGGTCCAAGATTTGGAAAGTTGTCTCCATGATCATAGGTTTGACTTGAATAGGAAGTTGTATGATTCCTTTAGAATTTTTTTCTTCATCATCATATCCCTTGATAACAATGCCTTTGGTAGTCTCTAGACATTCTTCTGAGAAGCCTAATTCCTTAACCAATTTTAAAGTGCAAATATTTAACCATGCTCCTCTGTCTACCAAGACTCATCTGGATTTGGGTTTATGGACAAGGACCTCAAGATGTAAAGGTTCATTATGATTTAGATTTTCTGTGGAATAATCTTATTTGAAAAAGGTAGCATGGTGGGAATTGGTTAAGTATCCAACCATTTATTCAAAATTATTGATATCAAGATCAGTAGGTATGGTCATTTTTTGCAAGGATTTGTCTAAGATGGCCCTATGGTTGGGAGATATTCACAACAATTGAAGGATATAAATTTGTGTTGGAGTCTTCCCTAATTGGTCAAGAAGATTATATTGGGATTTTGGTGTTTTTTGTTGTTTTGGAGGAGGACCTTGGATGGTTATTTTGGTATGGCGGGTATTGACAATGCATTCAAGAGTTTTATTAATGGCGATGGTATTAATATGTTCATTATTAGCTCAAATGTTATTTATGCTAATGGAATTTCCATAGTCGTATTTTGCGCTAGTGTAATTGGCTAAGTTATTATTGGTCTTATTACATGTATTGGGGGCTTTTCCTTTCCCATGGTCATACAACGGATTAGAAAATAATTTATTTTCGTTGTTTGAATTTGATTGTTGTGTTTGTCCATTAACCTCAATAGTATCATTTTCAATGAGGTCTTGTATAATGTTCTTCAACTATCAACACTGTGAAAGGTTATGCCCTTTAGTTTAGTGATAGTCACAAAAACCATTGTCATCCCACTAGGAGGGTTTGAACTATCCAGGACTTTTTTTGTTTGGGCTCAAGAAGTTGTATGAAAATGTGTTGTAAGAGTTGTTTAAAGACCGACTCAATTGGTTCACCAAGTGAGGTGTATTGTTGTTTTAGAAACTTCCTTTATGTTATGGGTTGTTGTGTGTTTTGCACAACATTAGTGATTTGGTTAGCAACTCTTCATATGTTGTTTGATGTATTAGGGCCTCTAAGTGAAAGAAAAAGACCTGCATGTATGGTCTTAGCATCAACAACTCAATCATTGGTGACATTCTTATTTCGAGACCAATATTTGTTCTTGTCATTTGGGATGCTTTGGTTTCTTGTGTTCTTCTTTTCCATTTTGAGTTCACCTTTGTCAATGAGAGTATTTTCAATGATAATTCCTTTTTCGACTAGGTCCACAAATGATGTGCAACATTGTAATCTTAGTTCGCTTCTCAATTTTTGAGTTGAGGTTTTCTAGGAAAATAGCGACCTTTTGTTTTTTAGGTATCTCAACTGGACATCGACTAGCTAAGCTTCACCACCATTAAAGAAGGGTAACTAAGTTTTCTCCTACCTCTTGTGTATTCTGACATAAAGTGGCTATTGATATTACACTGTTAATGTTAAAGGTGAAGTGTTCAATGAAATTTTTATCTAGTTCACCCCATGTTCTTATGCCAGTTGGAAGTTTAGAAAACCATTCAAGTGGTATGCCAGTACAAGGCTTTGTGGAAAAAGTCTCATGAGATATGTGGGCTCAAATGTGATGTCCATGCAATGAGTGGTAAATTCCCTTATGTGCTCAATAGGGTTATGCCTCCCATTATACTTTGGAAAATTTGGTATAACATATCCATGTGGGAAGGGTGGCATGTATAAATTTCTGTCAAAGGGAAATGGACATAAGTCTTGCGCTATATATGCCTTTTTGGTTTTCATTCAAGCATGTTGTCTATTTTTTGTTAAAGGGATATGATTTGTGTTTTTAAAAAATCCACTTGTGTATTGTTTGGGTCTATATGGCCATGTTGTAATCTAACACTACATGATGGGTTTTGGTTTAATGTGTGGGTGTAGGATGAATTTTGGTTTTATAAATGTGATGCGTATGTCGTGTTTTGGATTGGAATGTTGAGTTGGAATGTTTTGGGTTGGAATGTTTTTGGTTAGAATGTGTATGCTATGGAATGTATTGGATGATCTTGTAAAGGTGTGACCATGTGGGTTTCCTTGTGTGTTTGGCATAGCCATTGTAGTGTTAAGGACAATTTTAGGCCTATTTGTTGTGTTGTACATGCCAAATGGGTTTGACGATGAAGCTCCTATGGAATATGTTGTACCTTGTGTAATGCTTTGGGTGCCACATAAAGAGGTTTGCATTTTAGTTACATCTTGTGTAGTTCCTCCTATTGGCATGGATGTGTTGTTCCCTTGAGTTTTGTTATTACGCATGGATGTTGATTGTATGGTACTTATGTCAAACCCAAGGGGTAATGTGTCACCTTCTATCAAGATTTTTGCTAGGTAACATTGGGGTTCATGTTCCAAGTATTCATATATAAAGGAGGAAAATTTAGGATCTTGTGAGGTAACCTCTATGTCTTCCACTATAACATGCCCCTTTTGGTCTCTAGTGACAAATTTTTCAAATAGTGATTTGTATGATTTGGGTGACCCTTGTGAGGAGCTTGCAAATGGGCTAATAAAGTCCTTGTTTGTTGGGAAATCCATATGTCTTCTTGTTTCCTTTGCAACCTAGTTTTGATCATGTTAGACTTGTAAGAGGTAGTGTTTGAAATATGGTATGACTATGCAAAGACTATGTCTAAGGATGACTGAGGTATGGCTAAAACCAAGGTTATGCAACTATGTTTTTAGATTTTTGGAGGTATAATATGCCCAAGGATGATAACCAACTATGGATTCAAGGTGACTAAATATCAAAATCTCAAATTTGAGTGTCACAATGAGGTTCAAAGTGTGGTAATGCTAATGCAAGTGTAATGGAAATGACCTAGAAATGAGATTTATCAACTAAACCAAGAGGACCAAAGATGCCAATAGGTTGCCAATAATTCAATGGTAATGGTGACTGAGTGACAAATTTTGACAAAGGTGACCGTCAAAAAAGCCTTGGGAGTTGAGGGACAACCTAGGTGGCAAAGGACTAAAATGATGGAGGATGATGAAATTAGGGCAACTTTAATTTGGTCTTTATGGATTGATGTTAAGTTTTCTAAGATTCCTACCAAGGTCTATGCAAGATAAAAGGTAAGCTAATGTTTTGTCTATGATGGATGCAAGGTATGAAATGGTAATTAAATGGATGAATGTTGAATGATAGGTTTTCAAGTCTATAGGTAAATACTTTGGTTATGCTTAGTACTAATCAGAGAGAGGTTTTGTTTTAGTTCTAGTCTTAGATTTTTGTCTCATGCAATTGTGGTTTAGGATAATCAATTGTAGTTTATAGAATTAGCAGTTGCGGCGCAGATTTTTCAATTGCGATTTACAACAGTTGTGATTGCAGTTCAAGAAAGTTAGTTGCGGTTCACAGTGTACTTGTTTACATTTTGGTTAAATTTTGTCAAAATTTTGAGGTGATAATGTGAAATATGGTTTTGGAAAACACTACAAACAGTCTGAAAAAACTTGTTTTTGGTCTTGTCTGAATGTTGAAATGTGTAAAAGATGCTTGCAAACACAATTTACAACCTATGGATTCTCAAGAGATACCACCTTATAGATCCCCTCTTGGATTTCTCCAACCACTTAAACAAGGAAAAAAACTAGAGACTTGGTGGCATTGGCTCCCTCTTACACGTCACTCAATTCTTGGGCTCGCCAAGTCTCAATTCCCCACATGGAGGAATTCCTACCTCTACACAATGCTTAGCAAAGATATGGGATGCCTTTAGATTGAATATTCCTATGTTAGAAAGTGAAAGGGATTTGGCCACTACAACAAGGTTCTTAGTGAAAACCCGGGGACATGGCACCTCGCAAGCGTCCAAAAAGCCACTTATGACTTTAATCAATATACTAGGGGTTCTTATACCTTTAAAAATTAAAGGTAGGTACCCTATTTTGAATGATACTACAAGGCTAAGGCCTACATACCATGAGGACTTGATGGTTTCATCTTATCCTTTTATATACCAGCCCAAGCGAAAAACCAGTTGGAGTCATTCCCTCTTTCGAGGCAAGCCCCTCTAAAGGTAACAAAAGAAAGACAAAGATGTTATTTTTGATCACCCAAGATCACACAAAGCACAAGGGGAGTGAATACAAAATTCACCTTTTCCTCACACTCACATGGGGTTCATTTTAATTCCAAAATCATAATGTGTGAAAAGACAATGCAAACACTTATTCTTTTTAATCCTCAAAGGAATATGTGAGAAAGATAATAGATGCAAGATCAATTTTAAACCAATGAGTGATAATGCAAGTTAATTTTAACCAAATGAGTGAAGTGTAGATTAGGTAAATTGATTGCAATGATGTGAGAATGCAAGATTAATTTTAATGCCAATGAGTGAAAAGAAGACAAGATAGTTTTGTTTGATCAATGTAAATGGGAATGTGTCCTTGGTACCTATGCTACATGCTGAAAATAAAAAATTAGTAACAAAAAACCCCTAATACATGAAATGTAAATGACCTAGACTAGAAATTTTAAATAAAATCTAAAAATATAAAAGGATAGGCAATTGTGTCGCAAAAATTATGAATGCGGCTCACGACAGTTAGCAAATACAACCTAGAAATTGCTACTCGAAGTATGGAGAAGATTTGTTTTATGTTTTCATTGATTTCATCATTTTGTTTATGGTATCAGACTGGTCTGGTACTCTGAACCGGTGTATAAAATAGATTTACATCCTCTGGTGTTTGATCCGGTATTTTGGTCAGCATATTCTCTTCGGTAATCATTGTGGTTTAAGGTTTTGAGAAAAGGCTTATTATCTCTAGAAGCACGTATGTATGTATTGATGTATGCTCATATGATTGGATGGTGAGTTGGCATCAGTTTTGGTTATTGCATTTCGTTATTAGGTTAATCATGGTTGACCTAATAATTTGTTAATAACTTAACATGTATTGCGGATATATGTGTGACTTAGCTTTGGTCCCAGTTGACATAATATTGCATGACACATGATTGAATTACTTCTAGAGAAGATTTGTATGAAGTTGATAGTTATCTTTAAGTAAATTTGTATTGCATCCAATTAGGCCGACCTAATTGATGCATGCAGATATATCAGATATATATACAAGTTGGTTTGTAGATGGATGACAAGAGAAGAAGTGAAGGAAGTGGTATATGTGTTGATATACGAAGTATAGAAAATGTGAAGAATAGTTTGTTGTCATGCGAGCAAATACTCTGAGCATCAAAGGAAATGAATCTACACTGGTGGTGTAATTCCATTAGTTCATGTTCTAGCTATAAGCCATTTTGTTTCTATATTTTCTATAGGCAGTGAGCCTCCACTCTTGGACAATGAGTCCTTGTAAGCAGTGAGCTTTTTGTATCTGGCAGTGAGCCTCTTTTGTAATTGGTATTGAAACAACTATATATTGTGAGTTAATCCTCACCGTGGTTTTTCCCTCATTGGGGTTTCCAGATAAAAATTTGGTGTTTATGTGTTGTGTGATTTCATGTTGTGTTCATGCTCTTCTTTGTTTCATTCATTAAAGTTATAGATGGAGTTTGTTCAATAAGTTTAAGAAGATACTGATTCACCCCCCTCTCAGTATCTTAAATATTCAACAATTGGTATCATAGCATTGGTTCCTTAGGAGAAGTCTAATAGCTTGAGAGAGATCCTGCAAATTGAAAAAATGGATAAGGAAGAGCTTCATACTGCCCTTGAATATCTTGACAAGGTTGAAATTGAAAATAAAGATCTAAAATAAAATGTTGATGAAGCAAATGAATGCATCCAGAAATTGAAAGAGAGGATAAAGAAATTCAAAGAAAGACAGAGAAGTGAGCGAGCAACTGAAACAAGAAAATGAAGAGAATAGTGGACTGAAGATGAAAATGGATGAAAAGAAGAGAGTTGAGGAGTGTCTAAAAATAGTGATACAAAGCAAGTCTAATGTTTTCTCATGGCTTGAACAAGAAGTGATGAATATGAAGGCAAAATTATAGAAAGCTAAACTATGTGAAGATGATTTCAAGACAAGCTCCACCTAGCTTGATGAACTAATAGTAGGACAAAAACCTTCTAAAGATAAAGGTGGTGAAAAAATGTAGAACTCCAATCCAGTAAATAATCAGAAGACTTGAGATAAAGGGAAGAAGAAAATAAATTCAAGAATGAAACCATCTATCAAAAAACCAAATGCTCAAAGGTACCCATCATTCAATGGTGTTTTTTTTCTCATGTAATAAATTTAGTCATAAGGCAACTGAGTGTAGGAGTAGGTTGAATCAATTTTTTGGTCCCTTGTCTAGACAATGTTATACATGCAAGAAGATCATACGTAAAGCTACTGAATGTAGATCTCAGGAAAGGATGATTAGTCATGTGATAATGAATAGATTCAATAGAGGCAAAATAAATCAATATTTTGATGGCTATTTCTATACGTGTAACATGTTTAGACATAAAGAAAATCAATGCAAAATAGGGATTGATGGAAATCAAACAAGACAGAGAAATGTTGTCCTCTACAATTGCAAAAAAATGGGACATATTTCAAAAGTGTGCAGAAGTAAAAAGGGAAAGTAGTCTGCTCTGATGAAATATGATGAATTGGTGAAAAAGATTGACAAAGAAGTGAAACAAGAAATGAGCAATATATGGAAGAAGGAAGAATAATTAGAGACTAATGATGTATTTTTACCCTCATCTGGTGCAGATGATTCCTCTAATAATTAGACCTAGCATTGTCTTAGAGGGAGCTTTATCTGAAAATTGCTTAAACACGCTAGAATATCAGCATGTGGATATGTTGTAAGGAATGGTTGAACAAAGGTAATGCAAAAGAAACTAGAAGAAAAAGTGTGAGCATTTTCTTTTGCAGAGTGAACTAGGGTTTGTCAATGGAATGAAAGAAAAAATTGTTAGCTTTTTGCAATTAAGGTGAATTAGGGAAAAATGATGGTGTATAAAGCAAATTTTGCAAGTCATTTTAATTGTCTAAAATATTTGAATAATCTAAAGAGTGAATTGGAACCTTTCTTGAAGCATTTCTGAAGCAATATGGAGCATCTCTGAGAGATTTGAGTGGACATTCAAAAGCAAGTGACGAAAGTCTCTCTCTCATAGTCATAGGGAAAGGTAAAAGAAGAATTTTTTGTCAGATTTGAAGAAGTTAAGTGGTACAATGGAACATTCTATCAAAGGATCAAGTGGTAATATCCCTCTGAAGCTCAAAGGAGCCAAGTTGGATGAATTCAATCATCACAAGATAAAGAAAATGGAATTAGGGTTGGAATCGAGCGACTTCCAAAACATAAAACCCTAGGTTTGGATGTGTGGGGAGAATTTCCTTGGATTACTGATAGAGAATTCATCTTTTTCCTTTTGATTAAATTCAAGGATGGTAGCATTGTGTTGGATAAATCCTATCCCATTACAAAGGATGTGATCGAGGTTGTCACCGGGTTATGTAGCATTGGAGACCTTCCCAGAAAGAAGACCATAAAATATAAGGAAGTAGAGGAGCTAACGGGAGTTGACAAAGATACACAAGCACTATTGATTGATGCTATTGTCAACCCTTCCATTAGGTATGTTGCGTATGGAATTTCTTATAAAAAATATTTCAGAAATCGACATGGCTATACTTCGGCCATTATTGTGTATCTAGCGCATAAAATGGTAAAAGAGCATAAGCAGTTTGATTTGTGTGGATTAATTCTCAAAAATATTATAGAAAACATACAAATGTCATTGGTAGAAGGATACCGTTTCTATTTTGGGTCCTTACTTACATGTCTGGTACTTAATTTTCTGGACTCGTTATCGAGAAAGGAAGGTGTTAAGTGAGAATCTAGGATTACTATTGCAAGACAAATATACAGTTACTTGGAAGTCTTGGAACATAAAGTAAGTGCGTGTAAAACCTTTTTCTTATCTTTGTAGAAAGATATGAGCTCTGGGTTGGTTATATCTAGTCGATTTGAGGAAGGTTCTTCCTCTAGAATGAAAGAATTGGAAGTTTTCATTAGTGATTCCCCTCCAGAATCGAAGAAAATAAAAGCTATCACCAAAGACATCATTGTCGTTCTAGAAGAGAAAGGAAAAGAAGAAGAATCTTTGCCTGGATCTAAATCCTCTGATCCAGATGACATTTGGTCTATGCTAGTTAAAGGGAATATGAAGAAAATTGGTGAGTTATGGAATACGACCTCTCTTGTTGACAAACTCAAGATTGATGATGCTCTAGTTGAGTATCTACTTTGAAAAGGTATTGATCATGTATCAGGGTATGTGCAGGATCATGATGGGCCAAAAAGTGGCGATATGTAAGTGATATGATGGCCCATGTGGCTGATGAATTTTTTTTTACCCAAAATTGATGAAACAAAAAGGGTTTTAAAGGATATTCTTAGCTTTCCACCAATATAAATCATGCTTTACTTTGAATTTAATAAATTATTATTATTTATTTTCTATTTAAATTACGACTAATGTCCTGATTGATAGGTTGATTGAAAAACATCTATAGCTTTCAAATAATATCACATTTTTTAAATCCGAAAAATGTGTCACATTCTATGCTTCGCATACTATAGGATTAAAATAAAATAAAAAATTCATGAAGTTTTGACCAAGTTAAGGTGGTCATACATACAATTTTTTATATTTTTTAAAATTTGTAATAAAAAATTCGTAATTAATTATTTACTTGGAAATAAAAAATTAAAAGAATGCATCACATCGGGACATGAGTCCTCTACTTATATCTAAAATATTATAAAAAAATATTATAATTTTATTGTGGTTAGGGTGGTTAGATAGACACTACTTCTTATTTTTTCCCTGAAATTTAAGTATTACTGCATTGAAATTTCAATTTTTCACCAAATCGGTTTTTATTTATTTTTAAATAAACCTAGTAGTTTAGAAACTACATTCAATTTTCCACATATTATATTCTTAGATATTTTTGAAATAATATAGATAAATTATTCAATTTTTTACTTTAAGTTTCCTAACTTTGATTTTCTTAATTTTCATTGCCACTTAAGAGCATATTTTTTCCATGATGATCCCGCGCATACCCATCAATCGTTTCTGATTCCTGGCCGAAAAAATCTAGTTGAGGTAATTGAGGAAATAATGTTGCTTGAAGTTTTGGAAGGATGCAAGTTGGAAGTCTTTGTTGAAAAGAGATGCTCTAAAGCCAAGCAGAGGTTAGTCGGACATATGAATGAGACAAAGAAATGCATCAAAGAAATGTCGGATATTAACAAGTATTGCCTCTGGTGGCTTTTTGTGGTTGATAATTTTAGAAGTAGGATTGAAGCAATTTAATCTGATTTAAACAATATTGGAAAAAAATTTGATATTTTTGAAGACAAATAAGGGAAACAAAGAATGAGAGTTGGTGAATTGCAAGTTGAGTTGATCATTATTCAGAGACAAAGAGATGATGTGGTAAAAAAATTCTAGCTTCTTAAAGAGATTGTTGAGGTGGAATTAGATCATCTTTCTGGAATACTTACTGATGCAGAAGATTGTGAAAGACAATGCTCATCTATTGATTGGTTATCTCCTTTCACATTGTTGGCTCTATTGGAAAGCATATGCATGAGAATGGATTCTATGATACTTGAATGAAAGAAGTTATATCCAGTTATCAAAGACAAGTACAAGAAGTTGTTTCAGGTGAAAAGTGTCATTCTTACTTGAAGGAACTTTGAAAAGATTGGGTTCTTGAAATTTTTAAGGTTTTAAAATTTTGAATGTCACCATGTTTACATATTTTTGGCACCCTTTTCCATTGATGTCAAAGGGGGAGAGGTTTGGGAAGGAGAGATTTGTGAAAGTTTGGGGAGAAACTTGGAGATATTGGAGGAGAATTTTTGAATTATAATTTTTGCACATGTTACCATCAATGGCAAAGGGGGAGATTGTTGGAAGTATGGAGAAGATTAGTCTTATGTTTTCATTGATGTCACCATGTTGTTTATAGTATCGGACTGGTCTGGTACCCTGAATCGGTGTACAAAACGGGTTTACATCCTTTGGTGTGTGATCTGGTATTTTGGTCTGCATATTCTCTCTGGTAATCATTGTGGTTTAAGGTTTTGAGAAAAGGCTTATGATCTCTAGAAGCACATATGTATGTATTTTTTGTATGCTCATATGATTGGATGGTGAGTTGGCATCAATTTTGGTGATTGCATTTCATTATTATGTTAATCATGGCTAACCCAATAATCTGTTAATAGCTTAACATGTATTGTAGATATATGTGCGACCTAGCTTTGGTCCCAACCAACATAATATTGCATGAAACATGGTTGAATTAATCCTAGAGAAGCTTTGTATGAAGCTGATAGTTATCTTTAAGTAAATTTTTATTGCATCCAATTAGGCCAACCTAATTGATGCATGTGGATATATCAAATATATATACAAGTTGGTTTGTAGATGGATGACAAGAGAAGGAGAAGCAAAGGAGGTCGTATATGTGTTGATATGAGAAGTATGTGGAAGGTGAATAATAGACTGATGTCATGTGAGTGAATACTCTGAGCATCAAAGGAACTGAATTTGCACTAGTGGTGTAATTCCATCAGTTCATATTTTAGTTGTAAGCCATTTTGTTTCTATATATTATGTAGGTAGTGAGCCTCCACTCTTGGACAGTGAGCCCTTGTAAGTAGTGATCTTTTTCTCTAGCAATGAGCCTCTTTTGTAACTGGTATTCAAATAACTATATATTGTGCGTTAATCCTCACCTTGGCCTTTCCCTCAATGGGTTTTCCATGTAAAAATATGGTGTTTATGTGTCATGTGATTTCATGTTGTGTTCATGATCTTCTTTGTTTCATGCATTAAAGTTATAGATGGAGTTTTTTCAATAAGTTTAAGAAGATACTGATTCACCCCCCATCTCAGAATGTTGAATATTTAGAAATTGTGACTATGGTTCATGGGATATCAACTTTGGTTCACTAGAACAAATGTGACTTAGATTTATGGAGATTGCATTGAACTAAAATGATGATTGCAGAGAATGACATTCAAATGCAACATGAAAAACTGGAATGTATGAAATAATAAAAGTCTACCAAAAAGGAATGACCTAGTGATGCCAATGATATGAAACTAGGATTAGACTAAAAAACTAGAAAGCTAAATGACCTAGATCTAATAGAAAATAAATATCAATCAAATAGAATCTAAGTGGACCCCTATGTAAAACAATTGTGTCATTCGGCTAGGCGATTACATCATTGTAGCTTTTGCGATTGTAGTGATCCATACCTGTAACCTATAATTCTAAATTTTATGTATGATCTATGCAATTTCATGATTCACATCGGGTTCACCAATGTAATCAGGGCTAAAATATCAAGGTTAGGAAAATAATCATGCATATAAGACCCTAATCAACAATGAAGCACAAATAAGCATACATACATAAAATATAAAACAATAAATTACCAAATCTTCATATCACCATTGATTCACCTTCATTGCACTTCTCTATTTTGCTTGAATATGATATGATTTTCCTCATATTTTGAGAATGCAAATAGGACTATGACAATGACAAAGAAAAATATTGAAGATTCACAATATGACTATGGATACAAATGGTTAAATGACTTGATAGCAAGATAGCAAGATAGCAAGATATCATAAGTTCTCCTAAGCTCTTGTAAACTCTAGATGCATTCAAGATGATGGAAATGACAATGGAAAGATCTTTTATAGAAAAAACAATTTTGATTGAATGGTTGAGATTGAAAGACAATTAATCAATGGCCAAGATTAAAAGATGAGGTATGGAATAGGGTTAGGGATAAATTAGGGAAAATGATAAGGATTGATGGTCAAGATTAAATTATAAATAATTTAATCAAGGGTGGAGGTTAATTGAGACATGGATAGGTAAGGACTTGATGTGGAAGATAAGATTGGCATGGATAAATGAAAAGGAAAAGAAACAATGTGGAATACGTTTTCCTAATGCTAAAACTTCAGAGGAGAAGTGCAAAAACCTTTATCTAAACTTTCTTATGTTGGAGATGCACATACATAGTAAGAAAAGAGTAATAGAAAAACAATCATAGAGATAACACGAGATTTACGTGGGAAAACCCTTACAAGAGAAAAACCCACCACACCAAACTAAATCACTTTGTATTACAGTAAAATAGTTTACATACAAAGTTACAGACTTGACTTGAAGATGTCAGCTCTCAACAACATTAAGTCGAACTTCTCATAGATACATTCATAGTTACAATGTTGTTCAAGCATACAATGAATTCTCAATATTTTTTCCACCGTCACCTTAGTGACTTCTACAATAATATATATTCGATTGTTACGAGTCTTACGTTCATAATTCTGCCAACCAACCAATCTGTTGCCTGAATTATGCACCTTCCTTCTAATAAATGAATCCGAACGCTTCCTATCCAAGTCATCGTGCAATCATACATCAGGACGCTCAGGAATTTAATTCCATTGCCATAATTAGATCCTGTCACCTATCGAATGGAGCCTTGCATTTAATGCTTTCACCACTCCAAACATTCACTCAATTAGTTGTTGAGCAATGAAAATGTTCCATGTGTCACCTTTCCATTCGTTCACCACTTTCAGACAAGTTAGACCAGTCAAACAGACATCAAAATCCCCTTACCACACTACAACGTCAAGCCAAAGAGACCACCGCAGTGTGGCGATGTCACCTCAGTACCGCTCAACTCCTTCTCAGCCTCTATGGTCTGGCGGTAGACATACCGCACCATGACGATAGAGCAAAGGAACCACCGCAGTATGGCGGTAGGCACTTGACCACCCATCTTCCACCTTCACCTTAGCCACCACTGAGGTCAGATCAACCCTTCACGGTATGGCGGTGTCACCACCCAACCGTGAGGCTGAACAAAGCCTTCGATGGTATGGAGGTAACCACGAGTGTCGGCCATCAAACTCACCATGCCACTTCACCCCGACCAAAAGACCTCCATGGTAAGGAGGTAAGTGACTTCACTAACCACCATAGCTTACCTCGCCACCGTGACATGGCCAAAAAGCCACCGCGATATGGTAGTAAGCATTCTTCGCAGACTGTTTTCCATTTACCACAACCATCATGCCACCTTCGAGCAACCCTCATGGTAGGGAGGTAAACATCTGAACCAACCACCCAGTCCACCGCGCTACCGCCATTGAAAGAGAAATACTTCGCGGTATGTCAGTAACACCACCATACCACAGATAGAACAATAGAGGCTCACGGTAAGGCGGTAAACCGTGCAAGCACACCTCTCAGAAGAGCTCCTAGCGGTAGAGAGGTAAAGGAATGAAAATAATATAATACACCAAGTATTTTATAGATATTCAAGACGGTAAATTGAGGCATCTTTTCCAAAAATCTCCCACTTCACGAAGATTTACAAGCTTCTGTAGACTTCAAATTTACTGAAGATCATAGGCCCCAAGGCCCATCGAATTTGTGCACCATCTAAACTTGTTCATGCTCACTGGCTTTGTTAATGCATCTGTAACATTCTTCAAAATTTCAACCTTTTCTAAATAGACATTTCCATCTTCCACTGGATACTGCACATCAATGTGCTTCTTCCTGGCATGGAAAGTAGGGTTCTTTTCCAAACAAATGGCACTCTAACTATCACAACACATTATAATCTGCCCTACATTAAAACTAGTATCACAACATAAACGACTCAGCCAAACAACTTTTTTGTAGTTGTGTGTTGCTGCCATGTATTCTACCTTTTTTGTGGACAAAGCGACTACAACCTGCCACTTGCTCATCCAACTAATTGCACCACCATTCAACATGAAAGTGTATCCACTGGTGGATCTTCTGTTGTCAATGTCCCCTACCCAATTAGAGTCCACATATCCATGAATGCTGAGAGTTCTCTGTGATGCAACAAAGTTGCCATGGTAACACAGAGCATATTATGAAGTACCCTTTAAATATCTAAACACTCTCTTCACAACATCCCAATGTGTCCTTCCTGGATTTTCCATAAAATGACTAAGAGCTCCCACTGCTTGGGAAATGTCTAGCCTTGTACAAACCATTGCATAAATTAAACTGCTAACAACACTTGCATAAGGAACCCTGGTCATGTCCTCCATCTCAGTAGAATATTTTGGAAAATCTTCAACAGATAGTTTCGTTCCCAACAAAACTAGAACAGCTATCTTCTTGCAATCATTCATACCAAATCTCTCCAGAATAGTGTTGACATACTTACTCTGACTTACAAAGACCTTTCTGCTCATTTTGTCCTTGGTTATTTCCATTCCCAGAATATATCTTGTTGCATCCAGATCTTTCATTTCGAACATTGTAGACAATTGATATTTAAGATAAGAAATCATAGACTTACTATTACCTATGAACAACATATGGGTAAGTGCACCAAGATGGTTCCCAAAAAGGGGACTTAAGTGGACAACTTTTTTCTGAAATAAGGAAAAACTGACCTTGGATGTGAAATTGAGGATACTTAGACTCAAAATTTTGAGATGGAACAAAAAGAAGGATTCAAGTGCTCTGAGTCTACTTTCCAAACTACTAATTTATTTTGAGAATGGTTGAGATTAAGGGGTTCAAATGAGGAACGTACACAAATTGGTGTTGTTTTTGTCATAAAAACATAACATAACAACTCTTGTATGACCCTCGTACGGTGAAATTTCTTTTAGTATTTTTAAAATCGCAACAGTCAGAAGTTAGCTGACAGTATGTAGTTGATGCACAATTTTTTTGATAATTTTTTAATGAATATTTGATTTTTTATTAATTTGCAAAGTGGACATATCCTGAAAATAGAATTTTGGCTGTGCTACCCCTACAAATTTTGGAAACTAATTGATTTGTATTTTTTTTTTTTAAAATTTTGTAGAATGGAGTCTAGTTTCTAAAAATGTAATTTATTTGAAAAATTGATGAACGATTAATTTATAACGAAAAAAATACCAAACAATGCTTTTTGGAAAAAAAAAGACATACAGATAAAATAAATTATGGATGAAAGACTTAACAGTTTTAGAAAGTTAAAAAATTTACATTGTTGGATAGCTAAGTGATAACCCGACATTACCCATGTGCTCGATTTTTTCTATATTGAACCATGTGCAATCCTGATGGTGAGCACGAACTCGATTATGAGAAATATGGTGGATTTTTTAAAAACACGTCTCTAGTCGTTGGGAATACCCTCCAAGCCTTTGGGTTGGTATTCCAAGGCAAGTACCAAGCTTAAATTTTGGTAATTCCCAAAGCAAAATATCACGCACGCGCGTTATAATGCGCTTGCGTGGTTTTTGCTTCAACGGGGAACATGTCTACTAGCTCATAACGCGAGTGTGTTATAATGCACTCGCGTTATTTCTTACTTTATGTTAAATGTTAATATATTAATGTATGCTGATATATTTTTATGTACATGTATGTATGTATTCTTGTATGGATGTAAGATTATATGTACATATGTATAATGCTTGTATGTATACATTTATGTATGTCTTTAGACGAAGAGAGAATTTAGAGAGAGTATAGAGAGATGGAGAGGGGGTCGAAGTGAGAGTTTAAGAGAGAGGGAGTGGGAGAGAAGGGGTTGGATTGAGGGGGAATTAGCTAGGTAGGGTGGGAGGGATAGAGGGAGGGAGAGAGAGAGAGGGGGGTGGAGAGAGAGAATTGATGGAGAGGGAGAGAGAGAGGGGGGTGGGAGAGAGAGAATTGAGGGAGAGGGAGAGAGAGAGACAAAGAGAAAGAGAGGGTTATGTAGGTAGGGTGCGAAAGGGAGAGACTTGAGAGTGTGAGGGGGGTGAGAGGGAGAGACTTGAGAGATAGGTAGTGAGAGGGAGTGTGAGAGAGATGGAGTGTGAGAGAGAGGGAGTGGGAGAGAGGGAGTGTGAGTGAGAGACCTGAGAGAGGGAGAGGTGTGAGAGGGAGTGACCTGATAGAGGTAGAGAAAGAGGGGGGTGAGTGAGAGGGACTTATCTAGGTAGGGTTGGAGGGATAGATAGAGAGAGGGGAGAGAGACAAAGAGAGAGTTACCTAGGTAGGTTGCCAGAGGGAGAGAACTTAGAGAGAGAGGGGGTGGGAGGAAGAGACATGAGAGAGAGGGAGAGAGAGGTAGTGGGAGAGAGTGGGATGGAGTGGGAGGGACATAAAGAGAGATGGATAGAGGGAGTGAGAGAGGG
>CM021107.1:571490452-571596537 GCA_007115665.2 Sequoiadendron giganteum | reverse complement strand
GAGGGTATAGGGATTAAGGGATTAGGGTTTAAGGGTTGAGGGTTGAGGGATTAGGGTTTGAGGGTTGAGGGATTAAGAGAGTATAGGGATTGAGGGATTAGGGTTTAAGGGTTGAGGGTTGAGGGATTAGGGTTTGAGGGTTGAGGGATTAAGAGGGTATAGGGATTGAGGGATTAGGGTTTAAGGGTTGAGGGTTGATGGATTAAGAGGGTATAGGGGTTTGAGGGATTAGTATTTAAGGGTTGAGGGTATAGGGATTGAGGGATTAGGGTTTAAGGGTTGAGGGTTGAGGGATTAAGAGGGTATAGGGATTGAGGGATTAGGGTTTAAGGGTTGAGGGTTGATGGATTAAGAGGGTATAGGGATTTAGATATTATAGGGTTGAGGGTTGAGGGTTCAGGGATTAAGAGGGTATCTCTCACTCTCCCACTCTCTCCCAATCTCTTTTTATCCCACTGTCCCACTCTCCCACTCTCTCGCACTCTCTTTTTCTCCCACTGTTCCCCTCTCTCCCTCCCTCTCTATCTACCACTCTCCCACTCTCCCTCTTTCTCTCCCACTTTCTCTTTCCCCCCTCCCCCTCTCTCTCTCTATCTCTCACTATCCCTCTCTCTCCCTTCCACTCTATCTTTCTCCCCCTCTCCCTCTCTCCCTCCCTCTCTCCCTCTTTCTCTCCCACTCTCTCTTTCTCCCCCTCCCCCTCTCCCTCCCTCTTTCCGTCTTTCTCTACCACTCCCTCTCCCTCCCTCTCTCCCTTTTTCTCTCCCACTCTCTCTTTCTCACACTCTCACCCTCTCTCCCTCCCTATCTATCTCCATGTCTCCCACTTTATATTTCTAACCCTCTGCCTCTCCCTCCTTCTCTCCCTCTCCCTCCCTCTCTCTCTCTCCCATTCTCCCTCTACCTCTCTCCCTCTCTCACACACACACTCACCTCTGTTTCCTCTACTATAAGGGTGCAGGGGACATATATAGAATTAGGATAGAGGGTAAAGACAAAGAGGGAGAAAAGTGAAAACCATATTTTAGATAACGCGCTCGCGTTATAATGCGAGCGCGTTGTTTACTCCACTAAAATGATAAAAAACTCTATATACCCGTGATTTCAAGGCCCACAGTCTGCATATTCCCCTGGTTCTGCACATTCTCTGACAAAAAGTATCTTTTTGATGATGTTGTGAAGTGTGCAAGCATGTTTTTCAGATTCCATCACCTTTTCCATGGTCTTTCTATCACCTTTGCATGAAATAGCAAAGTTTCCATGTTGAAAGACATATATTATCAATTGGAGTTTAAATTCCATTGAAAACTGATATACAATTGAAGTTTGGAGGGGATCAAGCTTTTGAACAAGTCAAATTATTGTGGAGTTTGAAGAAAGAAGAAGCTAAGGCTACATAATTGGGTTGAACTCTTCCATTTGAAAGTTTGGTTTTTTAGGTATGTGAACATATGAAAAGCACAAATGAGGTGGGACAAAAACTAGTAGAGTTTGGGAAGTATAAAACAATGGCATATGCTACAAAAGATGGGTCTCAAGCAAAAAGGTGTGATTTGGTTATTGAGAAGATTCCAGTGTACAAATTTATGACCACATTTCGTGATAATATACTATCTGAGTATGCAATTCATACCCATAGAGCTCGATGGTTGGACACGTAGTTCAAGCTATGCAAGGACACCTTTCCAATTGGAAGCATAGTATCCGTGGTTGAATTTGCAAAGAACTACACTCTACAGCCACAATATGAGGTGTAGTCATAGTATTACAACTCCACACAAGTTTTGATATTTGTGCACATAACATTCATTTATGCATGTGATAGTATAGATGGGCAAAGGAAGGTATTGAGGGAGTACCACTTTTACATTAGTGATGATCGCACACATTCTCCAGAGTTTGTGCAAAGTTGCTTCTAGATGTTCTACAATGGTTTGGCTCAGAGGGGCATAGAATACAATCAACATATAATATGGTCTGATAATTGTGCAGCACAGTTCAAGAACTTGCACATGTTCTACTAGTTGTGCAGGATGCATGTCATTACAGGTGTTCAACTTATGTGGAACTTTTGTGAGGTCAGACATGGAAAGGGGGAGCATGATGGTGCAGGAGCATGTGTGAAAAGAGCATTAGCACGAGAAGAGTTAAAGTATAAAGACAGATGCAAAATCAATCGTCGAGTGGTGTAATGCTTTGATGGGTCCAGGTAATGAAGGTATGTCTTCAGTTCATAGATTTTTTTGGTTGATGGATGATACTAACATTGCACCATATGAAGACTATTGTACACTAATAGGATCGAGTGAGGTACACTCTTTCCTTAGCTCAAATGCAGGTTCATGGAGTATCAATACACGAAAGATGGCATTCTTTTGTTCTTCATGTACAATGCAAGACATGAATGATTGTGAGTCAGGGGAGTGGGTTGACAAATGATTCAGAAGTTATCTTAGCCCACTTCACACGTATCGCCCTCCGATGACATTGGAACTGACACAGATAGAATCATCGATCGACTTTGACCACATATCAGATCTACTTCAACCAGGTGATATATATCTACTTGCTTAGTTGTTTAAATTCCATATCATTATCTTACTTTGCAGTGTATTTGTAATGTTGTCTAAGGCTGTAGATATTTTTTGCACATATCAATGCAGGGCATGTTTATGCAGTTATTGCAGATGAAGACAATGAAGAGGGAATAGACTATTACTTGTGTCGTTGTGTTGAGACCAAAAGGAAATTGGAGGCTCCAATTATAGATGGAGAAAACATCGAATACCCTACAGGCTCAGTTGTGGTTACTGGAACATGGCTTAGAAGGTACCCACATTCAAGTGTTAAACATTGGCTATTTCAGGACTTTGACATGCATCGTAAGATTCTTCATTACTTGAACCTTGTCGTGGCATCCAATTTTCATTTGACCAAATATGGGGGTAGACCTTTGAATAAGACGTTATGGAAGGTCTATGAGTCTGACCATGAGGCAATACTTGACACAATAAAGAGTAGAGCAGACCCGGATGGTTCGTTGGATTAATTTGTAAGTATATGCACATTAGTTCTTATTAATTTATACTTGTATGCAAATTAATTTGTTTGATGCCAATGCTATCATCTTCGTTTACAGTTATTGGTGTCCCTTGCAAAAAATGCAGATATATGAGCCATCCAAGAGAATGTCAGCCATAAAAGCAATGCAACATCCTTATTTTGATGCCTGCATGCAACATCTGTAAGCGCCTTCCATCTATTTTTATTTCATTTCCATTTTTGATGCTCTTTCTTTTTCTCTTTTACTTTGCATATTTTTAAGTAAACTACTAAAAATATATTGATCTTTGATTGCAAAAAATGTTGATTTAAGAGCCATCAAAGAGAATCTAAGCCAAACAAGCAATGCAACATCCTTATTTTGATGATCTTGACAAATCTCAATTTTTATTTCAAGTGATTATAAAAGAGCGTGTGAAGCTTAGCGAGGGAATGTCAAGTTACTCATTTGAAGTTAACCTCATAATGAGCACCTATGATATAGACATTTAAAGAGAATCTCGAATGTATGAGTGACATTGTAAAAGATCTATGAGAACAAAGTTCCTGAGGTATTGTAATAAGATTTAATTACATATTGAGATATACTCAAATATTGTAAGGTTTGAGTTCATGTTTGGTGTAGTAGCACCTTGTTCTGTAAATGCATTGAATAGGAAAATTTGCAAACTTTGAATTTTGAAATGTAAACAATGTGAAAAAGGTCATATAAAGGTCATGTAAAGTATTTGCAACTTTTTTCTGGCAACTCGTGTGATGAAGCGGACTGTTCAAACACATCCAAATAGGTATGTTTATGCTAGGCATGGTCCTCTTTCACACTGAAGCATGTGGAATCGCTCTGAGCTATGTTCCACCAGATCGATCTCTGAAGGGTCCAAAGTGCAAAATGGATGCAAACTTCAGCATGCTATTACTTGTATATTATGATGCTTAGAAACTTCTCGTCTGATCATATAGGATTGCGTTGAGCCCCTCTACAAAAACCTCTCTCGGTTTTGGCTATATCGGAGTGGTTTTCCCATGGTGGTGGATTTTCCCTTGATGAAAAAAAATCAAATGCAAGCAATGAAAAGTTGCAAAGTGGTGTAACTTTCGTTTTGCAACTCCTATGACCAAACTAATTGCTCCAACACGTCCAAAAATATATTTTTATGCTAGGCATGGTCCTCTTTCGCACTAAAACACGTGGAATCGCTCCGAGCTATGTTCCACCAGATCGATCCCTAAAGGGTCCAAAGTGCAAAATGGCTGCAAACTTCAGCATGCTATTACTTGGATACCATTACACTTAGAAACTTCTCATCTGATCCTATAGGATTGTGTTGAGTCCCTCTACAAAAAGATCTCTCAGTTTTGGCTATCTCAGAGTGGTTTTCCCATGGTGGTGGATTTTCACTTGATAGAAAAAGCATCAAATGCAAGTAGTGCAAAGTTGCAAAGTTGTGAAACTTTCGTTCTACAACTTGTGTGACCAAAATAACTGCTCCAATGCGTCCGAAAAGGTATTTTTATGCTAGGCATGGTCCTCTTTCACACCGAAACACGTGGAATTGCTCTGAGCTATGTTCCACCCGATCGGTCCTTGAAGGGTCCAAAGTGCAAAATGGCTGCAAACTTCAGCATGCTATTACTTGGATACCGTTACACTTAGAAAATTCTCATCTAATCCTATAGGAATGAGTTGGGCCCCTCTAGAAAAACCTCTCTCGGTTCTTGCTGTCTCAGAGTTGTTTTCTTGTGGCAGCATATTTTCACTTGATGGAAAAATTCTCAAATTCAAGCTGTGCAAAGTTGCAAAGTGGTGCAACTTTCGCTTTGCAACTTGTATGACCAAACTAACTATTCCAATGCATCTGAATAGGTATGTTTATGCTAGGAATGGTATTTTTTTGCACCGAAACTCATGGAATCACTCCGAGCTACGTTCCATCAGATCGATCCCTGAAGGGTCCCAAGGGCAAAATGGCTGCAAACTTCAGCATGCTATTACTGAGATACCGTTACACTTAGAAACTTCTTGTATGATCCTACAAGAAGGCGTTGGAACCCTCTAAAAAAACCTCTCTCGGTTTTGGCTGTCTTGGAGTGGTTTTCTCGTGGCAGCGGATTTTCACTTGATGGAAAAAGTGTCAAATTCAAGCTGTGCAAAGTTGCAAAGTGGTGCAACTTTCGCTCTGCAACTCGTATGACCAAAGTAACTGTTCCAACACATCCAAATAGGTATTTTTATGCTAGGTATAGTCTTGTTTCACACCAAAACACATGGAATCACTTCGAGCTACGTTCCACCAGATCGATCCCTTAAGGGTCCAAAGTGCAAAATGGCTGCAAACTTTAGCATGCTATTACTTGGATATCATGATGCTTAGAAACTTCTCGTTTAATCCTATAGGATTGCATTGAGCCCCTCTATAAAAACTTCTCTCGGTTTTGTCTATCTCATAGTGGTTTTCCTATGGTGGTGGATTTTCACTTGATGGAAAAAACATCAAATGCAAGTAGTGGAAAGTTGCAAAGTGGTGCAACTTTCATTCTGCAACTTGTGTGACCAAGCGGACTGTTCCAAAATGTCCAAATAGGTATGTTTACGCTAGGAATGGTCCTCTTTCACACTGAAACACATGGAATCTCTCTGAGCTATGCTCCACCAGATCGATCCCTTAGGTTGGAGGAATCTAAAGTTGCAAATTTGAAATGCAACGATTACTTGTTCTAAAAGTTGGTTTTTAGTTAGTTGAGGGCATGGATCAGTTAGACAAGGGTGTAAAACACTATGTAAAGCCTTGAGAGGCTCGAATTGAGGTTATTGATGAACTTTTGGAGAAGATAAGATAAGAATTATTCACACTATTCTCTATTTTTTAGAATTCTTATACAAACTTGTTGATCCTGTACTTCGTACAACCTCCAGCTTTCTATACGGTCCCAAGGTTGACATGGATTGAAAGAGGGCTGAGTTCACAAGAACCCATCTCTCATGATAATGAATGGCCCACTTAACACTCATTGCATGTAGGTGATGCTCATAGAGGTGAGGCACTATGCCTTCCCAGGAGGTCACCCATCCCAGTACTACTCCAGCTCAAGCTCTTAACCACGAGCTCAAGTTATTACAGTGGTATTAGAGTGAATGAACCTGCTAGCCTTTGGGTATTGCAACAAATAGACTTTCCATTAGAAGCATGGCAACCGATGATAGTGGTTGGCATTACTCAAGAAGGATGAACATCTTAAAGACATTTGCAAAAATCAGGACAAGTAACCTTCTTGTGGACTTAGGGTTGCAATATTTGATCTACAACATGTTCCACCATTTCTTCAGTAGGATCAAGAACACACATAATGAAGGTGTGTTTACAACCATGAAAGATTATGGTTCGAACTATCCAGAAGAGTGATGTTTTATCTCGACCACCCATATCTATACCATGGTTTGTTTGGAAACAAGGACGGTTTCTCTCTTCATTGGAATATACATTATTCCTCGATGTTTTCACACTAGTGTTACAAGATTTGGACTCGCCTCAGACTTGACAAGCCAGTTTTTGACTTGGACTCGGGCTCAGAGCCCAAACTCAACAAATAGAAAAACCTAAGAAATTCAAAGATTTTTAAGGATTTAAAACTTGTTTCATGCACCCTTTAATAAATAAACCTTAAAGACACAATAGCATCATCAAATAGAAATTACTATGATCCCATACACAAACATACATCAATCACATAAGTATAAGCATCGATAAAAGATATTTGTATTAACATAGAAATTACCTTGAATACACGTAACTCATAACTATTGAGCCATCAATTTAGAATGCAAATATGGATAGGCATCGATAAAATATATTTGTATTAACCAAATAGCCATGTAGGTATACATCAATATATGTCAATATAAGTATGAAATATATGTACAAAATAGCCATATAGGCTTACGAGAATGCCATATAGGCATACAATGTCAAATATGTCCAATACAAAATATGTACAAAACTGCCATGTAGGCATACAACAAAGGACTTTGGAATAAAAAGTCATTGCTCTCCATGCCCTGGAAATAAAATCTTTCCCTTTCCTTTTTGCTCGAATGGTGATAGGTCTGTCACTCATTTTTTCTATGCTCGTGGAGTGATCTTGCTACTCCTCCTAGGGTTTAGTTCATGGTGAAGTTTTAACTGTTACAATAAGAAGTAAAGACATGAATATATAGAAATTACACTATAAAAAATGATATGTTTGAAAAAATAATCACTTACAGCCATCTCACAATCTCTCTCCATAAGGGAAATATCCTCACACCCATGCTTAGGCGTGCTCAAGCCCTGTATAAACCATACAAATAGAAATTAAACTACGTGAATCAATAATGGTTTGATTTTTC
Organism: Sequoiadendron giganteum; assembly: GCA_007115665.2. Classification (NCBI taxonomy): domain Eukaryota; kingdom Viridiplantae; phylum Streptophyta; class Pinopsida; order Cupressales; family Cupressaceae; genus Sequoiadendron; species Sequoiadendron giganteum. The sequence goes on along the minus strand of CM021107.1, from coordinate 571,589,090 downwards.
ACTAACTAACATCTATAACAACAAATGTAAATTGAAATTTACTAATTTGCCTCATACCTCTTCTATCAGAGCCATTGAGGATTATATAGCAGATGTCACACCAATATCCATTGCCCTCATCACATTCAGAGGTGTATCGTCTCGCAACAACTGAAAAAAAAAACAACAAAATATTCAACCTAATCAACGATGTGCATATAAACTACACAAAACTATTAAGTACTTGATTCATTAGTTAAGCTCTTTATTCTATTACCTACATAAAGGTTTGAGTAAATCCACTACCACTGGGAAGTGTTCCATCAAAACCTCCAATATTAGTTTGTTCAATATCCAAAATCGCATATTAAATTACCATTCATAAAACAATGCTATTAACATGCAATAAATTTATAATTGTTTACTAGTTACATACCCTAGCGATAGGTGTACTACGGAAATAGGTTGGTGGGGGGCCGATGTATCTAGTCTCAACACTATGACCCTGCAATTTTATTAAATCATAAAACATTTTTAGTTAATCTTGCATTTCAAAATCGAATTTAATAAATTAAATTCAATGAACACATGCACTAACTTTTACCTGAGTGTCAATGCCAGCTGCCGTCTCCATCTCCATAGCTGCAGATGGATCCTGTGTACCAATCTCTTGAGTGTTGGTGGGGTCATATGAACAAGTAGCCCCACAAGATTGACACACATGTGTTCAAAGGCCACCACTCGAAGACTCCCCTGGATGGCGCTGCAAAATAGGGCTAGTATGATGGATGACACTCTGCGTCAAAGTGTTGATTGCCTGCAATGTCTCTATGTTAGCACTTTCCTTCATGACAGAAGGCATAACAACATGCTCATGAGGTGGCCTAGCGAGAGCTTGTCTACCCTGCCGCATAGGATCTGGCTGTGCATCAGGTCTATCCAGAGCTGACCCCCCACCTCTCCCCTGGAAATCCCTCATATCAAAATAATTTAAGATTCTGTTCAATATGAACTCACTGTATAGTTTCCTAAGGAAATATTGTGGGACCTTGCAATTGTTGCACGGTGGGTAATCAAAGACCATGTACCACCTATCATAAAATCGATCCTTCATCTATTGGTGGTGGCACCAATGGATAGGAAACCTATTAGCATTGAGGGTAAGATTTTGATTTGTACGTGGGTCGGTGAATAATGAGCACAAATCACCTTTTGTAATTTTTAAATCTTTCACATCCTTGTATGATAGTTTATTTGCATAATAGTCCCTAGCCGCCTGCCTCCTATCTCCCCATCCAGTTATCTGTTTGCTAATTGAATCTATGTTTGTTAACATATCTTTCAATTAATTTGCTAGGGTGATTCTTTCTGTGATTGAACCATTTGGATCACTCAACCTATTGATCAAATCCTCAATTTGTTTTTTGTTGTTCTCAATTTCACTCATTAAATTTTGTTGAGTGCCAGGAGGGGGTTGAGAGATTGGTGGAGGAGGTTGATGTTGTGGTTGATTTTGATCTTGAGGATTTGGTTGGTCTTCCTGTTGAGGATTTTGAGGGTTTGCAGGTTGATTTGCATCTCCTAAAAATTCAAACAAATAAATATCAAATTCAACCTAAAACTAACAAAATCAACCTAAAACTAACAAAATCAACCTAAAACTAACAAATTCAAAACAAAAACCATAGAATCCTTACCTCTCACACCTCCTCCTTGTCGTGGCACCATCATTGTGAAGAAATATGGATTGTTGGTGAAGAAATCCTCCTCCCAGAACACAAGCGCGATACTGTGGGTTTTTGGCCATGGGTGCAACAAAAAAATAGTCGAAATGCAAATGAGAGATTTGCATTTATTTTTTTGTTTTTAACAGTCAATAACGCGAGCGTGTTATAACGTGCTCATGTTATATTTTTGTAGTTGTGGCCGTTGAGACCTTGCCTAGGTTTAACGAAAACCATAACGCGAGTGCATTATAATGCACTCGCGTTATGGTTTACAACTTTCTTTTTTAAGGGTGTCCACAGAATTGCTACCCATTTCCATGCACCTGCCCATATCATCCACATACATGGTAATAATAAACACATGATCATTTTCAGATTTGTAATAAACACAATGATCAGATTTTGATATCACAAATCCCATAGACAACACAAAGGTGTCAAACTTTTGGTACCACATTCTAGGAGACTGCTTCACACCATACAAAGATTTCTTTAATTTGCAGACCATACTTTCTTTACCTTTTTCAATGAAGTGCTCAAGTTGGGACATGTAAATTTTTTCTTCCAACTCTCCATGGAGAAATGTTGTCTTCACATCCATCTATTCGATCTCTAAGTCATACATTGCTTCCAGTGAAAAAATAAATTTGATAGATGTCATCTTTGCTAAAGGGGAAATATTTCTCCATAATCAATTCCCTATATCTTGGAAAATCCCTTTACAACCAACCTTGCCTTATATTTTTCAACACTGCCATCTAGACCAGTCTTCTTCTTAAATACCCATTTATAGCCAACATGCCTTTGTCCTTTAGGCAAAGGTACCAAATCCCATCTTTCATTCTTCTTCAATCATTCCATTTCTTTATTCATGGCTTCCAACCAAGAATTTGAATCAGACATATTAATTGCCTCTTTTACAGTCCTAGCCTCATGAGTGCTAGTAATCAAAGCATAGGCACAGTTCGAAGCTAACATAGAGAAACCATACCTATCAAGTTGTCATTTTTCATATGTAGACCTTCTTACTGGTTGAGGTTGTGGTTCCTCATCTTCAAAACTCTCAGAGCTACTTGAACTCTCCTCAGTTTTAGGTACACCATGAAGGTCATCTTTTTTTGGAGTTTGAGAAATTTCAACTACATCATTCTTCTCTTCTCTTTTATCTGTCTCTAATTGTGGATAAGCTACTGAAGGTTTCAGATCAAAAAATATTACACTTCTGATGCAAAAAACCTTCTCCGTATTAGGATTCCAAAGCTTGTATCCCTTCACACCAATGCCATAGCTAGTGAAGATACATTTAATAGCCTTGTTCTCCAACTTACTTTTCTCATTTGGCACATATACATATGCCTCATAGCCAAAGACACAAATATGTCTCAGAGAGGGCTTCTTACTAGACCACGCTTCCAATGGTGTTTTGTCAACAAGAGTAGAACGAGGTGAACGATTTACCAGGTAACATGCTATAGCCACAACCTCAACCCAGAACTTTTGCTCCAAACTAGCACTGCTCAACATACTTCTCACTCTCTCCATTAAAGTTTTTTTCAACCTTTCAACAACTCCATTCTGTTGTGGAGTATAAGGTGTAGTTTTATGCCTTTTAATCCCATGGTCTTTGCAGTACCTGTAGATGGTGAAATCTACAATTTGGTTAGAAAACCTATCAACATACACACTTTCTTTTAGTATGGTTAGTTTTCTAAACAAAACAAACAACAACATCTCCATGGAATAATCCAACATGCTTGCATAATGACATAACAAACTAACTTAGTTGAAATCAAGAAGACATATTAGATACCTATTCTATGATGGATTGGTGCTCCTTGAATATGTGAAGGAGCCCTTTCCCAACCCTTGCCAAGCTAATGAGATGCTAAGTGAACTAAAGTTTCCTATAGTGAGGATTCTCTAAATTGTAGATGAAAAATGAGAGAGAAGTCATTGAATTTATAGGAAAAATTGAGAGAGGAGAAGCCAAGATTGAGCAATGTGGGACTAAAACCCAAAAAATGAGAGAGAGCCACTTGTCACAATGGGATTGGCCCATGCTTGTGCAAGTTTTAGCTAATGTGCCCATTTCAAATTTGAAAATGGCAATAAATGAATATGGTTGAGGGTTTTGGGGGGAATTTTGGTTTGGCCAAAAAAGTCAAACATGGGAGTTAATGAGGGCATATTCCTTGGGAATATGCCTTTGTGAGGAAAATAGGGGTTTTAATAAATCAAATTAAATGATTTATTGTGAAGTGGATGGGACATGGGTTAGTCTTAGCTTTAATTAGGGATTTAACTAATTAAGCTAGTGCTTAGTTGATTGTGACATTTGATTTGCATTTTTGGATTTATTTTAAATCAAATGAGAGGAAACTAGATTTAATTAAATATGTATGATTTAACTAAATGAAGGGTCTTTAGGAAGTTAATTAATTAATTTGATTTAATTAATTAGGAAGAAAACCTTAGTGAATTAATTAAATTGGTTTATTTAATTAATAGACAGAATAATGTTCAATAAAGCATGATTAGATATATTAGTATATTTTACATGTCTACATTTTGCCCCTCTTTGAAGCAATGTACTCATTGCATTGGTTCAGAGAACAATGCTGCTGACATCAAAATTTAAAAAAATTCTAATTTTTTTTCAGATGCCCTAGCGAAAAGAAATACGTTAGTACATTGCCCCCTCAAGAGATCGAGCGAAAAGATTGAGGTCGATTTCACGACAATGAGGTTCAAAATGGATGTATGGATGGTTAGACTATATGATCTATATGATAATGATGATGCAAATGAGATGTTTGAAAGATTCTTAGAATAACAAATTTATATTTTCCTAAGCAACTTAAATGATTATGAAAATTCACGTTTGGAAGATGCTTAGAATAACAAATCTATATTATCCTAAGAAACTTAGATGATTATGCAATGTATGTGAGATGAATGCGATGGATGATGTTGTCCTATGATGATATGACGTGATTATGCAGGATGCAGGATGAATGCATTGTTAGTGCAAAATAGGATAGAAGAATGAGAGGGATCAACCATTAAATCCAAGAAGATGTAGAAGTCCAATAAGTCCACTAGTCATCAAGACTTTATTGCATATGATGATGAATGATGATGATGTATTGATTATCCAAGGATGGGAGAGATAAAGAGCATACCCTTCTTTATGTTTGATAACACACGTAGGTGTGATGCATCAAGGTATTAAGAACCAGGATGGCGTGGTGCCTAGCGTGATGGACTTTGACTCGTCAAATAGCTAGGAGTACTCTTGTTTACACTTGACAAACATAAGAAGTCAAGCCTTCTTATGTGGTTAAAAAAATGCCTAAAACATCCTTCCTACAAAAAAATAAAGTATGCGTGACGAAGTTATTTTACAAGGATATCCAACAAGCACAACAGATAAAAAGATAATGATCATTGCCCCATTCCTTTCTCTCTAAACCTGATTTGTTTAGGCATCATCAAGAAGTCTTTGGAATGAGTGCAAACTAAGATAAGTCAACAAAGACCAAAATAAAGTAAACAAATAAGTTAATATTCTTCATACCACTAGCCAAGGCTAAACTACTGTGGGGTACCTGATGCTTATGTCCATCATGGGAAGGATTCATCCTAGGACATGTAGTGATTAGTGATTTGGTGAGACTGATTGGATGATAAGCTATTGATACTCTGAGTTGACCAACTTGCTTGCTTACTGACTTAGGCTTAAGACTCTGATGATTAGGTGTTCACTTTGGAACCTGTTAGACTTGCTTCTGACTGACTCACCAAAGGGTGAAAGTGATGATTGATTTTATGAGTGATGACATTCATGGGTGAAAGCGAGATGAAATGGATGCACCATTTTGGGTTTTTCAAATGTTTTGAGGCTGTTTTTGGAATTTTGAGATGTTTTACAAATGTTTTTGGGATTTTCGAGATTTATGACGAAGAGACTAACTTAAAGACCTATCCTAGGGGTCTCGGGACCTATCCATAGATTAGCCTTGCCTATGTTATACACGTAGAGACCACGTAGTTCGACTAACGACCAACTTGACTCAATGAAAAGATAGATGGGAAAAAGGATTGCCAATGTGATGAACGCCTAAAGGACTAACCTAAAATGTAAAATGGATGGGAAAAATAATTGCCAATGCGACAGATGCCTAAAGGACTGACCTAACTATCTCGAGGATGATCAAAGATCAACCTTGCCTACATTTAAGCTCAGAGATGATGTAGCTCGGACAAGGTGAAAGACTGACAAGACTCAATGATGAATTTTTGAAGATTTTCTGATATTTTGACATGTTTTTGGATTTTTGATAATTTTTTTGACTGTTTTTGGATTTTTGATGATTTTTTGAATCTTTTTGGTTTTTTCTAATGAATTTGGGAAGAGCACAAAAAATATACACAAATCCGATCCACTACCAGTTTCAAGGACATGCCCCCAGCGTTTAAGCAATAGACTACTTCGATAAGGGCATGACAAACTGACCTTAGGAATAGGCCAAGTAGTACTATGGTGGAATATGATATGGGCACAAACACAAGCTATGGTATGGATGTGAGCGAATGGGTGGATGGAGGATTAATGAAACGTGATGGGATGGATGAGTGGGTCGCATAGATCTTGGTGGATGGGGAGTGCTTTATTTACACTTGACGCCTATTTGCCAGGTTTTCACCAAGGTACTTATCCAAAGCGCCACCGAAGTGGTTTTCACTAAAGGACAATTTTTTTCTTTCTTTGTTGTTTTCGATCCTTTTTTTGATGATTTTTTTTTGGATTTTTTCGTTGTCACCAAGACGCCTGTTTTCCAAGTTTTCTTCAAGGTAACCATTTTTTTAGGACATTTTGTGATTTTTTTGCATTTTTTGGTTCTATATCTTGCAAGATTTAGGCATACAACTTTTTGAGATCAGAGTTGTTCAGAGGCTCCTGCAAAGGCTCACCTTCTGGTGTTGAAAAATGATATGCCCCTGATTTATAGCTTGTGGTGATGATGAAAGGTTGGAGCCAGTTGGGTTCAAATTTTCCTTTGCTATCTGGGTTTGACACATTCTTTCGGTTCTCTTTTAGCACAAGGTCACTGACTTGGAAGGTGTGTTGCCTAATCTTCTTGTTGTAGTTGTGTTTCAGGTGATTTTGATAGACCTATAGATGATTGAGGGTGTCCATGGGTCATTCATCTAGTAACCTTGTATTCCTCATCTATGATGAGGTTCTGTAGTGATAATCTCAGTGATGGGAGCTCGATCTCGATTGGGAGGATGGCTTCTGATCTGTAGACCAGGGAGAATGGGGTGGCGCCTGTTGGCATGCATATGCTAGTGTGGTAGGCCCATAAGGTGAGGTTTAGCTGCAAATGCCAGTCATGACCAGAGTCATTGACTACTTTCTTGAGGATTTTCAGAATGGTTTTGTTGGTAGCTTCTGTTTGGCCATTTCCTTGTGGGTAATATGGAGTGGAAAAGCGATGTTGGATTTTGAATTTTTCGCACAAGTCAAGGACATCCTCATTCTTGAAAGGTGTCCCATTATCAGAGATAATGGATTGAGGGACACCATATCGACAAATAAGGTAATTCAGGATGAACTTGGATATCTATTTTCCGGTGATGTAGGTCATGGGAATTGCTTCGACCCACTTTTTGAAATACTCTGTGGCGGTGATGATGAATTTGTGGCCGTTAGATGAGGTGGGTGAGATTTTTCCTATGAGATCGAGCCCCCATTGGGAAAAGGGCCAAGGTGTAACAATAGGATGTAATACTTGAGTTGGTGCATGAATGAGGTCTCAGTGCTGTTGGCATTGTAGACACCTTCTGATAAAGTCATGTGCCTCTCTTTCCATTGTCGGCCAGTAGTACCTAGTTCTTAGTAAATTCTTCGCCAAGGTCATACCACTCGAATGCGAACCGCACGTGCCATTATGTACCTCAGTCAACGCAGTCAGGGCTTCCTTAGGTTTTAAGCATCGTAATAGGGTTCCATCAATGCTTCTACGGAACAGAGTTTCCCCTAGGATGACAAAATGTAAGGATCTTTTGACAAAGGTTCTTTTGAGATTCAGGGTAATGTCAGCTCAGAGGATTCCTAATCGCAGGTAGGTGTAAATTTCATGATACCAAAGATTGTTGGGACCAATGAGTTCACACACATATTTTGACTTTGGTACCTCGAATGTGGGTACGAGAAGTTTCTCTATCAAGAATTCGTGTTTCGAGACATTGCGAGGGATATCTAACAAGGATCTAATCATTTCCATAGGATCAGTTACTCTGTTATTTTCCCTCGGTATCTGCTCAAAGGTGATTTCGATAAATGATTGTTTGAGGCTTTCCACTAGTTTCTTGTATGGTGTGAGCTTATCATCCTTAGTTTGGTATTCACCGTTAACTTGGTTGATAATAAGCTGTGAGTCTCCATAAAATTTTAATGCCATGATTCACCACTGTGCTACAATTTTGAGACCTATGGTTAAAGCCTCGTATTCTACAATGTTGTTGGTATAGGGGAATGCCAATTTGTAAGATCTTGGTATACAATCCCCCTGTGGGGTGATGAAGAACACACTAGCTCCTGATCCATGTTGTGTGTGGGAAGCACCAAATTATAGTTTCCAGTGATCAACTATGCTGAGATTGAAGATAGACTCATCTGGAAATTCTGATATGAGCAGGTTCTTTGCGTAGATGGGAGCTTCTGCCAACTAGTCCATAATGAATTGTCCTTTGATTTCCTTTCACTCCACATACTCAATGTCATACTCTGATAGTATCATGACCCATTTAGCCATCCTTCCTGTGAGCATAGGTTTTGACAGTAGATATTTTAAGGGATCTATCTTGGCAATGAGCTTGATTTTATGTGCCAACATGTAGTGTCAGAATTTAAGTGAAGCAAATACTACTGTCAGGCAAGATTTCTCAATGAATGTGTAACTTAACTCATGGCCAACCATTGTCCTACTAATGTAATAGATATCCCTTTTAGTTCCATTCTCGTTGTGCTGAGCCAAAAAAGCACCCAGGGCTATTGTTGCGGAGATGTATAAGATCAATGGTTTTCCTACAATGGGTGGCATCAATACAGGTGGTGTGAGTAGATATTCTTTGATTTTGCTAAATGCCTGATCGCATTTTTCATCCCACTTGTATGCTAGTCCCTTGTGGAGTAGATGTGAATAGGCAATTTTTTTGTCCGCCAACTATGCTATGAACCTCCAGATGGACTGGAGTCTGCCTTGTAATCCTCTAAGTTGTTTCAGTGTTCTTGGTGCTTCCATATCGAGGATTTCCTTAACCTTTGCAGGATCCACCTCTATCCCCCTCACTGACACTATGTATCCTATAATTTTTCCTGATTGTACCCCAAAGACACATTTCTTTGGGTTGAGCCTAACCTTGTACTTCTCTAGTCTATCAAAAATGTCACTTAGGACCGCTATGTGATTTTGTCTCTTCGTTGATTTTTCTAGTATGTCATCCACATAATATTCAACTGTTTTATGGATCATGTCATGGAAGATCAGTGTCATGGCTCTTTGGTATGTTTCCCCTACATTCTTTAGCCCAAATAGCATCATATTCCAGTAGTAAGTGCCCCACAGACATGTGAATGCCATCTTATGTTGGTATTCTTTTGCAATCATTATCTGGTTATACCCCGAGAAGCCATCCATCAGTGATAACATCTCATGTCTAGCTGTCATGTCCACTATCATATTGATGTTAGGTAGTGGAAAATCATCCTTAGGACATGCTTTATTAAGGTCTCTAAAGTCTATGCAGATGCGGATGCCCCCATTTAGTTTTGAGACTGGTACAAGATTGGATACCCATTCTAGATAGTCAATCGGGCATATGAATCCAACGTCTAAGAGTTTCTACAATTCTACCTTCACAAGCAAAGCTATCTGTGGGTGCATCTTTCTTAACTTTTGTCTAACCGACTTTGCTCCATTATAAACAACCAAATGATGAACCACCACTTTCGGATCAAGACCCAACATGTCAATGTAGGTCCATGCAAAGTTTACCTTCCTTTCTCTTAAGAATGCAACCAACAATTCCTATTCTTCTGTCAGAAGTTATTTTGCATAGAATGTAACATGTGGCGTTACCTCTGTTCCCAAATTGACAAGATTACATTGTTCTGCCAAGACTATTGATTTTTCTTGATGCAATGCAGTAGGGGGGAGATTGAATCCTTCATCTTCCGGTGCCTCATAGAGGTTTTCACCATTGGATGCATCCTTTATTTTTACTATTATATGGTTAGAGAGTGCCACAGTGTGGTATTCACTCAATAACTCTAAGCTTATTCTTGTTCTTTTTCCTTTGCAACTGAAGGACTCAATCGTCTCCTCATAATATGCTTGGGTGTCTAATGTGATGTCGAAACCAGCCTTGTAATCCCCACACAAAACTATATCCCTTTTTCCCATGAATTATGAGAGAGCCTCATCATTTTCGAATGAGTCTAGAATTGGCAGTCCTCGTTGGTCATGATCGATAAGTTGAGGGTATACTAAGCTAATTTTGTGGCTTGAGTGGTTTGACTCAGCAGGTGAGGCACTAATCATTAGTAAGGAGGAATCCTCAAAAATCATGGGTAGGCCTGTTATGGTATCATCATCGTCACTACTAGTGCAGACATCAGTGATGTCAAAGGTGAAGTTGTCAAGGGGGATGCCTGTGCATACGGGTGGTCTAAGGGTGGTTACAGATACTTGAGGATTGGACTTGATTGCCCTAATGTGAGTACCTCTACCACGTATGGTTATACTTGGGGGAGTACATCCGAGGCCAAGGTTCCACATTCTTCTTTCTACAATGATGGGCTCTAGTCATCCATCATTGTTCCTTCCAAGGCTTTCATTTCTATTATAGCCCATGCCAAGCATTATTTGCAACCCTTTGTTAGTTTCATCCATGGGTAGGGTGGGAGCGGGTCCTTCATCATGGTATAGCATCTTTGAAATGTCTCCCTTGTCCATATTTTCCTGACTGAGATCCCCCCAACGACGAAATCTTGAAGGGTCTGCCCTAATAGTATGGACATGTGTTTTAGTTGGCTGAGGTTGCCCATGCGACCTAGGAGATTGTGGTAACTCTCCTACAACAGCATTCTTCTTCATTTTGTAGTCTCCACATCCATTGTCCTGGATCATGAGTTTGATTTTAGATATGTTGGGGATGGAGGGTGTCTCTGTCGTAGAAGTGGAGGTGAGGTTGGATGGGTCGATGTATGTAGTGGATGGGCCTTCATCATTTTTCAGCACTTGGGGAATTTTATAAAACTTGGCTTCCAAGTTTTTGTGAATGGTTCGGGATCTCTGTGTATAGTGACTTCCTCATTTTGGTGCAAGAACTTGATGCATTTGTTATATGTTGAGCCCACTACTTTCATTTAGTTGATCCATGGACATCCTAGGAGGATGTTGTATGGTAAGTCAAGGTTGAGGACCTAATAGGTAGTCTCCATGGTTGCTGGTTCACTTGGATTGGGATTTTAATAGTGCCCTAAGACACTCTTTCTTGATCATCATATTATCTTATTGTGATGCTCTTGTTCTTGTTAATGGAATCCTCGACAAATCCCAAGTTCTTTATAAGTTTGAGAGAACAAATATTAAGGCCTGCACCTCCATCCACCAGGACCCTTTTAACTTTCTTTTTGTGGACCAGCACTTGAAGGTGAAGTGCATGATTATGGGATGGCTGCAGGGGGAAGTCTTGGTCAAAGAATGTACAGAGATTCAGGGTAATTATATTTACAACCATAGCCTAAAACTATTCTATGTCAAGGGTGGCGGAGACAGTTCATGCAGCTAATGCTTCATCAAGGATATTCCTATGGGCGATGGAAATTTTCAATAATTCCATGATGGAGATTTGGGTTGGGGTTCTCTTTAGCTAGTCGATAACATTGTAATCATAGGGAATGACTCTTGTATTTGAAATGGGGGTCTTAGATGGCTGTGATGCCCTTGCAATAGTAACCTTTCCGCTACGTGTGGTGACTCCACAATTAGCATCGGCTCCTCTGACATTAACGGCAGTGACCATTTCATCTACACATGCGACAATGTCTTCATAAAAAAGGTTTGTGCTAGTGTAATTTTGCTTCCCTTTGTTATTTCCTTGATTATTCCCTTGATTATGATTTGGCATCAGATTGGTGTATATCTTGAGGTCTTGATTATTGGCCAGTTGTTCGACATTGATGATCTTATCCTCAATGAGATCCTGGATGATGTTTTTCAACTTCATATAGTTGGCAATGATGTGTCCCTTGAGTTTATGATAATCACACAAGAGATTTTCGTTGTACCAAGGTGGCTTCACCTAGAGTTCACTGTAATTATCATGGGTGGGGACCTTGATGATATTCTCATTGACCAACTTTTTCATGATGGACTCGATTGACTCCCCAAGGGCTATGAATTTCTGTTTGGGGGGGAACTTGTTCCGTGGAGGTGGTCCTCCTTGATTATTGAGATTATTGATTTGGTTTTGGGGTGGTTGCTGGTTTACCACATATTTTTGCACATTATTCCTATTGTTATTTTGTGGTTGGCAATGATGCATTGGATGATTTTGTTTGGGAGCACTGATGAAAACCTTTGCATCCACTACGCCATCGTTTCTGACATTTCGATTCTTTTCCCATGTGTGAGATTTGTTCAAAGTAGTGGATGGGCAACTATCCTGATGTTCATGATAAGTGGGAATGCTTGCTTGTGTTAGGAGAGCTCGCTCAATATTGAGCACCTTGGGGATCATTTGTACGTATGTTGTGATGCATTGCATCTTTAGATAGAATGCCAAGGTTTTGTTTGTATTGGCGATGATGGTATAGACCTATTTCTCTTCTGGCATGGACCACTTACTTTGATTGGCCTTGGCTCGCCATTGTTGGAGAAAGGCGGTGAATGATTCTCCCTTACTCTATTTGAGTGCCGAGAGTTCTTCCAAACTAACATCCACAGAAATGTTGAATGCGTAATTTTAGATGAAAGCATCTTTGATTTCTTGAAATATTTTGATTCCCGTAGGTAGATGAGAAAACCATTCCATGGCATCACCGGCCAAGCTTCGAGGGAATAGCTACATTAGATATGTGTCATTGTAGGCGACTTCCATGGAATGTACTTGGAACTCCCTGATGTGATCTTCAGGGTATCCCATTCCACAATATTTATCAAATTTGGGGATCTCAAATCCCTTGGGGAATGGTACCATTGCCAAGCTTATATCAAATGGATAGGGACACAAGTTGCTCGATGTCCTGACTGTCTTCCCAGATTGAAGATCTAGCACTTGTTGCGAAAGCAATTTGATTTGTGATGTCACGTCACCTTGTAGATCAGGAGGTGGAGTGAATACGTTTTGAGGTGTGGGGTTGATTGGTGGGATGTTGATGTGGTTTTGTTGTGAATTCTGCTAAGCAAATGATGCATGCACTTGTTGTTGAGCCAACAACGCCTATTGTTGGTCCTGTTGTTGCTTCTACACCAACAACGCTTGTTGTTGGTCATGTTGTTTTGCACCAACAACGCTTGTTGTTGGTCATATTTTTGTTGCCCCAACAACGCTTGTTGTTGGTCATACTGCTACTGCAATTGGTAGTATTACAAAGCTTACTAATATGCTTCTTGTTGCAATTGCAATTGCGCTTGCACTTGCTAGGCTTGGAATTGTGCTCGTGCTTGAGGTGTGCTTTTTGGATTTCTTGTGCAATCTAAGTGCCATGTACAGCTTGCGTAGCTTGTGCGGATTGAGTGGCTTGAGCAGCTTGAGCTACCTGTGTAGCTTGTTGTTGTTGTAACAAGGCTTGGGCTTGTGCAACCTGTTGTGCAGCTAATTGCGCTTGCGCTTGCTGAGCAGAAAATTGTGCAGCTTGATGATTTTGAAGTTCTTTTTGCTGAGTAGCTTGTCGAGCAGCTTGCAATGTCATGGTGAATAAATTGGTCACATTGTGCCTTGGTGGTAATGGAGGTGGATTTGGCAGAATGCCAACCGTTGTGATGAGCGGAACGGTCATGTTAATGATTGAATTTTGAGCTATGGATGGTACGATCGAGGTGCTTGGTCCTTGAGAAACCATGCTTTGAGGAATGGAAGACACATTGATCATTGTGGTAGGTTGGATGGATGTCATCTGTTGTTGTGGTATAGATGAAACAACTGGTGGATTCGATAAGGTGCTCTGATTTGAATGGTTTATGGTGGGAAGAATAGGAAGACTCATCCCAAGTGATAATTCAGATGTGAGCAGTAAGGGTGGAAATGGAGGAAAGATGGGTGGTGCAATCCCTGAAAGTGATGATGAGGGATCCAAGACTCCTCCTACTCCAAACAAGTCACCTTCCCCTTGTGAGATAGAGAGAGAAGTTTGCATGTTGAGAGGATAATCTGGCATTGCATGAAATGAAGAGGAATTGGTATGATCATGAAATGTGAGAGGGACGTAAGGGTGCAATGGATTCACCGGTATGGATTGTTCCGATGTGGCGCTTGCGTTCAACCCTTGATTCTTCACAAGATGATTTTTTTGAAGTTCATGAAACATGGCACTTCCTTTGTTAACAATAAATGGGGTTGAAGCGATAGATGATATGATTTGGGGGATGTCTTGAGTGACATTTTGGATTGGAAGTGAAGATGCGGGTGGAGGTATGATACCGAGAGATATCTCCACAATAGTGCTGACATCAAAGTCAGAAGGGAGTTTAGCCCCTTCTTTTGCTAACTCAAGCATGTATTGGGATGGGTACAATTTTAGCATGGCGCTGACAATTCGGTGACTTTCAGGGTTTTTCACCATTTCTAGAAGTTCTGATTGTGTCATCCCATTATCAGTGATCTCCTCTATATGGCCTTCTTCTTGAGAAATTTGAGGCATTTGAGGGGGATTGATTAGGAGTTCAATTGTTATCATCATTTTGAACATTGTTTCAGTTTGGCTTAAATCACTTGAAATGGATGTTTCTTTGTTTTGCTCCATATTCTTCTTGTGTTGAGAGTGAGTTTGAACCATAAAATTAAGATCAATTTTAAAGAATGTAAGAGATGAACCTCTAATCCTTTAGATCAGTCTAAACCTTAGGTTCAAAGACATGAAGAACTAGGATAATTGAAGGATCAAAGTGATGACGAGGATGAGATAAACGAAAGATGAGCGATATGGATGAATGGAGCTCTTAAAGAAACTTTGAAGGAAATGCTAAAATTTTTAGGACTTTGATTGATCGTGATTGGATTGATAGTTTGACTAAATACGTTAAGTCTTGAACAAGGGTGATAAATGCACTTTTAAACCCTAGTAAGTTGTGTTATCCTATAGTGGACTTGTACATAAGATGACAGTTTGACTAAGTGTGTTAAATCAAATGAGGTGATTATGGAATCAATAATTTGGCTAAGTGTGTTAAGCAAAACAAAGATGAAAATGGATTTGAAAATTTGGCTAAGTGTGTTAAGCCAAACAAGATGAACTCGCGAACCCTAGGAAGTTTTGTTATCCTAGAGAAAATTCATGCATAAGATGATGGTTTGACTAGGTGTGTTAAGTTAAACAAAGTGATTTGATTTTGCCTAGAATTTTAGCATAAAAAATGTTTACAAAGTTTCGAAGAGTTGTTGGTGAGGTGAGTTTTGACCATTTTTTATGGTTGAGAAATGGATGAAAGTGATTGAATTTGACCCTAAACTTGACCTAAATAATACTTCTTCTTACAAGACCTCGGTTTCGAAGAATACGCTTGACTGCCTATGTGAGAAAAGCAAACCTTTCAAAAAGCTCAGGATTTTGTTGATAATAGAACGCATACAATTCAGGGTTGTTTATTGAAGCTTTTTTGTAAAAGTTGAAAACCAATCTTTCTTTGAATTTGAAAAGTCTCTCAAGAGGCTCCTCACGGGCTTTTGGACTAAGACTTTTGAACTTGGGTTTCCGAATTTTGATCTTGCGGGAAATAATTTTAGAGAGCACATGTGTGGTCCAATTTATCTTTTATCTTGCCTTAGTGAATTTTATTTACCAAAAGAACTTGCTTGATTATGTTTCAAACTGCATGTCTAATGTCCCACTTTCTTTTTCATCCCACAAGGTCCATTATGTGGAAAATATTCTGCAATGTTCTTTGTGCATGGAAAAGCTATTATGAAGGATTTGGGAATAGTATCACCTTGAGGGGTGATGAATATTATTCCTGCACCTGATCCATGACTAGTGTACATGAGCCATCAAAGTATAACTTCCATGTTGTGCCAGTGTCTAGTGAAAATATTGATTCATCTGGGAAATCAAAAATCAAAGGGTGATCAACTTTTGTGGGTGGGTCAGCCAGTTGTTTTGCGATAACCTATCCTTTTATTTATTTTTGCTCTACATATTATATGTCATACTCACTGAGTATCATGGCCCACTCAGCTAACTGTCCTGTCAATGTTGCCTTGCTAAGTAGGTATTTGAGAGGATCTATCTTAGCCACTAGTCTTGTATGATGATTTAGCATGTAATTTCTTAGTTTCTGAGCAACAAAAACCACAACGAGGCAAGCCTTCTCAATAAAGCTATAATTGAGTTCATACCCAACCAATATGTGGCTAATGTAATAGATTGCTTGTTCTTTCTCCTCATAATCATTTTGTGCAAGCAATGTCCCCAGTGCAGAAGTCATAGCTGATATGTAAAGGATTAGGGGTTTACCATATATTGGTGGAATCAAAATAGGAGGTGTCAAGAGGTACTCTTTAATCTATTGAAAAGTTTCCTCACACTTATCTGTCCATATAAAAGGAACTCCCTTGCATAGTAACTATTGAAAAGGCTGACATTTATCTGTAAGTTGTGCAATGAAGCATCTAATGGATTGAAGTCAGACTTGTAATGTCCTGAGTTGGCTAATTCCCACTGGGGGAGGCATATTTAATATAGCTTTTACTTTTGTTGGGTCTACTTCAATGCCTCTACGAGAAACTATGTATCCTAAGAGCTTTCCCGATGTCATGCCAAAGACACTTTTTTTGGATTTAGGAAAACTTTATATTCTTCAACCCTTTTGAAAATTTTGTCCAAGACTCTTAAATGATCACCATGTGTCAAGGATTTTTCCAAATGGTCATCAACATAATCTTCCATCAATGTGTGCATAGGATCATGAAATATAGTGGTCATTGCTCTCTAGTAGGTTGCGTGTGCATTTTTAAGTCTGTAGGGCATGACATTCCAACAGTACGTACCCCATGGGTAGGTGAATGCGGTCTTATGCTAATCTTTAGGAGTGATGTGGATCTGATTATACCTCAAGAAGCCATCCATGAGGGATAACTTCTCGTAACCTACCATTAGATCTACTATGATGTCTATGTTGGGAAGTGGAAAGTCATCTTTCATACATGCTTTGTTCAAGTCACAAAAATCGGTGCAGATACGGATTTGTCCATTTGGTTTATTTACTGGTACAAGGTTTGAGATCCATTCTGCATAGTCAATAGGTCTTATGCAACCAACATCTAGTAATTTTTTGAGTTCAGATTTGACCAGTAGAGCTATCTGAGGATGCATTTTTCTAAGCTTTTGTTTAATAGGCTTTGCATTTGGAAGCAATGGTAAATGATGCAGGACCAATGTGGGGTCCAACCTAGGCATGTCAGCATAAGACCAAGAAAAATTGACTTGAATTTTGGTGAAGAAGTCTTCAAATTGTGGTTTTTCTTCTTTTGTCAAGGATGCTGCAAAGATAACAATCTTAGGATTCTTCATTGTACCTATATTGAGTTCCCTTACTTCTTCAATCAGCATTGTGGATCTCTCTTGATTAACGAGAAGAAAGTACAACCCTCTATCCTTGGGTTCCTTAGAGAGGTTTTCACCCTTGGATACATCCTTTCTTTTTACTTTTCCTTGGTCAGAAGGCACCTTGGAATTTCACCTAAAGAGCTTTCAATTTTTACTTTATTTTTTTCATTTTTCATTTTATTTTTATCATTTTTGTGACTAGAGGGTGGAACAGTCTCGCCAAAACATGCCACAGAATCAAGATCTATAGTAAAACTAGCCTTATGGTCCCCATGTGGTATGCCTTCTTGTAGTCCCATGAATTCAGTGATGACTTCATCATTTTGAAAAATTTCCAAAGTGGGTGGATCTCTCTAGTCCCGATCAACTAATTACAGGTAAACGAGGGAAATGCCATCATCGATATTACTAAAGGATGGGGAAGCAAAATATAGGGTAAAGATGGATGTATTATCGGGGTCCCAAAAGGATTACATCCATGTTCTCTCTTTTCTGGTCTTTGGTGGGTCAGGTTCATGAATAATGGTTGTGATGTGGTTTGTGTCATGGACTCTGACATATTTTGTTGCTAGGATGGATGAAGTGTTGGTGGTTGTGGTATTTTGGCTTGTTACTTCAATAGGTATGGAAACTATAAGTTGGGGTGAAGATTGTCCTTGGCTTGTTTGTGTTTTTCTCTTTTGTGGCATTGCAACGCATAAGGTATTGACATCAAATCCTTGGGATAATTTCACTCCTTCATGCAATAGTTTAGCCAAGAATCTTTGAGCATCTAGCATGACAATTTCATCCACTAAAGAGGCAACATTAGGATTTTGAGCAGCAGTCTCTACCTCTTCTATGTATACATTTCCATCTTTATCCCTAATGAGGAATTATTCAAAAGGGTTTGTTATCTATGGTTGCTCGTGAGATGAAGGTCCCAAATTTGTGTTTTGTGTTCCAAATATATTATCATGTGGATGATTAGACGTGTTGCGAAGATTTAAAGTGGTAGTGTAGTTGTAAATGTCTTCATCATTATGAAATAAATCCATGGCCTTGTGGTTCTTTTGTAATCTAGTTTCAACCATGAAAATATTTTCTCAAAATGGCGAATGCAAATGATATGAGATTAAGACTATTTCTTTGGTGTTTTTGGAATAAGATATGCAAAAGTGTTATGCAGTTGAGATGACTATGGTATGAACTATGCACCTTTTTTGTGAAACTTAAGGAAGGATTTACTAGCCAACCTAGGATAGTCCAATGTTTCCAAATGAAATTATCAAAGACCTCAAGGAGAGTGGATGACAAGTGACAAGTTTGACAAGGTGATCCTTAAACTAGACTGATGATTTTAAAGGTTATACCAAAGTGACAAGGACTAGTGTGAAAAGTGATAAGGTTAATGATAATTTTTCTTTGTAGCAATGGGCCTATGACAAGATATGGTAAGTTTCCCTATTCCAATGTTTTCAAAAAGGTATATGTAACCTAAGCTTTGTTTAAGTGATTCAAGCAAGCTAGATGAACGTGATGGAATAATGAGAAATGAAGTGAGAAAACCTTTGGTTTAAACAACTTGTTTGGAAAAGTGTTGGCTCATTTTGTGTCAAAGTTGAAATGTTATCTGATTTTGGTGTGATGTTTGATATTTTTTTATAATTTTTTGAATACACACATGCAAGGCACAATAGGAAAAATGTTTTTGAGTTTATTTAAAATTGTGGATGTTGTTTGATTTTAGAAATACAAGCACAAATCCTGAGCCTAGAAAGGACAATATTTTCTAGATTTCACATGGGTTTCCCCAACTGAACTTATTCTTAGCAAATGAATCTAGAAGCTTGGCCACATGGGCTCCCCCTTATAGTGCACTCACTTCTTAGGTCAACCAAGCTTCCAACCCCCATAAATCTCCCATCGTGGGTTGATCACCTCTACTAAGAACTGTGAGAATGTGGATGCCTTCAAAATGATCGTTGCTATGCTAGAAAATAGATGGGATTTTGGCCACTAAACAAAAGGGTTCTAGTAAATACTCGGGGACACGACACCTTGCGAGCGTATAGCAAGCCACTTAAGGCTTTAACCAATCTACTAAGGGCTCTTACACCTTTTACAAGAAAAGGTCACTACCCATTTTCCAATGGCACTACATGGCTAAGGCCTACATACCATGAGGACTTGACGATTTAGACTCATCCTTTTATATACTGGCCCGAGTGAAAAACTAGTTGGAGTTGTTCCCTCTTTGGAGGCAGGCCCGTCTAAGGTTCAAAACATATAATAGATGGGTCTGAATTTCCGATCATCTAGTTTGCACAAGGTGAGAGCATAATCACCTACCACCTTCAAGTACAATCAAGAAATGTCCTTTAACCTCCTAATTAGATTGATGTGAGAGAAGACAATTGTTCATTTTAAGCACCAATTGAAATGTGTGCTAATCTAAAGCCTACATACCATGAGGACTTGACGATTTAGACTCATCCTTTTAGATACCGGCCCGAGTGAAAAACTAGTTGGAGTCGTTCCCTCTTTGGAGGCAAGCCCGTCCAAGGTTCAAAATATAAAATAGATGGGTCTGGCTTTCCAATCATCTAGTTTGCATAAGGTGAGAGCATAATCACCTACCACCTTCAAGCAAAATCAAGTAATTTCCTTTAACCTCCTAATTAGATCGATGTGAGAGAAGACAATTGTTCATTTTAAGCACCAATTGAAATGTGTGTTAATCTAAAAAACAATCTGTTTCAAAATATTGTCTTCAATGAATGTCTTGCATTAAAAATTCATTAGTAGTTTCATGCCTCCTTTCTTCGACAAGTGAATATTTTGATTTTCAATTCTCTGTCAAATGTACCTAAACAGAAAAACCAATAATTAGGCACAAAAAACAACAATTAAGCTATAAAAGATAAAAGACATTAATCTAAATTAGAAACCAATCTAAAATCTAAATTAAAATTAATCTATTATCATAAGTTAAAAAACATTCTAGATTAATCTAAATTAATTAAAACTAATGTAATTTTAAAAAAATCTTAAATAAAAAACTTATCTAAATGAAAAATTAATCCAAATAAAAGCCAAAATCTAATTTAAAATAATAAAAAATAAAAATCTAAAAATAAAAAATCGAAATCAAATTTAAATTTCTAATCTAATTTCTAAATTAACTCTAAATTTAAAAAGCCAAGTCTAAATTTAAATATAATTTAAATCTAACTTAAAGTTAATTACAATCTAATTTAAAATCTAAATTCTAATTCTAAATTAATCTAAGTTAAAGTTACTTCTAATTAAATATGATTAAAATCCAATGATTCTAGACCCTATGATTAATCTAACTAATCTAAATTAATTAAAAAACTAAAAGTGAAGCTAATTCTAAATTAAAAATTAACACTATTCTAAATCTATGTTAAAGCTATTCCAAATCTATGTTAAAAGTGAATTAATCTAAAATTAAAACTAGTAGTAAAAGTTAAAAACTAATCTATTGAAATTATGTAAAAATTAATCTAAATTACTAATAATAATTGAAACTATTCGATTAGTCAACCTAATTCAACAAAAATTAGTGACCCTAATCTGAAAAACTTGATCAGACATCAAGAGAGAATCATGGCTAAATTCTTTGGACAAGTCTCCATTAAATTTTAGAAACTGTTAGCAAATTCAGATATTGGATTTGTTGTCTTTCTATTTTTTTCTTTCACTTTCCATTTAATTTTGAATAATCTGGATAGAGGCCAAATAGATTGATCTGCATGCAGTCAGCTAGGACGTCTATGTTAGTGTTGGTTGGAAATGGAAACGATTCTAAAAACTTTGAAGTAACCACAGTGAAACGCAACAGTGAATCACCAATATAGATAGACGCAAAGAATGTATTTGATTCCTTTAGAAAGAATGATCACTGTCTCATTATGCGCGAATAATGTTTGTTAAGGATTTCAAAAACCTGTTCACAGCAAGAGAAGATCAGATAAATTGTGTATGCAAACAAAGAAGCATGGCGGAATGGGTTTCAGTCCTATTTTACGAGATGGCAGTTAAAGCAAAGCCAAAATTACTACGCAGGAGATAGGTAGGCAAAAAGGCAGCGAGTAAATTATGACTAACTAAGGGGACACATCATTTGAATAGCCATCATGCTATGTAGCGTATGGAAGCAGTGGTTGGGAATAAATGAAATTTTAGCTTTAGAATATCTATCATACCCTTATCTATCAAAGGAGTATTAAAACTTGAATAGAACACGTCATCATTTGGCCTTCAAATGTATGTTAAGGTTTGAAACAACACATTAAATGAAAACTGGTTGTATTTCCAATTTATGCTGCCAAAGATTCTGCGAAAACTCTCATTAAACAAAAAAATTCATGAAACAAGAACCTATATTCACAATTTGCAAATGTTCACGTCAGGTTCGCCATTATGTGCACATTGAAAAACTGGATGCTAATGATTAAATCTGTAAAACACAAATCAACCCTGCAACATGACATTTAATGAAGCATTTCTAAAATGAAACATATTTAACTAATCAAATCTAAACTATGAAATCCATATGCATTCAAATGAAATACACTCCATTTTACCCTCCTTCACAATATCTTGAGTTTTTCTCTTAGATTTTAAAAGAAAAATCCACAACAAGCTTTGTGAAATCGGGTGATAAGATTGAGAATTCATGTGTGTCAAAATGTGTGAAGGAAGCCTGCTTTTATAGCTGAACTCATGGGTGAGTCTGAGTTTTGGGAGGAATGTGGAACGAATGGTGAGATGGAAAAATGCCTTTTTTGAAATTAATTATAATAAAAGGTAATATATGGCATAGTATATGCTTAAAAACATAGAGTTAAGTGTATGTATAAATGACTTAATGATAATGGGTTAAATGATTGACTGATTTCTTGAATTTCCATTATTTAATGAAATATCACGAATGAATGCAAGTGATATTTTAATGATAAAACTGATTATGGAAACAAAAGAGTTATGATTTTAAATTAAATGGATTAAGAAATGCTTATGCAAATGCATTTATGGAATAAGTGAAAATGACTTAATGAAGGACATATTTATTGATTACTTAAATATATGAAATGGATTGATGAACTATTATGATTTATATGCAAATTATTTTATGAATGCAGCGATATATAAATAGATGATTATGCAAATGATGGAAGAAATGGATAAAATGATTATGGAGGCATTTTTATACATTTACAGAGCTGAGGAGGATACTATGCACTTGTGATATACATTTTAGCAGAATTTATCAAGACAATGGAGCCGAGGGCACCATTGTTCTGCTAGGTATTTTTAAGATCTATTTTTGCAGTCCTCTGGTGTTAGACCTACCCTTCTGCTCCTTGTCTATGCAAATTTGTTGGATCATTGTCAGATATTTCTAAAATTTAGTTTTCATGAGTTGTAAAGGCTTAGGGTTTCAAATGCAACAATGAATAAAGTGTCTTGAAGCTTCCTTTCAATCCTTTTCAACTTGACATCTGCACATTCACAAAGAGAGAAAATGTTTGGTCATTTTAGGGGCTTGCCTCAATCAAACCCCGTATACAAGTGTTTCCATTTCCGCAATGACAATGCCAATGATAAATGAAAGGAAGGAATTATGAAATCACAAATTGTTGCAACTCACCACCCTTCAATGGCTTTCTTGAAGGACTAAAGTCACACATCATCTCAAAGCTTGAATCATGCTTGGTTGATCTTGATTGAATTGCTTGAATTCTTTGGAGACCTACAAAAAACATTATCCTTCACATAACAATGATTACAAAAACACACATGAACTCACATAAACTTTGACATGATGTTGGATCTTGAATTGTTGCAATGAATCATTTAATTGTTGGTCTTGACTTTCTCTCAAATGCTCTTGATGATAATTCTTCCTCTTGATGTTTACTTTTTCTACTTAATGTTCGAATGATGCAATAACTAGGTATTTATAGGAATTTAATCTAATTTCTCAAAAATTAAATCTTAATGGCCGACTTTAGACATTCAAATTTTAAATAATAAATTGTCAACATTGACATATTTGAATTTAGAGATAAAATAGGGGGACATAGGCACCCTAGGCACCAATTTCCTAGCCCTATTTTTTATGGTTTAAAGTGATGGGGACAAATTATTAAATGAGAGCACTTTTTTATACTTGTAAACTATCAGAAATTGTTAAAATTGGGCCACATAATACATAATTTAGAAATTTGGTGATGCAATACAACAATTGAGAAACCAAAGAGTTTTTTCAATTGTTCTAGCCTCCTTTCACAAAAAAATAATACTTAAGAAATATTTAAACAAAATCTCCAGCTTAAAAAATATTTATTTGCATTCAAAGAAATATTGGAAGTCTAAAAGTCTGAAAAGTCAACAATTAAATCCTCCATGAAAGCTCCATCTGTAACAACAATAATCTACAAGCAAGATTAAGAATAAATATGCAATGTTTGTACAAGAAGTTCTAGAAATGGACCAAAAATCAGATACAACTCCAGAAACCTGTCACTTTCTTCCTATCACTGCTCCCTCATTAGTATGAAGATTTTAGAACAATTTTTGGGTTTTATGCTACTCCTTCCCAAATTTTTGAACATTTATAAATTCTAAATTTTATGAAGTAATGAGAAATTTATGGCCATTTACTGAGACCGGTCCTCACAAATATGGCTTCAGAGCCTCTTCCCCTACTAGTCAACTTTCCTCCTCTCTATTTTGGGCGTAGGATTCACGCATTCAACCCCTTGGGATTGTTTTCCCTAGAAAATTTCAAATCTTTTCCTAAATTGCCATCAGTTATCTCATTGTTGCACCTCCACTCCCAAATATAGAGCTTCACTGGCTATCATTTATTCCAATTCTTTATTTTGTTCATGGGAGTTACAAAGTAATAAAAATATTATTATAATCCCAACTTAGGCATGGGACTTTGTTTCCCAAATGCAATTTGAATTCAAAACAAATTTATAAACATTGCATTTAAATCTCATTCCAAATAAGAGTGTATGAAAAGGGGTCCCATTCTAAGTTGCTAAAGGAAAAAGAAGAAGTTCAACACTTCATGCATGCAAGACCATCAAGACACCAAAATTTAGAAAGGAAAATTTGATTTTTTTGGTTGTGCAAGATTGCTTTGCACCCTTGATGCTCTTGCATCAATTAGGATCTTAATTATGCCCAATAACTTAAAAGGGGAGCAAAACATGGCGTGAAATTGTCAAGGGTGACAATTTACAATGCTACATAATTTAAATATAGGTTTATTACATATCACATATTTTTTTGTATATATGAGAGGAAAATCTACAACAAACTAACAACAGATGGGTTTGCCATTGTTAGTAAATTGAAATAAACCTCTCCCTATGAAATTGTTGATCAAACATAGAAGAGAAAAACATGAAGAAATGCATGTGCAATCTAAAATATAGAAATCTAATCTAAGTTAACCAACCACCATCCCATAGGGGGATTGGTGCCCCTTGATGTGAGAAAAGAGCCCTTTCCCAGTCCCTGATAAGCTAAATGATTGAAAGTATAATGCTATTATGATGCTCAAAATTAGTTCTCAAATGAAGAGAGTAACTTTACATGAGACTGTGTTGTTGATTTGAAGGAGAGAAGCCTTGAATTTATAGTTGAGTTTGAAGGGAGAAGAGGCAAAGTTGGAGAATGTGGGATTAATCTCCAACAAATAGGAAAGAGCCACTTGTCACCATGTGAATGGGTCATGGTTGTGCAAGTTTTGGCCAATGTGCCCATTTGAAATTTGAAAATGGCATTAAATGTATGTAGTTGAAGGATTTGGGGGGGAAATTTGTTTGGACAAAAAAGTCAAACAAGGGGAGTTAACGAGGGCATATTCCTTGGGAATATGATTTGTAAGGAAAATAGAGGTTTTTAATAAATAAAAATAAATGATTTATTGTGCAAGTGGGAAAAGCTAGAGGATGGGACATGGGTTAGTCTTAGCATTAATCAGGGATTTGACTAATTAAGCTAATGATTAGTTGATTCTGACACTTTGACTTAAATTTGTGGGTTAAAATAAATCGAGGTGAGAGGATATAATGATTATTAGTCATTTAATTAAATACATGTGATCTAATTAAATTAGGAAACTTTAGGAGATAATTAAATAAAAATAATTTATTTAATTAAAGATTATCACCTTAGGAGATTATTCAGATAAACATGATTTATTATGATGTTAATTTTGTATGTCTACATTCTTCCCCTCTTTGAAGCAATGTACTTGTTGGATTGATTCAAAGAATTATGCCACTGACATTGAAATTAAAAAAAATTCTGACATTTTCAAATGCCCCAGCGAAAAGAAGTACGTTAGTACATTGCCCCCTCGAGAGATCGAGCGAAAAGATCCGGTTTGAGGTCGATTTTGTGACAAAGAGGTTCAAAATGGATGTATGGATGGTTAGACTATGAGATGTTTTTATTATGCTTAGAATAACAAATCTATATTATCCTAAACAACTTAGATGATGATGCAAATGGGATGTTTTTAAGATGCTTAAAATAACAAATCTATATTATCCTAAACAACTTAGATGATTATGCAAATGAGATGTATGTAAGATGCTTAGAGTAACAAATCTATATTATTTTAAACATCTTAAATGATTATGCAATGCATGTGAGATTAGATGAGATGGATGATGTTGTCCTATGATGATATGACATGATTATGCAAGATGTAGGATGGATGCATTGTTAGTGTGAAAGAGGATAGAAGAATGAGAGGGATCAACCCTTGAATCTAAGAAGATGTAGAAGTCCAACAAGTACATTAGTCATCGAGACTTTATTGGATATGATGATGTATTGCTTATCCAAGGATGGGAGAGATAATTGAACATATCCTTCTTTATGTAACTTGATAAAACACATATGTGTGATGCATCAAGGTATTAAGAACCAAGATGGCGTTGCGCCTAGTGTGATGGACTTTGACTCATCAAATAGATAGGAGTACTCTTGTTCAAACTTGACAAATGAAACCTTATTTAGAATGCAGTTCAGATATTCTAAACATAAGAAGGCAATCCTTCTTATGTGGTCAACAAGACACCTAAAACATCCTCCCTACAAACAAAACAAAGTACGCATGACGAAGTTATTTTATAAAAACATCCAACAAATACAACAAATAACAAGATAATGATCATTGCCCCATTCCTTTCTCTCTAAATCTTTTTGTTTAGACATCATCAAGAGGTCCTTGGAATGATCACAAAATAAGATGTCTAAAAAGACCAAGATAAAGTAAACAAACAAGCTAATGTTCTTCGTACCGCTACCCAAAGACTAAACTATGGTGATACCTGATGTTGATGTCCATCGTAGGAAGGTTTCATTCCTAGGGCATGTTGTGATCACCTGGGGTTTTAATGAGATTGATTGGATTATAAGCTATTGATACTTTGAGTTGACCAACTTGCTGACTCACTGATCTAGACTTGAGACTTTGACGATTGAGCGTTCACTTTGGAACCTGCTAGACTTTCTTCTAACCAACTTACCAAAGGATGAAGATGACAATTGATTTATTTTGAGTGACATTTATTGTGAGTGAAAGTGAGATGGGACAGGTGCACCATTTTTGGTTTTTTCAAATATTTGGATGTTTTTGATGTTTTGAAAATGTTTTGAGGTAGTTTTGATTTTCATATTTTCCAATGTTTTTGGGTTTTCGAGATTTTATGAATATTTTTGGATTTTGTGCCTCAGGAGCCAATCAAGGATGGCCTTGCCTACATTTAAGCTCAGAGATGACGTAGTTCGAATGAAAATTGACTTGACTATTGATGAGATAGATGGGAAAATAGATTGCCATTACGACGGATGTCTAAATGACTGACCTAAACTGGAAATAGATGGGCAAACAAATTGCCATTGCGATGGACGCCTAAAGGACTCACCTAAAATGTCTCGGGAGATGATCAAAGATGAACCTTGCCTACGTTCAAGCTCAGAGATGATGTAGTTCGGTCGATGACTCTATTTTTTTATTTTTTGGATTTTGACATGATTTGGAGGTGGATATGATGATACCAGTGCTTTGTTTTGGGATTTTGTTGAAAAAAAAGCTTAATTTTGATCGATTGGATTCATGGATTGATAGTTTGACTAAGTGTGTTGAGTCAAACAAAAGTGATAATGCCCTTGTAAACTCTAAGAAGTTGTGTTATCTTAGAGTAAACTTGTAAATAAGAGGATGGTTTGACTAAGTGTGTTAAGTCAAACAAGGTGATAATTGATTGGAATCGATTGATCAAGATTGATGAAGCTTGACTTGGAACAAAATTATTTTGATGATTTGATGTGACGCTGACATGCAAGTTAGATGCGACTGATATTGATTGTTCAGATTGATGTTCGATGAAAGATAAAGCTTGATAAGGAACATCTTCCTGTCAAAATATGCCATGGGCTAGTGATTTGGATTTTTTGCTCACAAATGCTTTCACCAATTTTATTCCACATTTGCCAATGTTCGGATCATCACATAAGTTGGAGGATATATATCAAGATTTATTCTCAAAGCAAGATGTGAATATCTGCCCCCAATGTCTAGCAATGTTTGAATGGCCATGGGTGGACGCTTGGATAGGTGTATGGACAAATGGATATGGTAAGCATGCAAAGGACGCCAAGGATTATCTTGTGATAAGGTGTTTGAATAGAGGATGTTTCATGGCTCAGATAATGTTGGGTAGGATGGGATCAATGAAAATGACCCATGTCAAGATGTTTACCACAAGCAAGTGTAAGGTGTGCACCAAAATTTGTCAAGATCAAGATAATGCAGATAAATGGTAATGGGTTGGATAAACGGTTCATGGATGAATGGATGATATGGTTGGAATGTTGGCTTTATCATGGATGTGATAAGATGCTTTCTCCTAGAATGATGCACGTAGATGCTCGATTCTACATATGACGCCTGTTTTCAAGGTTTTCATCATGGTACTTGTCCAAGGCACCACTAAAGTGGTTTTCACTAGAGGACAATTTTTTTCTTTACTGTTCTCAATCATTTTTCTAATTTTTTTATTTTTTAAAAAAAAAAAAATTTGTATTTTCTGAGAGATTTTGAGCTTATGCTAATCACCTGGTGATCTTGATGTTGATGTTTCTATCATAATGTTCCATATATACCCTTCTTGGAGAAGCTTCTTTGCCAAAATATGTGCACTTGAAAGAAAATCTTGAGAAATTTGTTCTGCTTTGCTGATACTAGAGTTAACTCTGTCTTTGTGTGCACATCGCGATAGAGTGCCTTCTGAATCCTTATGATGAAGGTTCATTGCCAACACATGGTCAATGTGATAATTGGATATCATGCATGGAGGCGTGGATGGAGTGCGTTTAGGGATAAAAGATGGATTGGTTGACAATTTGGAACTTTTGACTCTCCAAACCTTGGAAGATGAGCAATATGGATGGATAAGGAAGTGTGCTTGGAATTAGGACCAACAACTTGATATTCTTTATGCGTCGCATGAGTAGCCTTCTCTTTCCTTTGTGGAGATCTTCGATGGATAATTTTCCCTTTTTTATTTTTCTGATAGTTTCTTTGACTAATGGATTTTGATAGGGGTAATCATTCTTTGTATTCTTTGGTATCCATATGTATTTGATTTGTCCTTCATGTTTTACTGCTTCTTTTTCTTTGATGATATTCTTCTTGCTTTGATCCACATAATCCTCTTGACGTTGGTCCCAGTTTGTGGATGGGGTGATGGGTGGATGAAGATTCATGACATGGCGGTTTGTAGTATTGACATTGGTTTCATCATAAGGATTCTTCGTGCTCCCTATGTTGAAGATTTCTTGAGATGACGGTGCCCCCAGTTTTATATAGGTATCACTGATATGTTTATATCCCTTGATTGTTGAATAACCAAGGCCTTCATGCTTAGGATTTCCAATAATCTGCACTGGGTCTAGGATACCTTGTTCTTGTAGGCCTAATCCTTTGCCTTGATAATTCATCTTCTCAAAAATTTTATCTGCAATAGGGTATGATTTACCTTGGAAACAAGGTACTACTCGTTCTCTACTCTGTGGTAGATCTTCAAAGGTGCTAACTTCTTCATTGATAAGATAGCTTTCCCTTGAAATGGTGAGTGAGCCAAGTTTATAAGTGATAGGATCCTCCATATGTGGGATGAATGCCTGATTGATATCTTTGGCTTGATCTTGTGAGATATCAGATTGTAATGCTTCTTCAAGAAGTGTTGAAGATTCATTGTAAAATTCTTCCTCATGATTCATTCTTGATATTATTTCATATGATGTTTTTGATTCACAACTTCTGTAGAAGCCTTCTTCATGATCTATTTCTACTAGATGTCCACAAGATGTTTTTGTTTCATAACTTCTATAGAAGTTTTCTTCATTATTTTTTTCTGCTATGTCTCCAAATTTTTCTACATCTTGGTCTTGATCACAAATGTTATGAGTAGGAGACTCTTGTTCCTTGGTAATGATGGCAAGAGCATGAGACTCTTGTTTTGAATGAAGATCATCTACATGTTTATCCAAAGAAAGCATCTCGTGGGTACATGGAGGAATATGTGCTATATGGATATGATCATCCTTTGTGACATCTTGTATAGATAGAAGAGTGCCCATTAGATCATTGTAGGATCTTGGAGATACAAATTCTTGATCTTGACCAATTCTAGAATTGCTTTCGACATGTTTTGGATCAATTTCTTTCAAAGGATGGATTTCTTATTGTGGGTTCTTGGACATCATCCTTAGGCATGGGAAGTGGCTTAATATCCACTTGTTCTTTGAATAGATTTGGATCAAGTGTAGTGTCATAGATTATTTCACTATTCACAACCTTGAGGTTGAAGGATGCCAATATGCCTTGGAAAGGACCATTTCTAGACCTTGGTGATAGATGTTGATTAGGATTTTAAATAAATTCTTGAGATTTGTTCTCAAACTCATTAGGTGATGTAGAGACAATTTCAATTTGATCATTGATCTATGGATTGAGGATTGTGTCAATAGGATCAAATAATGTTAACACATCTTGAAATAGATCACTAAAAAGTGGCTCTTGATGAATGTTGAGTTGATCATTGGGTGGGGTAGACATATCTTCATAGTGCTCATTGATGGATTGATTTTGATCATTGTCTTCAGTAGGTATGGTGGAGAGATTGTCAATGTTTTCAATCATAGGATCAAATTATGTTAACATTTATTGTATTGGCTCATTGTTGGGCATTGTTGTTGAGTTTTGACCATGATTAGAAAGTGGCTCTTTGTGTGTATTGATTTGATCATTGGTAGAGGTGGAAACATCTTTGATGTTCTCACTAATGGATAGATCTTGATCATTGTTTTCAACAATTGTGGTGGGGAGGTTTTCAATGCTATTTCTAGTGGTTGAATATCGGTTATTGTCCCCAATAGCTATTAACTTTTGATCAATCAGGTCTTGGATGATATTTTTGTGTCGAATACAATCTTATGTTATGTGTCCCTTTTGTTTGTGAAAATCACAAAAGTGTTTCTCATCATACTCCAATTCTTTCACCATGGGCTCTTGATAATTCTCATAAACGAGGATTTTAATGAGATTTCCTTGGATTAGCCCTTGCAAGACAAACTCAATTGGTTCCGCAAGTGGTGTGTATTTTTGTTTGTTACCTTGTGGGATTCACACTTTAAATTGAACTTGTGATGATTGATTTTGGAGATGTGGTGATTGAGTTTGTTGGTGATGTCGTTGATCCTGAAGTCCAATTTCTTGACATTGGAGATATTGTTCTTGATGTGGTTGTGGATACAACTCAATGCTTTGATGACATGGTTCAACCAATGGAAGAGTGTATTGATTTTGGGGTGGAGATGTCTCTTGGTGATATGAATCAATGAGTTTTTTGAGTGTAACAATTTTGTTTTGCAAGATTTGACCTTGAAATTCTTGATATGGTTGACTGGTTCATAGAGCAAGCAGATTTGGAATGCATCCTTGTGGTGTTTGCTTGGGATTGTTGACAAGTTGATTCTGGAAAATGCTCTAATTCAGGGTGAAGTTTAGATTTGGAATTTGACTTTGAATATTGTTGTGGTTGAGAATCATGTTGCCTTGATTTTGCATTGGGTTACCTTTACTTGAATCAACATGTGGAGTTGTCAACATATTTCTTGGTCTTTGAACAACATTGATTCGATTCATAAACGCATCTATCCCAAACTTTACCAAGTATGGATTTGATATGTTCATGTTTGGTAAGCTTGGATTTGGTATATTCTCATTTGGAATGTATGGATTTATTGGGATAATGTTGTTTTCTTGAAAACTCATGCATTGATTATTCGGTTGATAGATTTGTAGGTTTAGACTTTGCTTTGAATCTACCAAAGGGAAAGGTGTTCCAAAATTCAGATTGGGCATGCTCACATTTTTTGTACCATTAATTTTTGGAGGAGATAATGATGCCATGTAGGGTTTGCATAAATGTGAGTTTCGATAATCAATTGGCATTGCGACACTTAGATAGTTTGGCTAACTCAGATTACTCATGATGTATGAGTCGAGTTTAAACTCCATGTTTTTCTTATGTTTTGACCTTGTTGACCTCTGAGGGGTTTAGGACCAATGATGAGATGAAGGATGAAAGGGGTGAATGATATGGGTTTTAAAACTCTTAGGAACTTTGGATCAATGCTAGACTTTAGGACTTGATTTGATTTGATTTTGACTAGTGATAGTTTGACTAAGTGTGTTAAGTTAAACAAAAGTGATTTTGAACTTGTAAACCTTAGGAAGATGTGTTATCCTAGAGGTAAATTCACTCAAGAGGATTAATAATTTGACTAAGTGTGTTAATTCAAACAAGGTGATGATGGATTGGATAATTTGACTAAGTCTGTTAAGTCAAACAAAGTGATAATGATTTTGTAAACCCTAGGAAGTTGTGTACAAGATGATAGTTTGACTAAGTGTGTTAAGTCAAACAAAGTGGTTTTGATTTTCCAAAAGTCTAGCATAAATGGTGTTTTCAAGGTTTCCAAAATTTTGTTTGTGAGGTGGGATTTGATTTATTTTCGAGATGGGTGAAGTGTTTGACTTGATCGTAGATGAACTTAAGAGGATTTTTTTACTAGACCAAGATATTGAAGAACATGATTTTCCCTAAGAGTAATTCAACCAAAAGACCAATGTTTGCATGAAAACCATATGAACCAAAAGAGAACAAGCACATGGGTGGTTCAGTTGTCTATTATCTTGCTTAGATTCGGTTCTTTTTACTACAAACACTTTCTTGATTATGTTTCAAACTAAATATCTAATGTCCTACTTTCTTTCCATCCCACAAGGTCCATTATGTGGAAATCAAGGAAATTAGGGCAAAAGATACCTATTATTGACTTTAGTAAGAAAATTGAGATGAAATCAAAATGCTTAGAAGCCTCTAAGGATGAAATCCATAGGGAAAGCATGTCCACTTGAATTCATCAAAAGTATTTGCTTCTCAAAAGGGTTTGAGATTCTGATGATTCGTTGAATGTTGGTTTTCCACTGTTTTGGATCCAAGCAAATTGTATTCGATTCCAATAACATGCACAATCCAAGGATGAAAAGATAGTATTTGTTGGTGTGAACCCCTAAACCTGCAATTGCACAAGAACAACAAACAAATTAGAATGTTAGATCAAATGCAAACAAGAATGAAGGATTCCCCATGAAATCCATTTGCTAAAGGTTAAACTAGGAAAGATGAAGAACAAAATATGAAAAAGCATGTAAATCCTAATTAAGTGAGCAAACTAGAGATCCCATGGGGGAATTGGTGTCAAATTGAAATGTTGAAATTGGCCCTTTCCCAACTCCTAAATTGCAATGTTGGTGTATAGATTGATCAAATCTCTCCAATGAGATTTGAGCATAACCTAGCTATGAATTGTGAAAATGATGAATGCTTGAGTGGAAATGGCCAAAATTAGCTCTTGATGTGAAGAGAGTAATTTTGCATGAAATTGTGGATGTTGAATGAGGAGAGAAGCTTCCAATTTATAGATTTGAATTTTGAAGAAAGGGCAAGATTTGGGCAATGTGGGACTAACTTTCACCCAATGGCCAAATGCCACTTGTCATCATGTGAATGGTTGATGGTTGTGCACATTTTGGCCAAAGTGCCAATAAATGCAATTAGGTGGAATTTGAAATTGAGGAAATGACATGTGAGAGGGAAAAATGAATGAAATAAATGCCACTTGGCTTAATGCACAAGGACATGTAAGAGGAGTGAATGCCTTGTTGGAAGTACCCATCAACTTGGACTTTTTGAATTCAAACTTGAGGAAATATTCCCTTTTGATGCCATGTGAGGGAAAGTAGAGATTTAATAAATGAATTAAATCTATTTCATGTGCAAGTTGCATTCTATAGATGATTTTAGTGATAGGGATTAACTTAATGAAAATTTTGACTAAATTAATGAGGGATTAGATGTTTTGACAATTTTGACTTAAATTGATGAATTGATTTAAATAAAAATTGAGAGGAAATAATTAATTAAATAAATGATTTTGATTTATTTAACTAAGTGGGAAAATGTTAGATTAAATCAAACAAGGTTTAATTTATTTAATTCAATAAGAGGACTTTAGAGACTTTAATCAAATAAAATGATTTATTTAATTAAAAAAAATCATAAGGTTAAATAAATTAAATTGACTAATTTAATCAATGGAGGAGAAAGACAATCAAATAAACAATGATTTATTAAATTAAGAGATAGAATATGATGAAAAGTTGAGAGTATGATTCATGAGGAAATGCGTTAGTAATCAGGATCAAGTGTGCCGAACCAAATTTATACATTTTCCATGTCTACATTTTGCCCCTCTTTGAAGCAATGTACTTTTTGCATTGATTCAAAGATTAAATTGTTGTGATCAAAGTTCAAAATCTCTCGATTTTTTCAGATGCCCCGCTGCTGCGCGAACAGAAGGATATTTCTTTTATACTACCCCCTCGAGAGATCAGACAAAAAATTTCATTTTTTGATGATCTCGCGAAAAAAGAGGACAAGGTCCATGATAGGTTTACAAATGCCCCAGAATGCCAAAAAGTGCATTAAAATGCCAAAAAAGATGTGAAATGGCCCGTTGGTTGGACAAAAATGGGATTGGGGGACCAAAACCCTAGTTAGGTGGCCAAATTAGGTCAACAAAAAACCCTAAGTTTTAGGCTTAACTAGACATTAAGGGGTCACTTTCAACACATTTGCAATCTTAGCCCTTTAAAAATTTCATACTTTTAACTCTGAGTCTTGGTCGAAATGGCGCAACGATAGCTTCCTAGGCATGTGTCGCAGAAAGTACGAGTGCACCAGTGGCTAGTTGGCGCAGGACCCGTGGTATGTACCTCTGTCCGTCTTTCAATTTTCTTGTTTTACATGCATTATATAGGGTTGAAGTCTCCTTTAAGTTGAGCGACGCTATATAGCACCACTGAAAATGCTTTATCAGCACTGCACGGTCCTGTATTGGACCGCATATGTAAAACAACGCCACACGTCTCAGTTTGGGAATTATGGTTTTCTGGTCAAACTCCGCCGTGTGTGAACATTTAATTGCGTGGCTCAATTAGGGATTTAGGGTTTGACACAAAGTCGGCCGCATACGCAAATAACGTCACGTGGGCCATTTTGGAACTAAGAAAACTGCAAATTCAATCACGGTGGTGCAATTTGCAAATTTCCAAACTGTGTCACATTTGCAAACATCGTCGCATTTGCTATTTTGGATACGAAAAATCAGCGCGAGATGTAGATTTTTTCTTTTTCTTGACGCGATGGCTTCCGTTATGCAGGAGAATCTTGATGTACTTCACTCACGGGAGCACATATGGCTAGTGCTTAGCAGATTTCAGAGTATGCATGAGTTGGTCCATAAGCAGCTTGGTGCTCTTGGACTTTGGTATGTTACGTACGTCCCTCTTGTTTAGGCACACTTAGGTATGATGATAGCCTTGGCCAAGCAGTGGCACAATGAGACTTCTTCTCTCCATCTTTTGACCGGTGAGGCCGCCATTACCCTCGAGGATGTCAGGCACATCCTCCGATTACCTATCCATGGGCTCAAAGTTATCTATGATCTAGATGTCGGTCGAGATGCCTGTTATGGTGTTATGGAGATTGATGAGAATGAGTTCTCTGATGGGTAGATTGACTTGGAGAGATACCGTGGCAGCATACCCATTTATAGGTTGATCATTGTTGCCATCATTTCAGGCCTTGTGGCACTTGATCAGCGGGGCCGATACTTTAGTCTTGGTTGGGGACTCGCATGGGAGCAGATGGTCCACCACAGGGTGTGCTTTGCTTGGGGACCAATATTGCTAGCCTCCTTATACAAAGATCTTCATGAGTTCACGTATCTGGATAGCAAGTATCTGGGGGCCGTAGTTACTTTATTACATGTGTGGGGATGGAAGCGGATCCCAGTGCTTCACCCAAATGTCACACCAATTATTCTTGAGACTAATGATCCTGTTCTTTGGTGGTACGGTGGGGCATAGGTTCACTGCACCCACACTGGTACAGGTGGTCTTCCACATTGGTGACAAGTTCTTGATGAGATGAGAGAGTTCATCTGGAGACCCTGGATGGGCATAGGCCCATGGTATGATGATGCACAACAACTTTTCTTTGCTCGACAGGACCGATGGATGTAGGGTTGGGAGCATAACATGATAGAGTGGTATCTCCTCGACAGGGTGGCTCGTTAGTTTGGTGAGATGCAAGACATGCCCGATGATAAGTATGTGGCAATCTTCGCTCGTACTTCGAGAGAGACAACAATGTCCTCTTTCAGACAGTTAGTGGCCCGACTGTGGCCATATGATCAGGGAGAAGTAGATGTAGGGGTGACTTCAGTGTAGAGGGCATGGCTCTGACCTCCTTTGAGGTTGAAAGTTCTTGGGGCAATGGTTCCACGGTAGAGGCCCAGAGGTAGGACAATTGGCAAGGGCAGAGGAGGAGGTGGACCACCTCCTCACTAGACACCTCTGAGAGACCAAGCACAATAGACATCTCCTCGAGTAGCAGCACATTATGGCCAGCCTCAGGTAGTGCCATAGCAGCAGCCAACAGTATGGCCAGCAGTACACCCTAACCACCGAGATGCACTGATTCAACAGTTTCAGGGTCAGGTGTAGGTCTTGATAGCAGAGAGGGATTAGGCACTGCAACAGGTTGTTGCAGTTACCGCTGAGAGAGACAAGGCACGATCTGAGAGGGATTAGGAGATTGGCTGATGG
The DNA here is from genome assembly GCA_007115665.2 of Sequoiadendron giganteum. Taxonomy (NCBI): domain Eukaryota; kingdom Viridiplantae; phylum Streptophyta; class Pinopsida; order Cupressales; family Cupressaceae; genus Sequoiadendron; species Sequoiadendron giganteum. The sequence continues at coordinate 571,552,201 of CM021107.1, read as the reverse complement.
AGGCAGCTACAAAGAACAAATTCCTCATCCCAGGGCCAAAAAGTTTCCTTACAAGCATACAAAGAGGTGGTCAGGGAGGCCGAGTACTATCAACAACACTACAAGTAGGCAGTGTGCTAGACTTCTCCCAGTAGACAGGGATGCGATCGCCGAAGGATCATGGTGATAGGCAGGTGGGAGAGGGCAGCAACTAGTAGGGCTAGCCCTTGGTCATAGATAGTTTTCGATTTTTTGATTCATGGGCTGCATTATTGCCCCTATTGTACCATGTATTTCGATGTACACTTGATCCGATTTTGTATCATAATAGTGTATTTTTTTTATGATATATATATGAGATGATTCGCCTTTATGATATGTATGGATGCATTCTAATTTTTATGTGATGCTATGAGATGTTCCTATTTCTTATGCTAATGTGATCTGATGTATGGATGTATCTCTTTTTGTATCTTTTTTATGCATTTTTAATGATGATCTTATGGATGTAATGTATGCTAATGATTATTTAATGGATGCAAATGGTAATGAATGCTAATGATTATGTATGATGTAATGCTTTCTTAAGATTCTTAGAATAACAAATTTATATTATTCCTTCTAACTTAAGATAATTATATGATGCAATATACTTTTTATGTTATTGATTTGGTGGATGCAGAGTGTATGCATTGGCGACGTTCCGATTACTGTCATGATACCATGTTAGTCTGAAAAGAAGATAGAAGAACCTAGAATCAAAGAGTTAGTTAGGATGATGATGACTTGATTTTTCAGGAGTTGGGATTTTCAAAGGGTCAATTACGTTATGTTTGATAACATACATAGGTACGGTGCATCAAGGTATAAAGAGCCAGGATGGCGCTATATCTGGTGTGATGGACTTTGACTTGACAAACAGATAAGAGTTTTCTTGTTCACACTTAGTGTACATACTTCATTCAAGATGTGGTTTAGACATTCTAAACATCTCGGGCCAAAACATAGGAAAGCAAGCTTTTCCTATGTGGTCAACAAGATATCTAAAACATCCTCTCCACAAACCAAACAAAAGCACATATGACTAAGTTATTTTAGAAGTGTATCCCACAAGCATAGTAGATAAAAGAGACAATGATCTTTTCCCCATTCCTTTCTCTCTAAACTTGTTATTTTGGGCATCATCGAGAGGTCCTTGGAATGAGCACAAAATAAGCTAAGCCAAGAAAAGACCAAATAAAGAAAACCAAACAAGTTAATGTTCTACATACCGCTAGCCAAGACTAAACTACTATGAGATACTTGATGCTTATGTCCATTGTGGGAAAGTGTCATCCTAAGACATGTTGTGGTCAGGGTTTTAATGGGACTGATTGGATGATAAGTTGTTGATATTCCGAGTTGACCAACTTGCTTGCTTACTAACTTAGACTCTTGAGACTTTGACGATTAGGGTGTTCACTTTTGACCCCTACTAGAATTGCTTCCGACTGACTCACCAAAGGGTGATGACAATGATTCATTTATTAGGAATGATGAAAGTCACGGGTCAAAGCGAGATGAGATGGATGCACCATTTTTGGATTTTTTAGATATTTTGAGGCTGTTTTTGGTGTTTTTGAGATGTTTTACAAATGTTTTTGATATTTCCGAGATTTATGGCAAAGATTCTAACATAAAGACCTATCCTGGGGGTCTCGGGAGGTGATCCATAGATTAGCTTTTCCTACATTATACACGTAGAGACCACATAGTTCGACTGATGACAAACTTGACTGAATGATGAGATAGATGGGCAAACGGGTTGTCATTTTATTGCAATGAATGCCTAAGGACTGACCTAAACTGTCTTGGGAGATGATCAAAGATCAACCTTGCCTACATTCAAGCTCAAAGATGATGTACTTCAGACAAGGTGGAAGACTGACAAGACTCTATGATGAAATTTTTTAAAATTTTCTTAGATTTTTGACATGTTTTTTGGATTTTTTGATGAATTTTTGAATTTTATTGGATTTTCTGGTGTCTTGGGAAGAGCACAAAAGATATACACAAATCCGATCCAATTCCAGTTTCAAGTACATGCCCCCAACGTTAAGCGGTAGACTACTTCGATAAAGGTAGGTCGAAGTGACCTTAGGAATATGATATGGTCATTAACTCAGGCTTTGGTATGGATGCAAGCAGATGGGTGGATGGCGGATTAATGAAATGTGATGGATTGGATGAGTGAGTCGTGCAGATCTTGGTGGATGAGGAGTGCTTTATTTAAACTTGGCGCATGTTTGCCAGGTTTTCACCAAGGTACTCGTCCAAAGCGCCACTGAAGTGATTTTCACTAGAGGACGATTTTTTATTTTTATTTTTATTTTTTATTTTTTTTGTTTTTTTTGGTTTTTTGTTTTTTTTTTTGGATTTTTTTGTTGTCACCAAGATGCCTGTTTGCCATGTTTTCATCAAGGTAACCATTTTTTCAAGACATTTTCTGATTTTTCAATATTTTCTCATTCTATACCTTGCAAGTTCTTAGGCATAAAACTTTTTGAGATGGGAAATGTTCAAAGGCTCCTACAGAGGCTCGCCTTTTGGTGTTGCTAATTGATATGCTCCTGATTTATAGCTAGATATGATGACGAAAGGTCCTAGCTAGTTGGGCTCAAATTTTCCTTTGCTCTCCAAATTTGACACATTCCTTTGGTTCTCTTTTAGCACAAGGTCGCTAACTTGGAAGGTGCGTTGCCTGATCTTTTGTTGTAGCTTTGTTTCAGGCAATTCTGATAGACCTGTAAATGGTTGAGGGCATCCATGCACCGTTCATCTAGCAACTCTAGCTCATTCAACCTTGTAACCCTGTATTCTTCATTTGTGATGAGGTTTTATAGTGATATCCTTAGTGACAAGAGCTCAATCTCGATAGGGAAGATGGCTTCTAATCCGTAGAATAGGGAGAATGGGGTGGCGCCTGTTGGCATGTAGATGCTGGTGCAGTAGGCCCATAAGGTTGGATTTAACTGCATATGTCAGTCATGACCAGAGTCGTTGACTATTTTCTTAAGTATTTTTAGAATGGTTTTGTTGGTAGCTTCTGCTTGGCCATTGCCTTGTGGGTAATATGGAGTGGAAAAGCGATGTTGGATTTTGAATTTTTTGCACAAGTCGTGCACATCCTGATTCTTGAAAGGTGTCCTGTTATCAGAGATAATAGATTGGAAAACACCATATCGACAAATGAGATAATTTAGGATGAACTTGGATATCTTCTTTCTAGTGATGTAGGTCATGGGAATTGCTTCGAACCACTTTTTGAAATACTTTGTGGCGGTGATGATGAACTTGTGGCTGTTCGATGAGGTGGGTGTGATTTTACCTATGAGATCGAGCCCCCATTGTGAAAAGGGCCAAGGTGTAACAATAGGACATAATTCTTGAGCTGGTGCATGAATAAGGTCTCCATGTTGCTGGCATTGTAGACACCTTTTGACGAAGTCATGTGCCTCTCTTTCCATTGTTGGCCAATAGTATCCGGTTCTCAGCAACTTCTTGGCCAAAGTCATACCGCTAGAGTGTGAATCGCAAGTGCCATTATGTACCGCAGTTAGGGCTTCCTCAGGTTTTAAGTAACGTAATAGGGTTCCATCAAAGCTCCTACGAAAAAGGGTTTCTCCTAGGATGACAAAGCGTAAGGAACTTTTGACAAAGGTTCGCTTGAGGTTCGGGGTAATGTCGGTTGGGAGGACTCCTAGTCTCAGGTAGGTGTAAATGTCGTGATACCAAAGATCACTAGGGCCAATGAGTTCACATGCATATTATGAATCCGGTACCTCGAAAGTAGGTACAAGAAGCTGCTCTATCAAGAATTCATGTTTTGAGACATTGCGAGGGATATCCAGTAAGGATCCAATTGTTGCCATGGCATCAGCTGCTCTATTGTTTTCCCTCAGTATCTGCTCAAAGGTGATATCAATAAATGATTCTTTGAGGCTTTCTACTACCTTCTTGTATGGTGTGAGCTTATCATCTTTAGTTTGGTACTCGTCGTTAACTTGGTTGATGATAAGCTGTGAATCTCCATAAACCTTTAATGCCATGATTCGCCACTGTGCTGTAATTTTGAGACCTATTGTTAAAGCCTCGTATTCTGCAATGTTGTTGGTATAGGGGAATGTCAATTTGTAAGATCTTGTTATGTAGTCCCCCTGTGGGGTGATGAAGAAAATAGCAACTCTCGATCCATGTTGTTTGTGAGAACCATCGAAGTAGAGTTTCCAGTGATGGGCTATGCTGATATTAAAGATGGATTCATCTGGAAATTCCGATATGAGTGGATTCTCTAAATAGATGGGAGCTTTTGCCAGCTGGTCTGCAATGACCTATCCTTTGATTACCTTTCGCTCCACATACTCAATGTCATACTTTGATAGTATGATGACCCACTTAGCCATCCTTCCTATGAGCATAGTTTTTGATAGTAGATACTTTAAGGTATCTATCTTGGTGATGAGTTTGATTTTATGTGTCAGCATGTAATGTCAACATTTTTGTGAAGAAAACACTACTGCTAGGCAGACTTTTTCAATAAACGAAGATTTTAACTCATGGCCAACCATTGTTCTAATGATGCAATAGATAGCCCTTTATGTCCAATTTTCATCGTTTTGAGCTAAAAGAGCAACCAGAGCTACTATTGTTGCTGAGATGTATAAGATCAATGGTTTTCCTGCGATGGGTGGCATCAATACTGGTGGTGTGAGCAAATATTATTTGATTTTGTTAAATGCCTCATCACATTTTTCATCCCACTTGTGTGCTACTCCCTTGTCGAGTAGATGTGAATAGGAAATTTGTTTGTCTGCCAATTGTGCTATGAACCTCCGGATGGACTGGAGTCTGCCTTGCAATTTTCTGAGTTGTTTCAGTGTCCTCGGGGCTTCCATATCAAGGATTTCCTTAACCTTTGTGGGATCCACCTCTATTCCCCTCATTGCTACTATGTATCCTAGGAGTTTTCCAGATTGTACCCCAAAGACACACTTCTTTCGGTTGAGCCTAACCTTGTACTTCTCCAATCTGTCAAAGATGTCGCTAAGGGTTGCTATGTGGTTCTGTCTCTTCTTTGATTTTGCTAGTATTTCATCTACATAATCTTCGATAGTCTTGTGTATCATGTCATGGAAGATTAGTGTCATGGCCCTCTGATATGTAGCCTCTACATGTTTTAGCCCAAATGGCATCATATTCCAGTAGTAGGTGCCCCATGGACATGTAAATATGGTCTTATGCTAGTCCTCTTTTGCAATCATTATCTGGTTATACCATCAGAAGCCATCCATCAATTATAGAATCTCATGTCCGACTATAATGTCCACTATCATATCAATGTTAGGTAGTGGAAAATCATCCTTAGGACATGCTTTGTTGAGGTCTCTAAAGTCTATGCAAATACGAATTCCCCCATTTGGTTTTGAAACTGGTACAAGATTGGATACCCATTCTAGATAGTCAATCAGGCATATGAAGGAAACATTTAGGAGATTTTGTAATTCCACCTTGACTAGCAATGCTATTTGGGGATGCATTTTTCTTAATTTTTGTCTTACTAGCTTCACTCTGGGGTAAATAGCCAAATGATGAACCACAACTTCTGGATCTAGACCTGGCATGTCAGCATAGGTCCATGCAAAATTTACTTTCCTTTTTTTTAGAAATTCTGCTAGTAGTTCTTGTTCATCTATCAGGAGCGACTCAGCATAGAAAGTGATTTGTGGTGCTGTCTCTATTCCCAAGTTGACAGGATTACACTGCTCTACCAAGATTGCTGATTTTTCTTGATGCAGTGCCATAGGGGGGAGATTGAATCCTCCATCCTCCAATGCCTTAGAGAGGTTTTCACCATTGGATGCATCCTTTATTTTTACTGTTCTCTGGTTAGAGAGTGCCACAGTGTGGTTTTCACTCAATAACTCTGAGCTTATTCTCGTTCTTTTTCTTTTGCGATTGAAGGATTCAATCGTCTCCCTGTAATATGCTTGAGTGTCTAAAGTGATGTCGAAACCGGCCTTGTGATCCCCATACGGAACTACATCCCTTAATCCCATGAATTTCAAGAGAGCCTCATCATTTTTGAATGATTCTAGAATTGGTGGTCCTCGTTGGTCATAGTCAATGAGTTGAGGGTATACTAAGCTGATTTGGTTGATTGATTGGTTTGACTCAGAGCGTGAGGTACTAATCATTAGTAAGGAGGAATTCTCAAAGAGCATGGGATGGCTTGTCATGGTATCCTCATTGTCATTACTAGAGCAGACATCAGTTACATCAAAAGTAAAGTTATCTAGGGGAAGATCTGTGCATACGGGTAGTTGAAGGGTGGTTGCCGATAATTAAGGAGAGGACCTGACTGCCCTACTAGGAGTACCTCTACTACTTACGGTTATACTTGGGGGAGTACATCTGAGTCCAAGGTTTTGTATTCTTCTTTCTGCAATGATGGGCTCCAACTATCCATCACTGTCCCTTCCAAGGCTTTCGTTTCTATTGTAGCCCATACCAAGCATTATTTGCAACCCTCTACTGGCTTCATCCATAGGTAATGTGGGTGTGGGTCCTTCATCACGGTATATTATGCTTGAAATATCTTCCTCATCAACATTTGCCTAACTTAGGTCTCCCCAATGGTGGAATCCAGAAGGATCTTCCCTAAGGGTGTGGACGAGTGTTTCAGTTGACTGAGGTTGCCAATGCGACCTAGGAGATTGTGGTAACTCTCCTACAACAAATGCACTCGTCTTCATTCTTTAGTCTCTGCATCCGTTGTCTTGGATCATGAGTTTGGTGTTGGATATATCAGGGATGGCAAGTGTCTCTGTTGCAAAGGTGGAGGCGAGGTTAGATGCATCTATGTATGTAGTGGATGGGCCTTCATCCTTTTTTGGTACTTGGGGGATTTTATAAAACTTGGCCTCCAAGTTTTTGCAGTAGGCGAATGGTTCGAGATCCCTGTATATAGTGACCTCCTCATTTTGGTGCGAGAATTTCATGCATTGATGATATGTTGAGGCCACTGCTTTCATTTCATTGATCCATGGACATCCTAGGAGGATGTTATATGGTAGGTCAAGGTCGAGGACCTGACAAGTAGTCTCCATAGTTGTATGTCCCACTTGGATTAGGATTTTAATAGTGCCCTGAGATACTCTTTCTTGATCATCATATGCTCTTATAGTGATGCTCTTGTTCTTGTTAATGGAATCCTCGACGAATCCCAAGTTATTCATAATTTTTAGAGAGCAAATGTTAAGGCCTGCACCTCCATCCACCAGGACCCTTTTAACTTTCTTTTTATGGATCAACACTTGAAGGTGAAGTGCACGGTTATGATATGGCTGGGGGGGGGGAATTCTTGATCGGAGAAAGTGAGGAGATTCGAGGTAATGATATTACCAACCATAGCCTGAAACTATTTTGTGTCAAGGGTGGCAGAGACAGTGGATGCCGCTAATGCTTCATCAAGAATTTTCCTATGGGCAACGAAAATTTTTAATAGTTCCATGATGGAGATCTGTGTGGGGGTTCTCTTCAACTGGTCGATGACACTATAATCATAGGCGATGACTTTTGTATTTGAAATGGGGCTCTTAGATGGTTTTGGTGCCCCTGCAATGGTGACCTTGCCACCATGTGTGGTGAATTGACAGTTGGTGTTGGCTCCTTTGACGTTAATGACCATGACCATTTAATCGACACATGTGACTATTTCTTCATATACTAGGTTAGTGCTAGCATTTTTTTTTTTCCTTTGTTGTTCCCTTGACTATTTCTTTGATTATGGTTTTTCATCGGATTTGTGTATATCTTCAGATCTTGATTACTGGTTGGTTGCTTCACATTGATGATCTTGTCCTTGATGAGGTCTTGCATGATTTTCTTTAGTCTCATGCAATTTGCGGTGGTATGTCCCTTGACCTTGTGAAAGTCACAAAGGAGGTTTTCATTATACCACGGTGGTTTGGTCATGGGTTCCACGTATTGCTCAGAGTTGGAGACTTTGATAAATGTTTTCCTTGAACAACTTCTTCATTATGGACTCAATGGATTCTCCAAGAGCCATGAACTTTCGCTTTGGAGGGTATTTGCCTCGGGGAGGTGGTCCTCCTTGATTACCCAAATCATTAATTTTGTTGGTGGGAAGTGGTTGTTGTTGTGCTAATATTGCATTAGTCTACACATTATTGCGATTATGATTTTGTGGTTGGTGATGAGTTTGGATGTTCAGTTGGGGAGCATTTATGACCACTTTAGCATCGACCACACCATCGTTTGTGATATTTTTGTTCCTCGACCACGTTGGAGGTTTATCGTTATAATTGTTGGACGAGCGGTTATCCAGTGGTGAAGTAAATGTTGATGTACCTCCTTGCACCGTAAGGGCTCTTTCAATGTTGAGCGCCTTTGGGATTAATTGATCATATGATGTGATGCATTTCATTTTTAAGTATAACGCCATGTTTTCATCTAGATTAGATATGATCGTGCAAACTTGTTGTTCTTCTAGCATGGTCCACTTGCTCTGATTGGCCCTGGATTGCCATCTTTGCAAGAATGATGTGAATAGCTCTCCTTTTCTTTGTTTGAGCATTCATAGTTCTTCAAAACTAACATCTGCACCCATGTTGAGGCATAATTTTTAAGGAATGCTTCCACAATTTCTTGGAACATTTTAATGCCTGTGAGTAGACGAGAAAACTATCCATGGCAAGTCTAGTTAGATTTCAGGGAAAGAGTTGCATTAGATATGTGTCATCGTATGCGACCTCCATGCAATGCACTTGAAATTCCCTGACGTGATTTTTAGGGTTTCCCGTCCCATTATACTTATCAAATTTGGAGATTTCAAATCCCTTTGGGAATGGTACCATTGTGAGACTTCTATCAAATGGATAAGGGCACAAGTTTCCTTGTGTTCTGGTTGTTTTCCTTGATTGCAGGTCCAACACCTGCTGTGAGAGAAGTTTGATTTAAGTTGTGACATTGTTGTGCGGATTGGGAGGTGGGATGAATGTGTTTTGATGTGTTTGGGGTGTTTGATTGGTGGGAGGAGTACTGGTGGGAGTTTGTTGCAAGCTCTGTTGTGTGTTCAAGGCCTACTAATATGCCTACATTTGTGTCAACAACGCTAGTTGTTGATCTAGTTGTTGTTGTTCCCATAAATCATGTTGTTGGTCTAGTCATTGTTGCACCAAAAAATCTTATTGTTGGTCGAGCTATGGTTTTGCGCCAACAAAGCTTGATTTTTAGCTTTTTTCTATGCCTAAAAGTCTTATAGGGCTTATTCATATGCTTGCTATTGAATTGCTTGCGTTTGTGCTTGGTATTGTTCTTACGCTTGTTGAGCCTAGTGTTGGGCTTGAGTTTGAGCTTGCACTTGTTGGGCTGCTTGAGCCGCTTGCATAGCTTGTGCAACTTGTTGGGCAGCTAGTTTTTCTTGTGTTTGTTGAGTAGCCTGCTGTGCAGCTTGTTGGTTTTGTTTTAGTACCTCTGATGATTGGATTTTTGGATGGCTTCGATCATGGTGATGAATGAATTCGTCACGTTAGCTTTTGGTGGAATGGGTGGTGGATTGGGAATGATGCCAATTGTTGTGACAGGCGAGAGCGTGGTGTTGGTGGTCGGGATTTGGGTTGTTGGTGGTGTAGTTGAGATTATCGGTCCTTGAGAAGGTTTGTTTTGAGAGATTTGAGGACCGATTGATGTGTTGACCATGATGGCTTGAGCGGTTGCCACTTGTTGTTGTGATGCTGCCGGCAAAAGGAGAGGATTCGATGTGATGTTCGGATTGCCTTGATTTGAGAAACTGGTGAGGGGTAGGGGGGGAGACCCAACCCAAAGGGTGATACGAATGTGAATGGTAATGGAGGGAGTGATGATATGCTCCCCTAGAAGGAGAACGGGTCAGTGACTCCTGTTGTTCCAAACAAACAACCTTCTCCTTGCGATAGAGAAGTTTGTATGTCTAACGGATAAGTCAGTGTTGCATAGAATGAGGATGAATCTGCATGATTATGGAAGGTGAGTGGGACGTATGGGTATGATGGGTTCACCGAGATAGAGTTATCCGGTGTGGTGTTGGCATTTACCTCTTTGTTGTTTACAAGGCGATGCCTTTGTAACTCGCGAAACATTTCACTTCCCTTGTTTTCAATTGGTGAGGTTGATGCGATTGTCGATATGGTTTGAGGCATTTCTTGAGTGATATTTGGAGTTGACATTGGGGATGTGTTTGTAGGAGGCATTTCCATACTAGTTCCTACATCAAGGTCAGAAGGGATCTGGATCCTTCCTTTTGTTAATGTGCATAAGTATCTAAACATGTCATTGACAATTTTATGATTCTCTGGATTTTGAACCATTTCTAGCATTTTTTATTGTGTCATCCCCACATCCTCGTTTGTGATGTCCTATTCATAGCTTTCCTCTTGAGGATTTTTTGATGGTAGAGAAGAGTTTCTTGGGGGATTGCTTGATCTTGCAAGGTTTACTTCAGTGGTCACTTGACCCAAGTCACTGGAATTTGATATTTCGTTGATGTTTTCCATGTTCCTCTTGTGTTGTGATCTTGTTTGGACCATAAAAATGGGGATCATTTGATCTTAATCTTTAGGCCCAAAAGAGAAGAACTAGGGAAAGCAAAGGATCTAAAGGGGGTGGTGATGATGATGAGATAAATGGATGAAGTGAATGATTGAAACTTTTGAAGAACTTTCTAGGGGTTATGCTAAAATTTAGGGCTTGGATTTGATTTTGATAGTTTGACTAGGTGTATTAAGCCAAACAAGATGGTAGTGAATTTGTAAACCCTAGGAAGTTGTGTTATCCTAGGGAGAACTTGCACATGAGAATGGATTGGCTAAGTGTGTTAAGCCCACCAAGATGATCATGAACTAGTAGACCTCAGGAAGTTGTGTTATCCTAGAGGCAAATTTGTTCAAGAGATTTGAATATTTGGCTAGGTGTATTAAGCCAAAATAGAGTGATGTTGATTTAGCCTTTAAGTTTAGCATGAATTATTTTACTAAATTTCCCAAAAAAAAATTTGGTGGGATTAAATTTGATTAATGGAGAGATGGATGAGAGTGAAGACTTTGATCTTAGACCTTGACCTAGACACGACTCTTTTTTACAAAACCTCAGTATTGAAGAACATGTTATACTTCCTATGTGAGGAAAGAAAACCTTTCAAAAAGCTCAGGATTCCCCATGCTATATTAGATCAACATACTATATTAGATCAATATGCAAGGTAAAACAAGGATTCCCCATGAAATCCATTTACAAAACTTAGATAGAAAAGAGAATGGAGAACAATGCAATAAATCAAATTAAATCTATCTAAACTAAGAAAAATCTTTACCCCATGGGGGAGTTGGTGCCAATTGATGTGTCAAAATTAGCCCTTTGCGAACTCCTTTTTAAGCTTTGTGATGATTGATCCACTTTTGTTGAATTTCTACATAACCTAGCTAAGAACTTGATATAGAGAGATGAAAATGGCTGTGCTTGAAGATGGATTTGAGTATAATAAGTTTACTCAAATTTTGGATGTTGAATGAGGAGAGAAGCTTCCAATTTATAGATTTGAATTTGGAAGAAAGGGCAAGATTTAGGCAAGGTGGGACTAACTTTCACCCAATGGCCAAATGCCACTTGTCATCATGTAAATGGTTGATGGTTGTGCACATTTTGGCCAAAGTGCCAATAAATGCAATTAGGTGGAATTTGAAATTGAGGAAATGACATGTGAGAGGGAAAAATGAATGAAATAAATGCCACTTAGCTCAATGCACAAGGACATGTAAGAGGAGTGAATGCCTTGTTGGAAGTACCCATCCACTTGGACTTTTTGAATTCAAACTCAAGGGAATATTCCCTTTGGATGCCATGTGAGGGAAAATAGAGGTTTAATAAATGAATTAAATCTATTTCATGTGCAAGTTGCATTCTCTAGAAGATTTTAGTGATAGGGATTAACTTAATCAAGATTTTGACTAAATTAATGAGGGATTAGATGTTTTGACAATTTTGACTTAAATTGGTGAATTGATTTAAATCAGAATTGAGAGTAAATGATTTTGATTTATTTAACTAAGTGGGAAAATGTTAGATTAAACCAAATAAGGTTTAATTTATTTAATTCAACAAGAGGACTTTAGAGCCTTTAATCAAATAAAATGATTTATTTAATTAAACAGAATCATAAGGTTAATTAAATTAAATTGATTAATTTAATCAATGGAGGAGAAATACTTAATCAAATAATCAATGATTTATTAAATTAATAGATAGAATATGATGAAAAGATGAGAGTATGATTCAGGAGGAAATGTCGTTAGTAATCAGGATTGGGGAAACCCATAATAGTGATGAACAATTTCTATGAGGAAGGAAATTTGAGAAAATTCGCATGCATACAAAATTTCATGTTTTAAAGGGTTCGTTCGAACTAGGGGGTTCACACGAACCCAAAAGAGGGGTTCGGTCGAACCCCTAGTTTGAGTGAACCCCCTTTTGCATGGTGGGTTTGCTCGAACACCATGAAGCCACTTTCCCTTATGGGGAATTCAAAAAAAAGGGGGGTTCGAGTGAATCCCCCTTCGAGCGAACCCCCCTTCACCCTTTCGAGTGAAGGGGGGTTCATTCGAAGGGCGAACGCCCCTTTTTTTCCCTTCTCCCCCTCTTCCACTAAATTTTACTAGATTTATGTCCTTTGAAGCTTGAGTTGAGGATGAAAATGGAGGAGACTTCACAAATCCAATTGGAAGATGGTAGTCCTCAGAACGAGCTATCCAACGACTTAAATTTTAATATGTTTTGGTTTTATTATGTATGTGTTTTTTTAGTTTTAGTAAACATAGGTTTTTCATTGAAAATCAAGCTCTTTGTTTTGCACATGTGGAAAAATATTAGATTATCAAATTTTTTAAAAGTATGTTGAGGCTGGGTATTGATGTCCTTGACACATTAAAAAAAAAATTGAATTTCGATTCATACAAAAAAAGTTATGTCGTATACAATCCGCCTATGTCTGAGTTGCAATTGGTTTGACTTTGAAACCTGATTAAGGAAAAAATATTCAATAAAAAACTATGAGACCAAATGAAAGTGCTAGATATCGTAGTTACAAATCTAAATTCGAAAAAATTAGAATTTTATCGTTCATACAAAAAAAGTTATGTTGTATACGGTGAGCGTCACTTTTTAAAAATGTTGTTTTCTGAAAAAATTTAGTTTTCGTGGGAGATGGAAAAAAAGTGCAATTTGATTCCAAAAAATTTGAAAAAAATATTTTTGGAATCTACAGACAAAATTTGATGAGACTCTAGTTTTCATCATCTACAAATTCCTCATGGTTTAGTTGCTATAGGTTCCTGCATATGAAGATTTAATTAAAAATAATAATTGCAGTGTCCAGTTTGGCCAAAAATTGTAAACCACTATTGTGGGATCACCCGATCAAGTGTGCCAAACCAAATTTGTACATTTTCCATGTCTACTGTTGGGATCCCACTTGGATAAATCCAGTTGTGCATATTTGGTGTGGATGATTAGATGCTTGACCACACAGGCTCCCCCTTATAATGCACTCACTTCTCGGGTCAGCCAAGCATCAGTACCCATGAATCTCTCATGGCATACTTTTCATCTCTACAACAAAATCTCATGTATACGTGGGGCGGATTCAAAGGACATGACCTTTTACACCAACAAATAGATAGGATTTTGGAATTTCCTAAAGAAGGGGTTTTAATTCAAACTTTTTGTTCATAGGATTTGACCCGTGCGGTGAGAGGCCATTGCTGCCCTTCTCATCGGAACCAACTGCGTGATACTCTTGGCTTTAGAGTGTTACTAGTTGGGTCATTCCTTTGGGTGAGTACGTTTTCCCATAAGGCAGGCCCTCTAAGATAAACAAAAGCGACCAAACATATTCATAGTTCAATCAACCTTTGTTTAGAAACAAAGGGAGAACACATGCAATAGGTTTACTCACACTCGCAAGATGTTTTGTTCAATTTTAGATCCCAAATAAAAGTGTGAAGGCAATATTTCAAACAATCTAATATCACCAAAAGACTTTTGATTCTCAAGATCATCGTGAACCATGAGATAAGCGCATACACCTTTTAAATTATATTAATTTGTGAAGAAGATTGCAAAGCATGAAAAACACTTGTTCATTTTAAGTCCAAAAAGTAGTGATTTTGATTCATTTTAAAGCACCAAAATGAGATGTGAAAGTTACCTTGCTCGATTGTTAAACCCAAATGAAATCTAGTGAGTTTCTAAGTTCAATTTTAACCAAGTTGAAAAGATCAAGTCAAATGGTATATTTTAAACCCAAAAAGAAAGTGAGTTGGTTTAAAACAAAAAACAAGATTAGAAAATGGAAGCTCTAGATTGTAACGATAAGAATTAAAAATTGATTTTTCCAAATCCTAATTTCAATGTTCAAGGATTAATTTTCCTCAATTCCAATTTGCTATTTGATTCTCCTTGGAGAGAGACCACTAGTGTTTCTTGATGCAAAATCCAAAGATTACGATGTATTTCCATCTAATGTTGCTCCCCTTTAACTCTACTTTTTAGTTTTCAAAAGTAGATCAAGCTTGTCAGAAAACCATCTATTACCTCAGCCTTTGTCAATAGAATCTCCTGCACAAAAGACTTAAAGATATCAATGTTGAGGTTGATAAAGTGAATCTAAATAAATTTCATATCACACATCATAAATGCACCACAAATTTTAATTCATAGATAGCAGCGAATATCAATTATAGAGAAATAAAAAAACAAGTAATTTACTCCCCCTTCACCAAGTCAGTCAAGTTTTTCGAGGCCAACACAAGTAAAAATGAAATAAGGACATCTGCATTTAAGACATTTTAAGACAAATCTCATCTTTCTTAGAATCTCGTGAGTTTGGGATACTATAGTACACCTTTTCAATCAAGTCATTAGCATTAGTTGAATTTGTATCCTCCACCCACCAGTTATTATCTATGAACAAAAAGAAAGATTCTACAAAAAGATATTATTCCAGAAAATATCTCCACAGTAAGAATGAATGATGGTGACTACGCCTTGAAATTTGAAGCTTTTATGAATACCAATAAAGACTCTGCATTCCTCAAGACTCTGCATAGATTATCCTTGTTGTCCACACATTCCCAGTAAAATGGCAGTTTTCTCCCCCTCCTACTTGACTTACCGTCCTTCCTTTGCAACAAAAATACATTCTCCTAGATTATGCATAAATTGTGTCATGGTGTCAACATTGTTGATTTGAAAGAATGGAAAAGTTTGCAAGAAAAATAATTACAAAAGTCATTTCCCATTTGCACCTTCCTTTCTTCCTTGGTATACATGTATGTAGAATTCAAAAGTATAGTGAAGTCACTTGAACTTTTAGACAGAACGCCTCCAAGAAAATGTGACCTTACGAATTGCTATGATTGCGAGATATGCACAAAACAGATTTATTGAAGAGGAGTAATAAAATTTCAAGCTAAATGCAGTGAGTAGATGTAAAGTAAAATTCAACAACCAATAAATGTGTTTAAATGCAATTGGCAGGCGTAAAACCAATCTGTAACTTTCATGCAATTGGCAGGTGTAAAGTAAAATTTGCTACAATTTGCGCACCTTAGTCTAAGCATTGTTTATTGATTAGATGTTTCTTTTAAATCTATAGATTATCTGTTAAGCGATAACTCCATATTGATAAAGCCATTTAAATCAAATCTTGTGAGATATTTAACATTCAAAACCAAAACACATAAATTCTATGATAGGAGAAACTTGCAGATTTAAACTCAAATCATGTGAGAGATTTAGCATTAAAAACCAAAACACAAAAAATTTTGTGATAGTAGAAACTTGCAGCCCATCGAAAACTAGGTAATATGCTCATAAAAAAGCAGGTAATGTGCTCATCAAGCTGGGTTTTCAATCAGAATGCAATGCTAAAATAACCAGCTAGATAAAGGGCATCTCATTTAGAAGTTGTATGCCTTAGGAATGCATGTTTATTTACATTGCTTCAAGATTGTTTGTATTTGCATATTTTCATCGAGAAGTTCGCAACAAAATAAAGAGATCAGAAGAAATCTTTTTCTAGACATTGTTGAGTTGAGGTTAGCAATTTTTAATACTCAAGCCTATCGTTAACATTCTGGGAGGAAATCTAGAACATGTGATAAGATATGAATCCCACCTATTAATGTGAAGATATTTTGTTTACCTGAAGTGCAAGAATCGTCTACCTATCTTGGTAGTTGGGAAGCAAATGCATTGCTATAAGCATGAAATCTATATTTAATTGCTCACGAGCATTACTTTTAACATGAATTCATCGAGAAGGAGATTAAAAGAGTTCTTTGGGCCCAATGATGGTTTTTCCAGAATGCAATGACTGTAGAACTTTGACTAGCATCCTCACTACTCAGCAGGTGTGTATGCAACACGTGGAAGAATAGACAAGTCACATGAACTGTTTAACTACATGTATAAGTATAGACCAGTCATATGAACTATTTGACAGAGTGTCTCAGAGAAAAATGTGATCTCCGAGAATGTCATGACTTTTGACCAGCGTCCTCTCCGTCTGTAGATCCGCGTTCACAAGGTAATCAATCAAAACCTATGGAGAGATACTCTTGTGATTTAGATAGTGCATCCATACGTGCCTCCTTTCAATCAAGACCTACTTTAATATTGAATAAACTGGCATGGAACAAAAAAAATGCATTGCCAAGAATAAACAATTGAAACAAGCTCACCATAGCTAAGATTTTTTTTTTTTTTTGAGAAGCTTTGATTCAATTGAAGAAATGTATAAGCGAATAATCCATCCAAACATGAAATAAAACAATTATAATTGCGAGGTTTTCCCGACGGTCAATTGTACTTCTAGCAACTATACAGAGGTTAGAATTTCACATAAAATAAAGTAGTTTTCCAACGATTCAAAGGTGGGTTTGAGCTAGAAATTTGGAAAATAGAATAGACCATACTCTAGGGAGGATAGGTAGTGAATATAATGCATCGATGTATATTTATTTTCCAAGAAATCCTTTCAAACACACGAGAACTATTATGGTGAAGCCTATTTCTAGATTTATAATGTGCTCACTTCCCGTGCCATAAGGGAAAATTTAAACGGGTATAGACAACCATCAAAAGAAAAAGATTTTATTCCTATAAGTGATCAATGCACATGAATTGCCTAACATAATTCCTTAATTAGTGGTGGTATCACAAAATTAAAGATAAGGCGATATGACAAAATGTGAGCTGGTTGAATCAGAGTAGATTAGAAATGAGGGTAAGCTTTAGATACAAACTCACTGGTCACATTATGGACTGGAAACAATTAAAAAACTCTGCAAGAAGAAAATTAGATTTTCCAGATAGCATTAGTGTCTGTCCATCAGGAAACTCAACTAACCGTAACTATTATCAACCTTTGAAAAGATGAGGTGAAATTTGAGTAGGAAAAGCTATCTTGACAATCAAATGTTTTTGGGCAGATTTAAAAAATAGAACCGAAGCTAAATCTGTACTGCCAAAATGTGAGCCAAAGCCCTCCTTCTAGTGCCATAATGTGAGAGGCAAATATACAAAAAACTAACAATAGATCGATTATCCATTGTTAGTAAATTGAAATAAACATCTCCCTATGAAATTGTTGATCAAACATAGAAGAGAAAAATATGAAGAAATGCATGTACAATTTAAAATATGCAAATCTAATATAAGTTAACCAACCACCATCCCATAGGGGGATTGGTGCCCCTTGATGTGAGAAAAGAGCCTTTTCCCAATCCTTGATAAGCTAAATGATTGAAAGTATAATGCTATGATGATGAACAAAATTAGTTCTCAAATGAAGAGAGTAACTTTGCATGAGACTATGTTGTTGATTTGAAGGAGAGAAGTCTTGAATTTATAGTTGAGTTTGAAGAGAGAAGAGGAAAATTTGGAGAATGTGGGATTAATCCCCCAAAAATAGGAAAGAGCCACTTCTCACCATGTGAATGGGCCATGGTTGTGCAAGTTTTGGCCAATGTGCCCATTTGAAATTTGAAAATGACATTCAATGCATGTAGTTGAAGGATTTGGGGGGGGAATTTGTTTGGACAAAAAATTCAAACAAAGGGAGTTAATGAGGCCATATTCCTTGGGAATATGCTTTGTGAGGAAAATAGAGGTTTTTAATAAATAAAAATAAATGATTTATTGTGCAAGTCGAAAAAGCTAGAGGATGGGACATGGGTTAGTCTTAGCATTAATCGGGGATTTGACTAATTAAGCTAATGATTAGTTGATTGTGACACTTTGACTTAAATTTGTGGGTTAAAATAAATCAAGGTGAGAGGAGATAATGATTATTAGTCATTTAATTAAATACATGTGATTTAATTAAATCGGGAAACTTTAGGAGATAATTAAATAAAAATGATTTATTTAATTAAAGATATCACCTTAGGAGATTATTTAGATAAACTTGATTTATTATGATATTAGTTTTGTATGTTTGCAGTATATATTCAAATTAACTTCTTTTTTGAAGCAAATAAATCAATAGCTGGTGTGTTGATATTTCTTTATTTTTTCTATATTTTCTATTTCCATATGTGTAGAATAGAGATATTGGTGTTCAATTAAAAACCTATGTTAAAAATAAATAATAAAATATAATAATAAAATTAAATATATATTTAAAATTATACTTGT
Source organism: Sequoiadendron giganteum (assembly GCA_007115665.2). Lineage (NCBI taxonomy): Eukaryota > Viridiplantae > Streptophyta > Pinopsida > Cupressales > Cupressaceae > Sequoiadendron > Sequoiadendron giganteum. Next base: position 571,533,433 of record CM021107.1, on the reverse strand, counting down.
TGAAAATCTTAATCCAAGGGATATGATCCCATAACAACTTTCTATCATGTTAATTTCATTTGTTGGTCCAACCCAAGGTTTGAAACAGACCATTTTAAGAAAAAAATGGGCATTAGAGAAAAAGACTCGTCCAAGGGCCTTTATTTAATGGAACTTCAAACAAAGGTGACTTCGAATGAAGGTGTCCAAAGAACTTAATTTGAAGGTACAAAGGACCTTTATTTGATGGTACCTTTGAAGAAAGGTCAATTCCATCAATTAAAAAAATATTAAAATATTAAAAATCCTACAAAGTTTGAATGAAGGTTTAATTTGGTATGAAGGTGGTTGTGGAATCGCCTTCAAATGAAGATACCTTTGTCTGAAGAAATTTTTTTATCAAAGGTGTTTGTTAAATTCTTCCTCTCTAGTCATGCAGATTTTTTATGTCCCAAAAGAAGGATAAACTATTGTGGGTTTATCGATAAATTTCTAGGCTACTTAAACAAACAAAAAAATAGTTAACCAATCAATCTATATTTTAGGGATAACACTAATTTGAATTAAATGTTTAATTTAAACAAATAAAACTAGGTACCTAGCTAAACTATGGAGGGAGGAGAATGGTGCTGAGGATGTTAGGAATTGATTTAGTAATTTGATTAAATATTAGGGTATGACCACACAAATTCCTCAATTTATTTGTTGACCATGCTTTGTTATGGTTCAAATCTACAACTATGGAATTGATCTTCACATTTGTGAAAATGATCATATGTGCAAAACTAAATAGGTAGACATGTATAAGTGTATTGATAGGAAGTGATTGTTTGTCACAAGTTTGGCTTTCCTTGATATTTTAAATATGGTAAGGAATTTGAAAGAAAGAAAACAACTTTAGAGAATATACCAATTTATAAAGGTTATGCTCTTTGAGTAATCAAATACTTATGTAGATTAATTCAGTGACATGATGAATAAAGACCTTGAAGATAACAAGCAAACGTGCAATATACCTTGGAAGAAGATACACTTAGGATTCTTTATTATTCTTCTATGATTCTCTTATGTGATTGCTCTTTTAATGCTTTATAGGTTTCCTAGCATAGTTTCAAATGAACGAATGAATGAGGACTTTTTAAATACAATAACATAACACACAAATCAACATAAATATATTCTTAAGTCAAAACATAATGGCTAATGAAAAATGTTGGAAATTTTTAAATCTAATTCTTTTGAGATTTTAAATATCAAGGTTTAGATTCATGATTGAATGGTGATGAACAAAGACCAAAGACAAAAAATAAACATGTAATGTTCATAGGATGAAGATACAATTAGGATTATTTACTATTCTTCTATGATTCTGTGATGTGAATGCTCTTTTAGTGGTTTCTAGCTTGCTTGGCATGGTTTCAAATGAACAAATGAATGAATGCATTTTAAATATAATAACATAACGCACAAATCAACAAAAACGTGTTTTTAGTCAAGTCACAATAGATAGTGAAAATGATGACAAAGTTTAAATCTAACCTTTTATAGATTTTAAATTTCAAGATTCATATCCATGATTATAAAAATGATTAGGAACAATTCTACGCCTATAGATTTGATAGAAATGACAAATGAAAGATCTAGATTAAGACATTGTGAGATTATAAGATATGATGTTGCCATAAGATAAATCTACCCAAAAAAAATGTCACTCGTAAACTTATTATTACATGACGCATGAAACATGTGAAAAATATATACAAATTCTTTTAGATGTGTTTTTTTTTTTTAATGGTATTAAATTCATTTTAAATCTTTGTTTGTGGAGGATTGGAGGATCGTCTAGAAGAAACGTTACAATGACCTTAAGGTTAAGATAAACCATTTTAGAAAAACCAGTCCGTACAAGAAGTTTCGCTGCTGTGATGAAAGTCGTTGAGAATGGTGTAGAGAACTGCCGTAGAGAACAAGCAACGCGACTTTGAAAGTAATAGTCAGAATTCTCTGTACAAAATGGGAATGCTATGCTTATAGTAAATCTAATAGAGAAGAAATGGCTTACAACATTGCGACGTTGTATAATGTACAAATGGACAATAGCTAAGAAAGTCCGTTACATTTTCCATGAAGCAGCAGTGGCGGCCTCGTTTTGAATTCTCGCGCTTTGACAGTCAATGATATTGTTTTTCTTTTGATAAAGATGTTTGAACAAATTTCATTAGACCATTTCCAAAATTTTCCTTTGAGCTTTGAGTAAAGCCTCTATAAGCTCTTTCCTTGAAAAGAGTCTCCTTTGGAAATTACGAGAAATTTGTGTAAGCATACCTAAAATAAATTGCAGGGGGCAAACTCTTCTCTTGAACAGGGACTCTTTTGGAAGTTATATTACAATAGTTTTTGTAAGCATACCAGGGATTCAATATTTTCGTTTTACATTTTCTTGAATATGTCGAGATTTCTCATTGAAAACCCATCTTCTTCGCAGCCTGGTTGCATGCCTCTGTTTATCGTATTTGTGGGGCTTGTGATGGTGTCTATGGTGGTTGTTTCAGGCGCTTCTGGGACAGCGAGAAAGAGAACGCGTCCAAGCGGGAAGAGCGATATATATTTTAAAGGAGGAGCTGTAGTGGGAGGTGCAGTGGGAGATTGCAGTGGGGGTGGTGGTGGTGGTGGTGGCTGTGGCGGTGGTGGCTGTGGTGGTGGTGGTGGGGGCTGTGGTGGTGGATGCTGATATCTAATTTTGTTTTGTTTTCAAATTCAGCAATGGTGTGATCTGAAATATCTAGGGATGTTATATCCAATCATGTGTTTCTGGTTTATGGAACTTTGTAGAGGAGAATTCATCTCTCTAAATCTGATCTTGTACAGCCATATTGGCCAAAGAGTAGACTTGACTAGTTATGTCAAATTGTTTTTGGACATTTCTAACTTAAAGATCTCATAATATTATTTGAATTTTTCTAGCCATAAAGCAATCCCTCATTCCATATCTTTTGGCTGATGGTTCATTCTTATTACGTCAATTTTCATTTAATGCAGGATTTTTAGTTTGTATAAAACTAATATTTAATTAGTAATTTATTTGTTATATTATAATGGTGTTATATATACAAAGATATAGAGAGAGTGGCAATTTATTAAGTGCATGACAATTGGACCCTGCACGACTACTGGCCCCTCTCCCCTAATTAAATGAGGTGTTAGATGATATTGTGAGAATGGATGGATGAGTTATAGTATATCAATTTATAAAATATAATTTTTAAATTTGAATAATTTATACAAATAATTCAATTATGATTAACAATTTATAAAATATATTTTTATAATTTTTATTGCAAGTTAAGTAAAAGATTACACTAATCTAGATTTTTTGTACTAAGTATAAGTACAAAGATTATTATATATTCTCAACATAACTGAAATTAATACTTGCATCCCCTAAATACTACATAATTATGTAGGATATATAGTTCAAATATTTCACATATAAAATTGTCTCAAATATCAAAATTCAAAGATACAATATCCAATATGAATTATCCAAGTGTCCACTAAAACAGTGTCCAATCTCGCTTTAGCACTCCAATTGCATATCCTCAATCTTCATCAATCATCGATTTGGCTTGAATGGATAACAAGTAACCCAATGAGTATGAAAGAGTTGGTAAAAATGCATTGTGCTTATCTTATATATTTAACTTATTCATAACTCTAGCTATACATAAAAGTAATATGCATCAATAAATCAAACCAATTTCACAAGAGATATGCACATTATAAAAGGTCCATTATAATATACTAAAAAAAAAACATCCAAACCTTACAACACTCATCCATACTTTCCTAAATTACATAAGAGAACACATAGAACACAACAAAGGAGAAATTACTAACTCCACTACAAAACTCTATACAATATTTTCAAGTGAATAATTTTCACATCTCATATTACAAGAATATTTATTTTTCAATGTCATATGTTCTTTTTTTCAAAAAAAGAAAACTAATTTAAATTTGCAGCTGTGAACTAATGAGGTCATAATGAGGGACCTCATCCCCAATATAAACATTCAACAATAACATTCGAATAGGATTTGAACCTTAGTGAAAAGAACAACACTGCATTTAAACCATCACACTATGCCAATATTGACCAATGCCATAAATTTTAATCATAATAAAAAACATCATAGAAAATTTCATACAACCCATATTGCATTAATTATTAACACCTTAGCCCATAGCTCTTCTCTCACACAGATTCACCTCTAATAACATACAAGACAAAAGTACAGATAAAAATAAAATAAACTCATTACAAAATAATCACAAATAGAATATAGCAAATATGTAAGCAAAAAAAATATAAAAATACATAACAAGACTCTTACCTATTTTCTAAAAAATAACTTAAGTTGAAGTTCTAATTATAAAAAATCCAACATCTTTTATTTAAATTTATATAATTGAAATAATTTAATATCAAAATTATGTTTACTTGTTTCATAAGTATGCCTCATCTAATTTATTTATTTTATTTCCTCTATTAAAATTTGCATAATGAATACCACATCATGAAAGTTAATTATATTTTTACTATTTTATTTAATTTAAAAATAGTAATTAAATTTAATAATTATTTGTTTTAATTTAAAAGTTGAAATTATTTAAATAATACTTATGTAAAATAAAAGAAATAAGAGTAAGTGCATGGAAATGGAACCAAAAAGGTTTCAAGTGGTCATTTTTTTTATTTTTTAAAAATTAAAAATAATTTATCTTAAATAAAAATTGAAGATACTTATAGTCAAAATTTGAAGAGACAACAAGAATAAGAGTCATATTGTTTTGAATCTATTTTCTAAACCTACATCTTTTTTAATGGTGGATATTAAAAGGTTAAAGAAGGGGGACCACACAAAGTGTTATTATTTTGTAAAAAAAATCATAACACATAATATATTGTGGTCCTCCTAAAATGTTAATCTTTTATCTAGTATGTGAAAAATCACTTCTGTAAAAAATTAGTTAACACCATGTAGTTTATACTTGATTTTTCCTCTAATTTTTAATGAATATGTTGTTTTTTAATATTTTTCAAACTCTTCATAAAAGATAAAAAATTAATTATATGTCCCGTTAATACTTTTGGAAACAAATCAAATTATTTTTTAAATTCGTATGAAATAGAGTCTAGTTTGTAAAAAGATAATTTATTTCAATCTTTTATGAATGTGTAAAAAATGAAACCAAAAATACCAAACATGGGATTTTTGAAAAAATGAAGAAACTAGAAAAAGAAATGAAATATCAAAACCCTAACCTATTTGAAATGTAGAAAAAATTATATGGTTACAAAGCTAAAAGAAAGATCAATGTTACTATGGTTTTATTTTAATGTGACATTGAAAGATATGCAAACATGATGGAGATCGCACTCAAGATTGTGTTATTTTTTAGAATTTTCAAAACCATGATGTTGGTGATTGATATGTAAGTTCAACTATTTAGGTTTGATGCCCAAGAAAAATCCAACACTAAGGGTTGGAAATATCAAAAGTAGATAGGGAAATGGCGTCTCCAATTTTTTCGGCCAAGCTAGGGCACTCGAGCCCTAGCTCGTGATCGATCTTTGCTTGCTTGTGCACTGTGAGGTGGGTTTTTTGGGCGTTGTTCGGGGGCTGCATCTCCATTTTGGCTTATCTTCTATGCTACGTGGCCGTGGGGTGTTCTCAGCCGGTGTTTCCTTGCCTCAGTGTTTCCTTTGTCTGCTCTCCTCAGTGTCGTGCCTAGGGTTGTTCCTATGAGGTGGGCTTGTGCTAGCGTGGGTGCGAGTGTGAAGCTGTGGTGTTTGGCGGCTCACGGGGGTTTTCTCTTGTCGCTAGGCCTTTTCTTGGCTTAGATGTGGTAGGGTTCGGTTGGTAGGGGTTGTGTGTGAAGGGTGGTTGGGTGTGGTGGTTTGGGGTTCCCCACCCACTGTCGGTGGTGCGTAGTGTGTTTGCATGCCTGTCTCGGGCCTAATGTCGTTACATAGGGGTGAGGCATCTGGGGTGTCTCTCGAGATGGATTTTCGGACGATGTTTGGTTCAAAGTCTCTGAACAATGGGATAAAGACTTTTGATAATAGTTTATTTGCTCTGGATATGAGGCTTGGTGGTATGGTTTCATCTAATGGGTTGAGGCTCAAGAAGATTAAAGGTTCTCTCGAGCGTTGCCTGGAGAGGCCTAAACTAGATATCCCGCCTGAAATGATTGTCGAAGATGTTGAATATTATTTGAACCACTCCTTGTATTGTAAATTTTTGGGATGAGGGTTTCATTGTAGTTCTTGGAAACTTGGGCCCAGAGGACTTAGGCGCCAGAAGGAGAAATGGAGGTTATGTTGCTGGCCAATAGTTACTTTATGGTTACTTTTAATTGCATGGCTGACCGCAATAGGGTCTTTGAGGGAGGCCCTTATTTCCATTACCAAGTGGGGTTGTTTATCAAATAATGGCACCTTTCATCCCCCCTAAACATGTCATTTCATGCAAATTCAAATTTGAAATTGGCAGATTGGCCAAGACTTGCACATTCCTCACCCTCTCACACCTTGACAAGTGGCATCTTGTCATTGGCTTGTGAATAATCCTACATTCATCAAACTCACTCAATCTTCTAACTTTGAATCTATAAAATGCAAAGATTTTCAACAACACAACAACACATTTTTGATGCAAGGTTACTCTCTACATGTGAGAACTAATCTTGCTCTTCATCACAACATCACTATTATCATCTTTCATTTTGGCAATCTTGCTTATCAGGGGGTGGGAAAGGGCTTTCCTCCCACATTTCAAGAGGCACCACTCTCGCTGTGGAATAAATTTTTATCTTTCTTATGCTTTTACTTAGTTTTTTTTGTTCTAATTATCTTGTTATCTTAGGCATGATCAAATATTTCATAGGGATGCTTTATTTGGTTTGTTTGATTTAACTAACAATACTAATGTTTGTTGTTGTTTTTGAGAAAATGCAGATTTAGCATCTACAAAATGGTGCTAGAAGGAGGGCTTTTATTGTTCTCTACCTATCTTAATCTGATATATCTCTCTTTTTTTTACAGATATTCTATTGTTTTATCACTTTGTTGATGTTACTTCAAAAGTTGTGAATAGTTACCTTGCTCTTTTCACAAATGTAGATATTTGAGTCTCAAAGGTTTGAACTTTTGGATATAAAATTCTAACATTTTCTATGCATGCTCATTAGGGATACTTGAAATACTCCCTATATTCAACTTCCCATTGTCCATTTACATTTAGTTGAATGCTTGCTACTTAAACTGTGATTTTATTTTTTTTTCAACATTTTTGAAAGTTGGACTAACTCAGATAATTTTGAGGGTAATCCTATGAACTATAGATTCTGCTCTATGTTACTCTATTTGAAATTTATGCAGCCATCCAGGGGAGAAGTTCTTTTATTTAAAATCAAGGATTCATACATTAGTATCAATTCATGTTAAAATCTGATTACTTTTACCTAGAACTGAAAAGTTAAGTAAAATCGTGGCTAAGTTCAATCCCTGCTACTCAATTCCAGAGAACTAGATCTTTTAGAGAAACCAAAATTCTGGAATCATTCTGAATGTGTGGCTTGCCTTACTTGAAAAATAAAACTCCTATTTTTGTTCTTCCATGAGCTTTCTGGTTTAAATGCTCAAACATTTGTAGTTGTAGCCCCATTATTAAATGATAGACTAGAGCCAACTATTTTTATCTTTGGCGTGGATCCAGTAGTCAGTACTATCTTACAAAGATTGTGGGAATCGATCTTAAGTTTGTTGCTTGCATTTAGCTCGAAAGTTTTCACAAGAATTTATTCGCTGGCTTTATTTTCTTACCTGCCTCCATTATGCTAGGCATACTATGAAATCCTCACCACTTGGCATTATGCTTGATATGAGAACTCGGGCATAAGTCAAACTTCCTCTAGAAGGTGTGACAGTGGCTAGATTTTGAAAGTATCAACAACTCAACATTAATCACATCCTTTAAGGTCATGATGTCCATCGATTCAAATGCCATATCTGCATGATTGCACTTTGGAGTTTATACAACACGACACTCATCGCTTGTTTTCATTATTTGACTTCACATAGGGCTAGTATTTTGCTCATGTCACGAATGATATAAAAAAAAAAGGGAACTCTATGGTCATAGTTAAACCTGAAAATCAACATAGTTTTTTGTCCAAAATATGGGCTATCAATATCTCCATGGGGCTATCGTTAGTAGGCATTGATGATAGATGTAAAATTTGCTATCAAAAAAACTATTCACCATTTTATTTTATTTTTTTGACTGTAAGAAGGGTCGACTATTGAGATACTATAAGTGCTCATGACTTCAGTCCTGTACCATTACGCTTTGAGGGATGTCTATACACAGTACATTCATAGGAAAAATTTAGTGATAAAAGGCATTAATCAATTATAAAAACGTGATCATTAAGATGCAGACCACCGTGGATACATTAACCATTAATCATAATTTGAACAGGCCTTGCTGCAGCTTTATTCTTCATACTATTTCTTACAGTTATGGAGGTCAGTATGTTTGAAGTAGATTTCTTTGAATTTGAAGAGCAACCGCTTGCCCGTGTTTTCCTTTGCTGAGATAAAGTTTATTTCTACACCTAAATGCGTTTGTGGTCCCTTTATCAGCCACAACTTATGTTTTCCTTTGCTGAGATACAATTTATTTCTCTCTGAATGTGTGCATGGTTCCTTTGGCAGCTCTTCCTTTTGGAACAGATTCATCTTATATTCCACTGGAAATATATCAATTACGTGGAAGACCTTGTCCAATAAACCTTGAAAGGCCTGATGATCATGTTGGCCAGACCCAATGATAGATCATGCTTGACTGACCTTCAGTTATTTTTCACTTGTCACTTACATTATCTTGAGCCCCGCCCCACAGTTATGAATGAAAGAAAGTTGTAAAAGCGACTGGAAGATAGATATTTCACGCCTGTGGCCTAGTCCTTAGTAGTTAAATCCCAAAATGAGGCTTTCAAATATTATGAATGACGTGCAACCCCTAAATTCATTACTGGTCTTTATTATGCTTTCTTAGCATTTTAAAGTGATCTTTTTTCCCGCGCCACAATCTTAAGATAGCATTGGCTTCATTTATGATAAAGGGTGGAGTGCAAGTTGTAGAAGTGGGTTTTACACCTATCAATTGCATTTATTAAGAATAATATTATGCCTATTCAATGTTGTATTTATGTAGGCCTGGTGATTGTCACTTTTTGTTGGCTGATTCATTCATTATCTTTATTATTGGTTGAGGAATTCGCACCTGCCAGCTGCATTGATATGACAATAGTGATGTGAATTCGCGCCTGCCAGCTGCATTGCGTTGACTCTTTGAAGAAAATACTATGGCTTCATAAAGGTTACCTCCATCCATTTATCATCAAAAAGGTTTGGCCAAATGTGGTGTGCCTCCGTAATTATTTAAAGTTATTAATTGATGCCTACAATTATTGGTAAGTATTTGATTTTGATTTGTTGCACTGCCTTATTTGTCATCCCCCAAGTGATCTCACGTACCATCCACTATCTAGAGGTTTTTTTGTCTCTATGTCAAAGATTTGTAATAGTGAGGCTATGCTCATTTTTAATTGTTTGATTTCACATAATGATAATTTAGACAACTACATTATTCGGTATGTTGACTAATTTTAACATAGAATTTTCATTACTTTATAATTTTCATCATGTATTGATTAGATGTTAAATTCCAAAACCCATCATCTTTTTCTTTTTCTTTTTTTTAAAGCTTTGCATGACAAGGGTAATCTTTGTGACAATATAGAATGCTACATTAATCTTTTGATAAATCTCACTTCTAAAATTTTACATTGAAATGTTTCATAGGTTGAAATCGAGGTGGACATTAGAAGACGAGCATCCGAATTAAACAAAGGAACAAGTTTGGAATCAAACGAAAACGAAGGAAAATAGAGTGGACTCGGAGATTTTGAAATCAAAACTTGGAAAAAAGCATTTTTTAATGCTTGTTTTAACAATCTTAGAGCTTCCATTTACTACCCTTTTTTATGTTTTAAACCAACCCACATTTCTTTTTTGGGTTTAAAATTAACCATTTGACTTGATCTTTTAAGCTTGGTTAAAATTGAACCTTAGACATTTACTAAATTTCGATTTGGGTTAAAATTGGACAAGGCAAACTTCACATCTCATTTGGTGCTTTTAAAACGAACTCGTCACTACATTGGATATTAAAACGAACATGTGCATTCAATGTTTTGTAATCTTTTTCACAAAGTAATGTCACCGAAAAGGCGTATGAACTTCTCTCATGCCTCACGGCGATCTTGAGAATCAAAAGTCTTTTTGTGATATTAAGTTTTCAAAAATATTGCCTTCACATTTCGATTTGGGAACTTAAAATTGAACAAAGCATCTTGCAAGTGTGAGTAATCTTATTGCGAGTGTTCTCCCTTTGTTTCTAAATGAAGGTTGATCGAACTACGAATATGTTTACTCACTTTTTTTTATCTTAGAGGGCCTGCCTTGTGGGAAAAAGTACTCACCCAAGAGAACGACCCAACCGGAAACACGCTAAAACCAAGCGACTTCCAATCAGTATATAAGTGTGGATTCTTGAGGAAAGTTCAAGAATCATAAGGATTATTCCGACGAGATGGATAGAAATGGACTCTCACCAACGTTCGATTATCTCCCATGAACGGAATACCCAAATTAAAACCCTTTGTTTAGAAAAGGCCAAATATTTGTCTATTTTGTTGGTGCAAAAGGTCATGTCCTTTGAAGCCGCCGTACGTTATACATGTAGTTTTGTTGTAGAGATGGAAAGTATGGGCTGGGAGATTCATGGGTACTAATGCTTGGCTGACCTGAGAAATGTGTGTCATGGAGGGGAGCCATTGTGGTCAAGCATTTAGCCATCCGCACAAAATATGCATAGCTAGATTCGTCCAAGTGGGAACCCAACAAAATATCGTCTCATCATCCTAGGGTTGTAAAAAGTACTTGGAAGTGAAGAATACATTGCTTGGTCCTTCAAAACATTGAAAAACAAACATTCATAGGACCTTCGAATTTCAAACCCCTTTTAGGAAACAAATACCTTTGACGAATTTAAGCACTTTTGCTTTCCCTAGCGATCATATCCTTAGAGGTTTATAAAGTGCTTAGATTCTATCATCATTTGGTTTCAGTAAGGTTAAACATAGGAGACTTTTGCCCTATTTTCCTTGATTTCCACATAATGGATTTTGTGGGATGAAAACAAAAGTGGGACATTAGACATACAGTTTGAAAGATAATCAAGCAAGTGTTTTTGGTAAAAAGAATACACTAAAGAAAGATAAAAGACAAATTGGATTACACATGTGTTTTCTAACATGATTTCCTACAAGATCAAAACCCAAAACCAAAGTTCAAGAAGCTTAGTCTGAAAGCTCATGAGGAGCATCTTGAGAGACTTTTTGAATTTAGAGAAAGATAGGTTTACAAATTTTACAAAAAAAGCTTCAAGAAACAATTCTGAGTTGTATGCATTCTATTATCAACATAATCTCGAACTTTTTGAAAGGTTTGTTTTCCTCCCATAGGAAGTATAGCGTGTTCTTCAACACCGAGGTCTTGTAAGAAGAAGTGTTATCTACGTCAAGTCTAGGATCAAATTCAATCACTTTCACCCATCTCTCAACCATTGAAATCGGTCAAAAATCACCTCACCAACAACTCTTGGAAACTTTGTAAACATCTTTTATGCTAAAATTTTAGGCAAAATCAAAACCACATTGTTTGACTTAACACACCTAGTCAAACCATCATATTATACATGAGTTTTCTCTAGGATAACACAACTTCCTAGGGTTTACAAGTTCATCTTGTTTGGCTTAACACACTTTTCCAAATTATCAAATCATCACCTCATTTTACTTAACACACTTAGTCAGACTATCATCTTGTGTACACATTTTCTCTAAGATAACACAACTTCCTAGAGTTTACAAGTGCATTATCACCTTGTTTGACTTAACACACTTAGTCAAACTATCCAAATCAAATCAAACCAACTCCTAAAGTCTAACATTGATCCAAAGTTCCTAACAGTTTCAACATCCATATCATTCACCCCTTTCATCCTTCATCTCATCGTTGGTCCTAAACACCTTAAAGGTTCGCTTTCGCAACAAGATCAAAACACAAGAGGAACATGGAATATAAACTCGACTCATACTTCATGAGTAATCCAAATCAACTGAACTATCCAAGTCTTGCAATGCCAATTGATTATCGAAACTCACATTTATACATGGCATCATTATCTCCTCCAAACCTCAAAAGTACAACGAATTTTAGTATGCCCAATCCAAAGTTTGGAACACCTTTCCCAATGGTAGATTTAAATCCAAGTCCAAATTTGCAAATCTATCAACCAAACGCTCAATACATGATTTTTCCAAACAACATTATCCCACCAAATCCATACATGCCAAGTACAACTTTTACAAACATGACCATTTCAAATCCACACTTGGTAAACTTTCGGGTAGACATGTTTGCAAATGCCATCAATGTTGTTCAAAATCCAAGTAATATGTTGACGACTCTAGGTATTGATCCAAGTGAAGGTAACACCATGCAAAATTAAAGTTACCTAAATCAAGGCAATATGATTCTCAACCACAAAAATGTTCAAAGTCAACCTATAATGCCAAATCAAAATATCATACCAAATCATACCATTTTGCCATCGATATCACAATAGCAAGTGGCAACCATCCAAGTAATCCCAACAATCAACACCATCCCCAACCCACCACCACCACCACCACCACCACTTCCAAAACACAACATGAAAAATTCATTCTCCATCATGTTGCAAGTTGCACAACAAGCTACCCTCCAAAAGACACTCCAAGCCCAACAAGCCGCACAAGTAACCCGACAAACACAGGCTCAAGCTCAAGTCTAGCAGCAAGCCCGACAGACGCAAGAACAATTTCGAGCACTATTGAAAGCAATCCATCAACAAGTCTATCAACAAGTAGCTCAACAACAAGCCCAACAAAAAGCATTGTTGGCACTACAACGACACGACAAAAAATGAGCATTGTTGGTTCATCAACAAACACAAGCCTTACTCATGCAATAGAGCTTGCAAGAGATTCCAACCAAAATTGTTGAAAATAATGATCAACCCGTCAATGAGCACCTTGAAGATGTTTCCATCTCATCTAATGATCAAATCAACACACACAAAGAGCCACTTTTCAATCATGATCAAAATTCACCAACTATGCCCAACAATGATCCAATCCAAGAAACTTTAGCATCACTTGACCCTATGGTTGAAGACATTGGCAATCTCTCCTCCACACTTGTTGAAAATGGTGATCAAACTCAATCCATCAATGAACATATTGAATATGTTTCCCTATCATTCAATGATCAAATCAACACACACCAAGCGCTACTTTTCAATCATGATCAAAATTCACCAACAATACCCAACAATGATCAATTTCAAGAAATGTCAACATCACTTGGTCTTATGGTTGAAGACATTGACAATCTCTCCACCATAACGGCTAAGGAAAATTATCAAAATCAATTTATCAATGAGCACATTGAAGATGTTTCTACCCCATCTGATGATCAACTCACCATACATCAAGAGTGACTTTTTAATGATCTATTTCAAGGAGTGTTGGAATTGTTTGATCCCATTGACATAATCTACGATCCATCCACTAATGATCATATTGTAAATGTCTCTACATCACTTTATTAGTTAGAGGACATATCTCAAGAACATATTTCAAAGAATGATCAAAATCTTCCATCAAGGTCTAGCAATGGTCCCTCCCAAGACATATTGACATCCTTTGACCTCATGGTTACAGATATTGAAGAAATCCTCAACCCACCATTTGATCCAAATCCATTCAAAGATTGAGAGGATATTAAGCCAATTTCCATGCCTAATGAAGACATCCAAGAATCCCTTGTAGACAATCCATCCTTTGAAATTGACCCATATCAAGAACTTGAGCCAAAGCATGTCAAAAGTAATTCTGAAATCATTCAAGATCAAGAATTCATATCTCCAAGATACTACAATGATCTAATGGGAACTCTTCTATCTATGCAAGATGTCACAAATGATGACCACATCCATATAACACATATTCCTCTTTCTACCCACGAGATGCTTTCTTTGAATGGACACGTAGATGATCTTCATTCAAAACAAGAGTCTCATACTCTTGACATCATTACCAAGGAACAAGAGTCTCCTACTCTTAACATTTGTACACATGATCAAAGTATAGAAAAATCTGGAGACATAGCAGAAACAAATAAAGAAGGCTCCTACAGAAGTCATGAATCAAAAACATCCTATGAAATGAATCATGATGAAGAGTTTTATGGGGACAATGAATCATCAACACTTCTTGAAGAAGCATTACAATTTGATATCTCACAAGATCAAGTCAAAGATATCAATCAGGAAGTCATCCCACATATGGAAGATCCGAACACTTACAAAATTGGATCACTTACCTTTCGTAGAGCAAACCATCTCATCAATAAAGAAGTTGTCAGTTTTGAAGATCCACCACAGAGCAGAGAAGGATTAGCACCTTGTTTCCAAGGTAAATCATATTCTACTGCAAATAAAATGTTTCAACAGATGAATTATCAAGGCAGAGGATTAGGTCTGCATGAACAAGGTATCTTATAACTAGTGCAGATTGTTGGCAATCCTAAGCATCAAGGCCTTGGTTATTCGACAATCAAGGGATCTCAACATATCAGTAATACTTCCACAAAACTGGGGGCAACATCATCTCAAGAAAATGTCAACATAGGGGGCACAAAGAATCGTTATGACGAAAAAAATGCCAATACTACGACCCGCCACGTCACGAATCTCCATCCACCCATCACCCCATCCAGGAATTGGGACCAACATCAAAAGAAATATTTGAATCAAAGAACAAAGAATGTCGTCAAAGAAAAAGAAGTATTGAAGCATGAAGGACAAATCAAATACAAGTGGATACCAAAAAGAAGAAAGAAAGATTATCCCTATCAAACTCCATTATTCAAAGAAACTATGGGGCAAAATCAAAAAGGGAAAAGTATCCATCCAAGATGTCCACAAAGGAAAAAGAAAGCTTGTCAAATGACGTACAAATTTTATCGAGTAGTTGGTCCTAATTCCACACACACTTCCATATCCACCCATTATTCCTTATCTTCCCAAGTTTGGAGACTCAAAGGTTCCAAACTATCCCAATCCATCTTTTATTCCTAAACATAGTTCATCCACGCCTCCATGCATGATACCCAATTCTCACATTGACCATGTATTGGCAATGACTCTTCATCATAAGGATTCAGAAGGCACTCTATCGCGATGTGCACATAAAGAAAGAGTTAACTCCAGTATCAACAAAGCAGAAAAAATTTCTCAAAATTTTCTTTCAAGTGCATATATCTTGGCAAAGCAGCTTCTTCAAGTAGGATATCGATGGCACATTATCAAAAAAGTATCAAAATCAAGAGTACCAGGTGGTTTAGCATAAGCTTAAAATCTCTTAGAAAATACAAAAAAATCAAAAAGTATAAAAATCCAAAAAAAATTTAAAAAAAAAGGATTGAAAACGGTAAAGAGAAAAATTGTCTTCCAGCGAAATCCGCTTCGGTGGCGCTTTGGACAGGTACCATGATGAAAACCTGGCAAACAGACGTCATGTGTAGAATCGACCATCTACGTGCGCTATTTCAACGGAAAGCATCTTATCACATCCATAATAAAGCCAACATTCCAGCCATATCACTCGTTCATCCATGAATCGTTTATCGAACCCATTACCATCTATCTACCTTATCTTGATCTTGATGAAGGTTTGGTACAGACTTCACACATGTTTATGGTAAACATCTTGACATGGGTCATTTTCATTGATCCCATCCTATCCAATGTTATCTGAGCCTTCAAGCATTATCCGAATGAGAATCCTCTATTTTGAACACCCTTATCTTATCGCAAAATGATCCATATCCATTCGTATGTCTATGCATCCAAGAATCCGCCCATGACATTCCAAACATTGCTAGACATTGCGGGCAAATATTTGCATCTTGCTTTGATAATAAATCTTGATCTATATCCTCTAACTTATGTGGTGATCTGAACATTGGCGAACATGAGATAAAATTGGTCAAAGCATTTGTGAGCACCAAGTCAAATCACTAGCCCATGGCATATTTTGATGAGAATGACGTTCCTTATCAAGCTTTATCTTTCATCCAACATCAATCAAAACAATCCATATCAGTCGCATCTAACTTGCACGTCAGCATCACATTAAATCATCAAAGAAATTTTGTGCCAAATCAAGCTTCATCGATCTTGATCAATCGAATCCAATCAATTATCACCTTGTTTGACTGAACACACTTAGTCAAACTATCATCTTGTGAACATATTTACTCTAGGATAACACAACTTCCTTGGGTTTACAAATTCGTTATCATCTTTTTTTTGCTTAACACACTTAGCCAAATTAGCAAATCCAAAACCACCTTGTTTGACTTGACACACTTAGTCAAACTACCCTCGTGTATGAATTTACTCTAGGGTAACACAACTTCTTGGAGCTTACAAGTGCATTATCACTTTTGTTTGACTCAACACACTTAGTCAAACTATCAATCCATCAATCCAATCAATCAAAATTAAGCTTGGTTTTCAACAAAATCCCAAAACAGAGCACTGGTATCATCACATATCCATATCTAAATCATCAAAATCATGCGAAAAATCAAAAACATTCAAAAAATCAAAAATCCGAAAACATTTCAAAATATCAGAAAATCTTTTAAAAATTCATCATTGAATCTTGTCACTCTTTCACCTTGTTCGAACAACGTCGTCTCTGAGCTTGAACGTGGGCAAGGTTGATCTTTGATCATCCCTCGAGACATTTAGGTCAGTCCTTTAGGCGTCTGTTGCATTGGCAATCCACTTACCCATCTAGTTTCCACATTTAGGTCAGTCCTTAGGCGTCCGTCGCATTGGCAATCTATGTGCCCATCTATCTTTTCATTGAGTCAATTCTATCATCAATCAAACTACGTTGTCTCTGTGTGTATAACGTAGGCAAGGCTAATCTATGGATCAGCTCCCGAGACCTGTAGGATAGGTCTGTAAGTTAGTCTATTCGTCATAAAGCTTGAAAATACCAAAAACAATTAAAAATCTCAAAAATACTAAAAACATTTGTAAAACATCTCAAAATTTCAAAAACAGCCTCAAAATATTTTGAAAACCCAAAATGGTGCATCCATTTCATCTCGCTTTCACTCGCGATTATCATCACTTACAATAAAGTCGATCATCACTTTCACCCTTTGGTGAGTCAGCCAGAACCAAGTCTAGCAGGTTCAAAAGTGAATGCCTAATCCTCAAATGTATCAAGTCTAGATCAGTAAGAAAGCAAGTTGGTCAACTCGGAGTATCAATAGCTTATCACCCAATTAGTCTCACCAAAACCCTGATCACTACATGTCCTAGGATGAATCCTTCCCACGATGGACATAAGCATCAGGTACCTCGTAGTAGTTTAGCCTTGGCTAGCGGTACGAAGAACATTAGCTTGTTTGTTTACTTTATCTTGGTCTTGTTTAGACTTATCTTATTTTGCGCTCATTCGAAGGACCTCTCGATGATGCCTAAACAAATTAGGTTTAGAGAGAAACGAATGGGGCAATGATCATTATCTTTTTGTCTGTTGTGCTTGCTAGATGTTCTTGTAAAATAACTTGGTGAATACTTGCCATTTTGGGTCTGTCCTAGCAAGGTTTATGTATGTCAAGTGTGAACAAGAGCACTCCTATCTGATTTTTGAGTCAGAGTCCATCACACTAGGCGTAATGCCATCCTGGTTCTTTATACCTTGATGCATTGTACCTATGTGTGTTATCAAACATAAAGAAAGTTATGCTCTTTATTTCTCCAATCCCTGGATAAGCAATACATCATCATCATTCGTCATCATTTCTAAAAATGTTGGCTTGTTGAACTTTCACATCTTCTTAGATTCAAGAGTTGATCCCTCTCATTCTTCAATCCTCTTTCACGCTAACAATGCATTCATCCTGCATCCACACTCTCATCTTGCATAATCGCGTTATATCATCATAGGACAACATCATCCACCGCATTCATCTCATTTGCATAATCATTTAAGTTGTTTAGAATAATATAAATTTGTTATTCTAAGCATCCTAAAAAAATCTCATTTACATCATCATTATCATATAGATCATTTGTTCATAGCCATCCATACATCCGATTTGAACCTCTTTGTCGTGAGATCGACCTCAAATCGAATCTTTTTGGTCGATCTCTCGAGGGGGAAATGTACTAACATACTTCTTTTTCACTGGGGCATCTGAAAAAAATAGATTTTTTTTAATTTTGATATCAGCGACATCATTCTTTGAACCAATGCGAAAAGTACATTGCTTCAAAGAGGGGCAAAATGTAGACATGTAAAATAGACATCATACATATTGCTCTAAATAACTTCGAATTCTCCTATTAATCAGTTAAAACAATTTATTGATTAAATCCTTACCTTCATCATGCTTAATTAAATAAATTAAATTATTTCATTAAGTCCTTAAGTTCTTCTCATTTGATTCAATAAATCAAAATTCTTTAAATCAAATGTCAAACTCCTAAAATCCTCCAGGTTAATTAATTTGGATTAATTAACTTCTAATCATAATCAGTCATTCTCTAGCTTTTGATTCAACTAGAGTCAAATCTAAACTCTCAACTAACCCACCCACTTGCACCAATAAATCATTTCTTTTATTTATTAATTCTTCTAATTACTTTCAAAAGGGCATCAAGATGGAATATTCTTCCAATTTTGAATCTCCCTCTCAAATGCTTGTCCATCCAACAAAGCATTAATGTCTCTTGTACAAGTCAAACTTGGCATTTAATGCACCTTTCATCCCGCCTAAACATGTCATTTCATGCAAATTCAAATTTGAAATTGGCACACTGGCCAAGACTTGCACATTCCTCACCGTCTCACACCTTGACAAGTGGCATCTTGTCATTGCCTTGTGAATAATCCCACATTCATCAGACTCACTCAATCTTCTAACTTTGAATCTATAAAATGCAAAGTTTTGCAACAACACAACACATTTTTGATGCAAGTTTACTCTCTACATGTGAGAACTAATCTTTCTCTTCATCACAACATCACTATTATCATCTTTCATTTTGGAAATCTTGCTTACCAGAGGGTGGGAAAGGGCTTTCTTCCCACATTTCAAGAGGCACCACTCTCGCTATGGAATAAAGTTTGATCTTACTTATGCTTTTACTTAGTTGTTTTTGTTCTAATTATCTTGTTATCTTAGGCATGATCAAATATTTCATAGGGATTCTCTATTGGTTTGTTTGATTTAACTAACAATACTAATGTTTGTTGTTGTTTTTGAGCAAATGCAGATTTAGCATCTACACTCATGTTGGCTTCACTGCTTGGAAAACTAGTTGGGTCTTTGTTGGAAACCCTGGGAAAAAAGGTATTGACCTATGCTCGTATCTGTGTTGAAATTGATCTTAGTAAGCCTTTACCCGATGGTGTGGATATGTGTGTGGGATCTTTTTCTTGGGTGCAGTAGTTGGATTACAAAACTCTTCCTTTCCATTTTTGTCTATGTCATGAGTACGGTCATTTGCAACGCAAATGTCCAAGATATAAGCTGGTGGAGTCTTAGGTTGCATAACCTCCTCGCAACCCCCCTACGGCTGATAAGGGGAAGGGCTTGGCCTCTGGTGAGATGGTTGGTGCCGATGGTTTTGTTCAGGTCAAAGCTCTTAACAGGAACCACTGTCAAAAGAGGACCTTAAAGGAAAGATAGGATGAGGATAATTTTAATAGATTTGAGGTATTGGATGATCTCAGTTAGAAGGAAGTGAACCTGGATTTGCTGAGTATGGCTCAGGAGGTTGTGGGTTCAGCTCAAGAGCATAATATCTCTGGTGATTCATTGATTCCACCGAGTGTCGATACTTTGCACATGGATACAGATCATCAGCTAGTAGTTTCAATGGCATCGATTATTTCTCCTAAGGCACCAAAGGGTGGTGGGGATTCTTCTCAGCCTGGGTGGATTGTAAGTTCAGATGCGGCTAGGAGCAACAGGATTTCTTTGGGCCTTTTGCAAAAGGATCTTAAAAAAGGTGGGGCAGAGAAATCTGCCAAACTTGGTAGAAAGAAGGATTTGGAAAAGATGAAGTTGAGAGGTGATACCTTAGTGGATTCAGGGTCAGTAAAGACTCTAGATTCTCATTTTTTGAGCCCCTTGAAATTCTTGTCCTATCATGGAATGTAAGGGGCTTGAACAGTGGACTTAGACAAAAAGTGGTTTATGATTTGGTTAGAAATCAAGGCCCTAATATACTTTTTCTGTAGGAGACCAAGCTATTAGTGGAAACTATGTTTAGTTTGGCTCCTAAGATGTGGAGGAATGGGGAGTGTCAATGCATTGGTGCTCATGGGTCTTCTAGGGGTTTAGCTTGTTTGTGGAACCTCTGGAAGATCCATCCTCTGTGGTGGTTATCTTCTGAGTATGCCATGTCTATGATTGTTTCTAGCCTTGAGTTGAGGGAGATTTTACTCCTAGCTAATATCTATGCTCCTACTGAACTTCGGGGTAAGCAGTCTTTGTGGTCCCATATCTGGTTTGTCTGTAGTTTGGCCCCTTTCCATCCCTAGATTATGGCTGGAGATTTTAATGCTATAACTGAGCTAGTTGAAAAGTACGGTGGTATTGTGAGGCTAGATCCTTCTGCATTTCTCCTATGTGATAACATTGATAATTTGAATTTAGTTGATATTAAGCCTAGTAATGGTTAATTTACATGGAACAACCATAGGGTGGGGGATAACTATATTGTTGAGCGATTGGATCGGTTCCTCATTTCCTATTACTGGGTTGGTGGTATGTGGTCTTCTAGTTCTAAAATTTTGGATTGGAGGGGATCCGACCACTGGCCTATCAAGTTGGCTATTGAGTCTTGGCATGTGCCTTGTTTTCCATCTTTTAGATTCTAGCTCATGTGGTTGTGAGACCAATCTCTGTATGATTTTGTGGCTGACAGGTGGAGAAGGGGTAGACCTTCTTTTGGCACGGCAATGTATACCTTTGCCAAATTACTTAGGTATGTGAAATTTCAACTCAAGAGGTGGAATCGTCACTGCTTTGGGAATGTCTTTCATGCTAAGGCACTAGCTTAGGATGTTTTGAATGGTATCGTGAGGTTGATAAGGGAGGTTGGGGTGATTGAAGATCGACTTCAGGAAGAGGCTCAGGCTTTGAAATATTTGGAGGAGTGCGAGTTGCGGGAGGAAGTGTACTATAAACAAAAGTCTCAGATAGAGTGGCTCTAAGAAGGGGATAAAAATACAACTTTTTCCTTCAACTCGGTAAAATCTAGGAGGCAAGGAAATTCTATCTTGGTTCTGGTGAATGATTGGGGTGAGCAACTTTCCTCCTTTCCTAAAATATCGAGCCCGACGGTGCTGTAGTTTTCCTCTCTTTTTAGGGAGGATTCGCAAGGGGGGTCTCCCGAAGAAGCCCAGGTTCTTTCTTGCATTCCCTCTTTGGTGTCTAGGGAAATGAATGAACTTATTTTGAGTGGCATCAAATTGGTGGAACTTGAGGAGACTATATTCCAGATGATGAAAGGGAAAGCACCTGGTCTTGATGGCTTCTCGATGGATTTTTTTCAAGAATTTTGGGATATTATCAAGCTGGATCTTTTGGTAGTGGTTCAAGAATCTCAGTGGAATAAGCAGATGCTAAAGTCTTTAAATTCTACCTTTCTTTCTCTCATTCCCAAATGTGATGGAGCTAATAGGTTAAGTCAATTTCATCCCATCTCTCTTTGCAATGTCATTTATAAAATCATCTCTAAGCTAATTGCGAACAAGTTAAAGAAGGGGCTTGAAGAGCTGATTTTTGAGGAGCAGAGTGGCCTTGTGGTGGCTAGGTAGATTCTAGATGGGATTGTTATTTCAATTGAGACCATTCATTCTATGGCCCACTCCAAAGAAAAGGTGATTTTTATTAATTTGGATATGGCTAAGGCCTATGACAAAGTCAGGTGGTCCTTCCTTCGAAAGGTCCTCGGTGCTTTTGGTTTCTAGGAAGAATGGATCCAATGGGTTATGAGTTGTGTTACCTCAGTTTCCTCCTTTGTTCTTATTAATGGGGAACACTCTGAGATTTTGTGTGCTTCTAGGGGGCTTTGGCAAGGGGATCCCCTCTCTCCGTATTTTTTTCTTCTCCTTGCTGAAGGTTTGGGGCGGTTGGTTAAAAGAAATGTGGAGGGTGGTCTCATCCAGGGTTGGTGGTGGGGTGGTGACTTGCCTCCACAATCTCACCTACAGTTTGTGGATGATACTACTCTGATGGGTTTGGCTACATTGAGAGAGGCTACTAATATTCACAGGGTGTTGGACACCTACCTAATTCCTTCAGGACAATTGATTAATGAGGACAAATCTTCCATCTTCTTTATAATACTATGGGCCCCATCCAGCAAAGGATTGCTCAGACTCTAAGATTTCAAATTGGGACTCTCCCTTTGACCTATCTTGGAATACCCATCTCGGATGGGAGATTTCCTAGGGAGTCTCGGCAGAAAATTTTGGATAAATTTTGAGTGAAATTTAATCACTGGACTCATCGGTGGTTATCTTTTGTTGGGTGTGTTCACTTAATCAAGTCAATGGTGCATGCTCCAGGTTGCCCCGGTAAGCTTTGTTAAGGATTTTGACTCCATAGGTAGACAATTTTTATGGGCTGGTTGTCTGGGGTCCTCCAAATGGAGTCTAGTTAGATGGGAGTTTGTTTCTAGCCCGAAGCAGTTTGGAGGTCTTGGTTTACGACAATCCGCATTGACTAGAGTGGCTCTAGCTGCGAAGCTATATTGGTGGTGGTGCATTAAGCAGGATAAAATTTGGGCCCGGGTTCTATCTCAAAAGTATTTCTTGGGGATTCCTTAGACTGATATTTCTTGCTATCCCCTTATTAGGAAGGGTTCGGTGAGTTGGGGCACTCTCAAGAAGGGGGATGCTCTTATTAAGGAGGGTTTATTTTGGATTTGTAGGCAGGGGACTGAGGTTCAATTATGGTCTAATTCCTGGGACGGCTTCCCTCCTCTCATTTCTTAGTATCCTAATTTATTCAATGTTTGTAAGAGGTTTCTCGAGGTTGGTTGGTCTCGGGTGAGTGACTTTAAACTCTCCTCTCACTGTGGGCAACGGGAGGTGGCAAGATCAAAGTCTCCTGATGTCTGGTCAGATGTTGGTTTGCAAGAAGAGTGAGCTGAACTGCAAAGTATCATTTCCAGTTGACGGTGTAGTTTACTCCGAGAGGTGGATGTGTTTGCCTGGTCCCCTAATCCTATGGTGTCTATACTATTTCCTCTAGATATAAGGTGTTATTGTCCCACAAGGTGGAGGGGGAGGAAGTTCAATGGTGGAAGAAGGTTTGGAACAAGTTCTCCTAGAAAAAGTGTAATTGCTTTGTTTGGTTGTTGACTTGGAATAGGTGTTTGACTTGGGACAATATTTGGAAGAGGGGTTTCTAGGGCCCTTTTGTCTATGTTTTGTGTGGGGTTGCTAAGGAAGAGTCCCATCACTTGTTTTTCCATTGTCCTTATGCGATCCAGATTTGGCATTTCTGGTGGGGTGTTTGGTAGAGCCCCTATGTGCATGCATCCTCCTTGATTGATTTTGGAATAGTGTGGGTAGGCCTCCCTCTATGGCTTCATTTTTATAGGAAGTGTGGTACGTGGGGCCTATCTTTATGCTATGGAAGATTTGGCTTGAATGAAATCATCGTATTTTTTGTGCAACAAGTCTGGAAGAGAATTTTGGGCATGATTCAGGAGATGGTGGAGGCTAAGTGTGTTGTGAGGTTTCCTTTAGAGAAAAGGGATACTGAGGTGGTGCAGAGATTGGGGATTCAGGAGTGTCTGTGACTTTTGCGTGTGTTAGGAGAGGACGAAAGATGAAGCGGGAAATTCATAGGGTTGGCAGATGGCAACCTCCTCCTGATGGGGTTCTCAAGATTAATACTGACGATTCTTTCAGGGGTAATCCTAGGCCTGCTGGTATTGGGGGGATTGGTAGGGATTCTTAAGGTTCGATGATTTTCCTCTTTTCAGTCCATGAGGGGACGAAGACTATCAAAATTGTGGAAGGATTGGCAATCCTTTGTGCCTTCGAGAGGTCTCATGCTTTGGGGTGGAGATGACTTATATGTGAATCTGACTCTCAAATCTTGATTAATTTTCTCATTGAGTAGAAAGTGATCGGTGTCAGCTGGCAATTGGCTATGATTGTGCAAAAAAATTTGCAGGTTAGTTCGTTGATGGAAATGGTGACTTTTTTTAATATTTCACAGGAGTGGAATAGGGCTGATGATTACTTGGCAAAATGTGCTTCTAAGCGTGATGATGGTAGGAGAATCGAGGAAAGGGAGTTTGTTCCTCTCGATCTTCGCCATGATTTGGAGGGAATTCTTGTGGAGGATAAGACTGGTTATGGAGTTGGTTGACTTTGGTTGGGTTTTGTCCTTGTAATATTGTTGATTCCTGGGACTTTGGTCCTTTTCTTTATTTGTAATGTTCCTTTCTGAATTTCAATAAATTTTTTACCCCTTTTTAAAAAAATAAAAAAAATAAAACATAAAAACTGAAAAAAAAATATCAAAAGTAGATAAAAATGAGAGAATGTTATAACGTGCCCACGTTATAATATGCTCACATTTATGCAAAGAAAAAATAAAACGTACCTCTTCATCTCTATCTCCATGTATTTCTATATATCCATATCTTTAGCTAATTTTATCTCCCTACCTCTATATATCTCTCCCTCTCCCTCCTCTCTCTTACTCTACCTTCCTATCCATTTTTATCTCTTTATACCTTCCTCTATCTATATATGTCCCTTAACATCTCTCTCTATCTCCCTCTCTAGACTCAATCTCTACCTCTCCCTTCATCACTTTATACTTTTTTGTACCTCACCTATGTCTCTTCATCTCCCCTATTCCCTCTCCTTCTCTATATATTGAGCTATCTCTCCCTCTCTCATCCATCTCCTCCTCTCTTTATCTTTGTTTTGACCTCCCTTTGTCCGTCTTTAAAACTCTCTTCATCCCTCTTTAGGCATCTCTCCCTATCCCTCCCTCCCACCCTCCCTCTTTCCCTCTCCACTCTCTATCTCACCTCTCTTTCCTCTCTCTCTCTCTCTAGATGTCATTCTATATCTCCTCCTTTATTTATTAGAGCCCTCTCTCTCCATGTCTCTATCTCTCTATGTCTCCATATCTATCCCTATCTCTATCTATCTATTAATATCTCCCTCTATATTTTCTATCCCTCTCCCTCTCCCTCTTTCTTTATATATCTCACTCTCTCCCCCTATCTTAACATATTTATCTATGTATCCCTCCCTCTCTATTCTCTATCTCACCCCCCCTCTCTCTCTATCCCTATCTATCTAGATATCTATCTATATCTCTTCCTTTCTACTTGCCATTTGATCTTTATTGAGTTATCTATTCCTTCTCTCCCTCTCAGTCCCTCTTTAGGCCTCTCTTTGTCCCTCTTTAGACCATTGTCTATAAATTCCTCTACTTCCTATCTCTATTTCTCTCTTTCCCCCTCCATCCATCTCTGCCTCTCCCTCCCTACCTCATTCCCTCTCTAATTATCTTTATCTCGCCTCTCTTTCTCTACCTATACATCTCTCTCTCTCTATCCATCTATATATTTCTATATCTCTCCATCACCCATATCCCTCTTTGTATATTATAGCTCTCTCACTATATACATTTTTCTACCTCTCTCTATTTCTTTATATCTCTTCCTATCTCTCTATCTCTCAATGTCTCCTCTCTACAAATCTATCCATCTCCCTCCCCCTATATTTCTATCTCACTATCTCTCTACCTATCCCTTCAATCCCCCCCTTCCCTCTCTACCTATCTCTACCCCACCCCTCTCACTCTCTCCCCCCCCTTCTTCATATCATTATCTCTATATCCCTCTTTAGACCTCTCTTTGTTCATCTTTACACCCCTATCACCATCCATACTTTTCTACCTCTATCTCCCAATATCTCTATACCTCTCCTCATAGGTTTATTATTAATTTAAGATTATCTTGAAGGTTAAATTAGGGTTAAGGTTATTATCTAATTACGGTTAGAATTCAGATTCAATTAGAGTTATGATTGAAATAGGATTCAATTATGGTTAGTGTTAGTATTATTTTTAGTGTTAGGATTAGGGTTAGGGTTAGTATTTAATTAGGATTAGAGTTTAGGTTCGATAAGGATTAGGGATAGGGTTTAATTAGGGATAAAATTCTATTTAAAATAGGGCATGTATTTTCCAAGGGTTAGGGTCATAACTATATTAGGGTTAGGGTTAGATTTCAATTATGGTAAGGGTTATAGTTAGGGTTATGATTTAATTAGGGTTAATACTTCATAAGGGTTAGTGTTAGAGTTAGGGTTTAATTATTGTTAGATTTAGAATTCAATTAAGGCTATGGTTTATGTTCAATAAGGGTTAGGGTTATGTTGATGGTGGGTATGTGCAGGATCATGATGGGCCAAAAAGTGGCAATATGATGGGTATGTGGCTGACGACTTTTTTTTTACACAAAATTGATGAAACTAAAAGGGTTTTTAAAGGAGATTCTCAGCTTTCCACCAATATAAATTACACTTTAATTTGAATTTAATAAATAATTATTTTTCATTTTCTATTGAATTACGACTAAAGTCCTAATTTTTAGGCTGATTGAAAAACATCTATAGCTTTCAAACAGTATCATATTTTTTGAATCCAAAACATGTGTCACATTCTATGCTTTGCATAATATAAGATTAAAAAAGAAAAAAAATTGAATTTCATGATGTTTTGACCAAGTTAAGGTGGTCAAACATATGAGTCTTTATATTTTTTGAAAGTTGTCATCAAAAATTTATAATTAATTATTTACTTGGAAAAAAATTACAAAAAAATATGCATCACATCGGGACATGATTCCTCTACTTGTATTTAAAATATTATAAAAAAATATTATCATTTTAATGTGATGAGGGTGGTCAGACAGACGCCTACTTCTTAAAATCACCAAATAGATATTATTTTTTTGTAAATAAACCTAGTAATTTAGAAACTACATTCAATTTCCTACAAATTCTATTGTTACATATTTTTGAAATAATATAGATAACTTATTCAAATTTTTATGTCAAGTTGCCTAACTCTGATTTTTCTAAATTTTTTGCCACTTAAGGGCCTGTTTTTTCCATGATAATCTTGCACATACCCTGTTGTTTTTATGCACTTCTCAACACAGGCAATGTGTAGGTGCATCACCTCTCTGGAAAGACAATCTTTCACAATCAAATTGCAAAACAGTATCCCAAGGTCTCTCGGATGTCAGGTCTTGACAATGCTTGGAATATCTTAGTTGACTTATGTGATTTCCTAGAATCACAAGGCGGTCTTATGTGGTTTAAAGATGTAGGAGAATTGGGTCATTGAATGGAGTTCTTCGAATATGAAATGACTACACTTTTTTTGTAGGTTCAGACAACAGTCTTGGACTCCATTGCTTCGTCAGATTTGGCTTTACAATGTGCAATGAACCTTAGCACAAATTGTCTCTAAAAAGAAGGAAAAAAAGGTGAGGAAGAAGGATGGTTCTTGGACCTACAACTACCGATGAACAGTGATCATGGAGGTTCCTGCTGTGGACAGTTTCCTTAAACAAAATTTCACTTAATCTAAATTCTCACAACGTCATGAAATCTATGCTATCTTCTAAGGACTACAGATATTCATCATTCATTCACCATGTAAATGTGAACAAAGACAAAGTTTAATGAGCAGCTATGAAATTATAGTCCAGGCTAACTTTACACAGTCATTTACCATCAGCAAATGACCAAAAGTATGGACAAGGAAAGCATACACACAACACGAATCTTCAAAACCAAAGACAACATACTAAATCCGCTACAGCTAACTAAAGGAAACTAGAACAACAAAGTAACTTGAAGCAAAGTTTTAACTAAAGGAAAAAGAATCATGAAACATGTAGAGAAACCCAAAAATACACCAGGAAATGACTGTATTTTCTATTATAATTTCTATAGCATGCTATTACAACAACTCAACTCTCTTAAAATGAGAGGAGGAGAGCCCTATTTATAGTTTTCAAAAAACAAAATGAGTGGCCAAGATTAACTTTACACTAGGGTTTCACCTACCCCCAAATATATTTCATTTATAAAACATTTCTTTTCCTTTTCCATATTTTGTCATCTAGTGACAACACTGTAGCAATTTTGTCCTATAGTTGTTTGCCCTTTGCTGCAACTATTCCTTGAGGAATTCTTCATCGATGATAGGGTTGCCCTCATGCTTCTTCAAGGTTGCGTACTCCATAAAGCACAAGATTAAAGGCTGGAACTTATCCAAATCCATGATCTCGGACCGCAAAATCTTGTAACTCCATTCCTGAGAGTTGTTGACGAGTTTCTTCCAGTCATCATCATATTTGTTAGCATTGTCTCTGAAAAGCTCTAACTGGGTGAAGGCTCGGGCGGTGAAACTCATGAAATCCATGGTAACCTCAGTTGACATCGCATATTCCATGATCTTTAAGAAGTGGTGCTTTATGCTTTCAGGATTAATCTCGACAGTGGGCAACTTGTACCCTATCATTAACTTAAGGTACCGAGCACACTCCTCCCTGGTCTCCATGGCCCATTTGATATCTAGCACTATACATTCCAAGATATGCTCCAGCTTTCTTTTCTGATGGTCGAAGTCACGCTTCTAGACATCCACCAGCTAGTGGTCATCATCCTTGAGGGCAAGGTCCTTTTCCCAGACCTCGCTCAACAATGCAAGTATGGCCTCAATTTTTGGGTAGGTTGCCTCGTATTTATTTGGAAACTCCTCATAGATCCACCTTGTGCCCTTAAGAGTCCTCTGTACTTCCAAGAACTTATTTATTTTCCGGATAGCCAAGTTAATACCTGTACTCCCCATGTCCAAGACCTGCTAGAACCATTTTTCTGTAGTCTTCTCCAAGTTCCTTCTCTTCTCCAATTTATTGATCTTCTCATGGGATAATAGTTGAGGTGGGGCTGATGACGTGGCACGCTGCTCATCCGGAGATGACCACTACTGAATATAGGCTATCAGATCAACCACTTATGCTTTGAGTTCTTCCTTGGAGACCTTATCCTATTGGATAAGATGCACTACCATGGCGACCGATTCCTAGAGATGGTCGACCTTTTTTTCCCTTGTGGCCACCCCTAAGTTGATGGTGGAGACATTATAAGTTATTCCCTATTCTCCAACCATCGGCGTCGCTATTTGTACTGCCCTAGTTCCGGAGGCATCGATGGTCACCTTCGATCTGATCTTTGGCCTTTTCTCCTTCTTAGTGCTGATTTGTACTCTGGCCAGAATGGCTTCCAGCCTTGCCTTGGGATCTTTCAAGGTGGGAGTCTTTTCTTTCAACTACTTTTCTAGCCAACTGGGCATTTGGGGCTCTTCCCTGGGTAATTCACCTTGATCCCTGTTGTCCTCTTTCTCAAGTTCAATGATCCTGACAACAAGAGCACTCTTCTCAGTTCCTGCAGTTTTCTTCTCCTCATTGGAGTCTTGTTCAAGCATTACATACTTAGGGGGAGACTTGGCACACAACTGCCTATTGGAGGGGTCCTCCGTTTCAGCATCCTTTTCTTCTTCCCTTTGGCTATTTTCATGTTCTTAGGGCTTTTCCTCTTTCTTGTGTTCATGGAGGGACATTTCCTCAGAGTGTCCTAGGGTTTGGCCATGCCTCTCGGTTGGAATCCTATTGCCTTCAGACTCCAGAGCAGCAATTTCCTCATCACGGGCAAGCCGATCCTCGGCTTCCTTATCCTCAGTCTCCTTAAGCTACTTGCTTCACTCTGCATTGAGCTTGGGGTCATTTGTTTCTCTTATCAGTTCAACATCCAATTCCTCGCTACTTTCAATGGAGGACTCATAGGCTACTTCATCAATCACCCAACGTTCGAATAGAGGGTGTTCGTGATATTCAAATTCTTCATCTTCTGGTCTCTTCGCCGCCTCCAGCTGTCGTCGTTCAAATTCATCAGATATCTACATTGTTTCCTTCATTCTTGGTGGCTCGGATGGTGGAGGAAAAGGTGGAGTATGGGCCATAGCTTGAGCTATTGCATCTTGAACCACCAAATTGGTAAGCATCCCCGAAAGCTCGGATGATACATTTTGCATGTACTTCACAAAGGATTCTGGGAGGCTGAGGGTAGGCATCGTAGCAGCAAAAATGGAGGGAAGGGAAGGAGACATAGAGGAAGAGGAGATTGGAAAGGTTGTAGCGGAGGATGAATACATGGGAATAATCCACATGATAGGAGAGGTGGAAGCAAGGTGGATAGAGATGTCCACCGCTAGCGGGGAGGAAGCAAAAATGGTAAGTGAAGCCTATGGGATGGTGGCAACAGTAGCAACAATTGCAGTGGAGGGAGACCTTGGTGGGTTAGATTCTTCTCCTCCTTTCCTGAGGAGCAGGCCCTTGGGTATCATAGACGTGTCTGTACCTCTGGTTGTTTTCCTTTTCTTCTGGGAAATTTCTCCCTCAAATGCCTTGCGGGCATAAACCTTTGGTTTGGGCAGCTGCCCACTGGCTTCTTTTCTCTTCTTGGTTTTGATCGATGGTGGGGTTTTGGATGTTTCCCCAGTTGCAGTGGTAGCTACCCCCCCATTAGAGCCACTTGGTTCACATTCTAGTCCCTTAAATGTTAAGGCGACTCCTTGTTGTTTCAATCGGGCCACCTGTTAGTCGATCCATGCCCTCATTCAGATCTGGATGAGTTTAGTGAGTACGTCGATATCATCAAGCTCTCGCTCATTCCAGTCAATCACAGGTAGTGGAAAATTGGTGATGAAATCATACCTTGGATCGATCACTATATCCTCATCCTCTTCAAGCTGGTCAGGAACCAAGCACAAATTTATTCTTCGCACATAAATGGCAGTCATGCGCATGTAGTGCCGCAACCGCACTTCGAGATCATCTTTGCAATTGGCCCAAAAATCTTTGACGTTGTGGAGGTGGGCATACTCCCATCCCAGTGCCTTTTTGATGTGTCTATATGAGTCCATCCGAGGCCGAGCAGTATATTGCCGGAAGTGGTATTCGGCCAACTCCCTTTCTGAGTATCCCATACACTGGGAGGTATGAATCTTGTACATCCCTTGGCCGAGCCCAATGGGGTAAGGTGTAGCCGCTAGATGCTTGCTGCTCAAGATATTATGGATGTGCCATAGCTACGAAGTTAGTTCTTACAATATAATCTGGTCGTTGGGGTACCAGGGCAGCTTGTTTGGTCTCTCTATGAATCCCTGCACACGAATGTACGTGAACCTTGGAAATTGTATGTAGAGGAAGTCATATTGCCTTAGGAGGGCTCTGGCACTATGGGAAACTCTTCTTTGAAAGTCACCTCCTAGAGATCGAATGATGTGAGCGATGACTTGCATCATTCACCCTACAATAATCCCTTTTGAAATTTCGTTACTGTAGTTGAGGGTATTTATCATAGGGCTTGAGCTCTACCCCCGATGTCTCGCTAGGTACTGCAACCAATCCCTGATAGTGTCATTGATTGGCAAGAGAATACACCAAGTATGAGGTCATGAAGAACTTGGTGTAGGATGGTGAAATCTTACACATTGATTGTGTAGATTCAGTCATCCTCATAGAATAACATGGTTCATTTCTCCAAATAAAATGCTAAAACTAGATCAAACATGCATGGAGAAAAGGAAATACAACCTATTCTATTCTATGATGGATTGGTGCCCTCCATGAAGATGTGAGAGAGCCCTTTCCCAATCCCTTTCTAAGTCAAATGAGATAGACAATGAGTTGCTATGAGCTCAAGTTGCCTATAGTTTAGATGCCTTCAAATTGTGTTGTAAAATGAGAGAAGATGCATTGCTTTTATAGAAGAAGTTGAGAGAAGAGAGGCCAAGTTTAGCCAATGTGGGACTAAATCCCCTCCAATAGAATAGAGACACTTGGCATGATGGGATTGGTCAAAGCTTGTGCAAGTTTTGGCCAATGTGCCCATTCAAATTTGAAAAATGTCAATAAATGCATGTTGTTGAGGGTTTTGGGGGGACTAATCTTTGTTCAAAAAAGTCAAAGATGAGAGTTATTGAGGGAAAATAACTCTTTTTAATAAATCAATAAATTGATTTATTGATGCAAGTGGGTGGGTTAGTTAGGAGTTTAGATTTGACTCTAGTTGAGTCAAAAGCTAGAGAATGCTAATCATGATTAGAAGTTAATTAATTTTAGATTAATTAACTTAGGGGATTTTAGGGATTTGATATTTGATTTTAAATCAGTTTGATTTATTAAATCAAATAAGAAGAACCTTAGGAACTTAATTAAATAATTTGATTTATGTAATTAAGCTTGATGAACCTTAGGATTAAATCAATAAATTTCTTTAATTGATTAGTAGAAGAAACGAATGCATGATGTTAGTTACAGTGGAATGCATAATGTTATTTTTGGATGTCTACATTTTGCCCCTCTTTGAAGCAATGCACTTGTTGCATTGGTTCAAAGAATGATGTTGCCGACATTGAAATTAAAAATTCTTTGGTTTTTTCGGATGCCCCAGTGGAAAATAAGTACGTTAGTACATTGCCCCCTCGAGAGATCGAGCGAAAAGATACAATTTGAGGTGGATCTTGCGACAAAGAGGTTCAAAATGGATGTATGGATGGTTAGACTATATGATAATGATGATGCAGATGAGATGTTCGGAAGATGCTTAGAATAACAAATTTATATTATCGTAAACAACTTTAAATGATTATGCAATGCATGTGAGATGTCCTGATATGATGGTATGACAT
This sequence comes from Sequoiadendron giganteum, assembly GCA_007115665.2. NCBI lineage: Eukaryota > Viridiplantae > Streptophyta > Pinopsida > Cupressales > Cupressaceae > Sequoiadendron > Sequoiadendron giganteum. The sequence continues at coordinate 571,500,294 of CM021107.1, read as the reverse complement.
GATTATGCGAAATGAGAATATGGATGCAAGATGGATGCATTGTTAGCGTGACAGAAGATAGAAGAACGAGAGGGATAAACCCTTAAATCTAAGAAGAATGTAGAAGTCCAATAAGTCTCCTAGTCATCAAGACTTTATTGGATATGACGATGAATGATAATGATGTGTTGCTTATCTAGGGATGGGAAAAGAGCATACCTTTCTTTATGTTTGATAACACACGTAGGTGCGATGCATCAAGGTATTAAGAACCAGGATGGCGTTGCGCCTAGTGTGATGGACTTTGACCCGACAATCAGATAGGAGTACTCTTGTTCACACTTGGCAAACATTACCTTATTCAGAATGCAGTTCAGATATTCTAGACATCTCGGGCCAAAACATAAAAAGGCAAGCCTTCTTATGTGGTCAACAAGATACCTAAAACATCCTTCCTACAAACAAAACAAAGTATGCGTGATGAAGTTATTTTACAAGAATATCCAACAAGCACAGCAGATAAAAAGATAATGATCGTTGCCCCATTCCTTTCTCTCTAAACCTGTTTTGTTTAGGCATCATTGAGAGGTCCTTGAAATGAGCGCAAAATAAGATAAGTCTAAAAGACTAAAATAAAGTAAACAAACAAGCTGATGTTCTTCGTATTGCTAGCCAAGACTAAACTACTATGGGGTACCTGATGCTTATGTCCATCGTGGGAAAGCTTCATCCTAGGACATATAGTGATCAGGGTTTTGGTGAGGCTGATTGGGTGATAAGCTATTGATACTTCGAGTTGACCAACTTGCTAACTTACTGACTTAGACCTTCGAGACTTTGACGATTAGGCGTTCACTTTAGAACCTACTAAACTTGCTTCTGACTAACTCACCAAAGGGTGAAAGTGATGATGATTTATTATGAGTGATGACAATCACGAGTGAAAGCGAGATGAAATGGATGCACCATTTTGGTTTTTTTTCAAATGTTTTGAGTCTGTTTTTGGAATTTTGGGATGTTTTACAAATGTTTTTGGTATTTTCAAGATTTTACAATGTACAAACTAACTTAAAGACCTATCCTAAGGGTCTCGGGAGCTGATCCATAGATTAGCCTTGCCTATGTTATATACGTAGAGACCACGTAGTTCGACTGGTGGTGGACTGACTTGATGATAATATGGACAAATGGATTGCCATTTTATTGCCTAAAGGACTGACCCTAACCGTCTCGGGGGATGATCAAAGATCAACCTTGCCTACGTTCAAGCTCAGAGATGACGTAGTTCGACAAGGTGACTCTATTTTTGATTTTTTGACTTCTGACATGTTTTTGGATTTTCTAATGAATTTTTGATGAGTTTTGAAAAAGATCACGAGAATATACACAAATCCGATCCGATCTTGCGAGAACGTGCCCCCAGTGTGGTGCGATAGACTACTTCGATAAAGGCAGGACAGACTGACCTTTGAAATGCCAAGTAGTTCCAATGGTGGAATATAGTACAGATACCAACGCAGGCTATGGTATGGATGCGAGTGGATAAGTGGAATGTGATGGAGTGGATGAGTTGTGCAGATCCTGATAGATGGGGAAGGTACTTTATTTACACTTGATGCCTGTTTGCCAGGTTTTCACCAAGGTATTTGCCCAAAGTGCCACCGAAGTGGTTTTCACTAGAGGACGATTTTTTCTCTTTACTATTTTTCAATCCTTTTCTGATTTTTTTTGGATTTTTTGATCTTTTGATTTTTTTTTTTGTCACCAAGATGCCTGTTTGCTAGGTTTTCATCGAGGTAACCATTTTTTCAGGACTTTTTCTGATTGTTTTTGTATTTTCTGGTTCTATACCTTGCAATGTTTAGGCATAAAACTTTTTGAGATGAGAGCTATTCAGAGGCTCCTGCAGAGGCTCGCCTTCTGGTGTTGCTAGTTGATATGCCCCTGAGGTGTAACTTGCAGTGATGACGAAAGGTCCCAGCCAGTTGGGCTCAAATTTTCCCTTTGTATCTGGATTTGGCACGTTCTTTTGGTTTTCTTTCAGCACGAGGTCACCAACTTGGAAAGTGCGTTGTCTGATGTTCTTGTTGTAGCTCCTTTTTAGGCGATTCTGGTACACTTGTAGATGATTAAGGGCATCCATGCGCCTTTCATCTAGTAATTCCAGCTCACTGAGTCTTGTGACCCTGTATTCCTCATCTGTGATAAGGTTTTGCAATGATATCCTTAGTGATGGGAGCTCGATCTCAATGGGGAGTATGGCCTCTGATCCATAGACCAGAGAGAATGGGGTGGCGCCTGTTGGCGTGCGGATGCTAGTGCGGTAGGCCCATAAGGCGGGATTTAACTGCAGATGCCAGTCACGACCAGAGTCATTGACTGTTTTCTTGAGGATTTTCAAAATGGTTTTATTTGTAGCTTCTGCTTGGCCATTGCCTTGTGGATAATATGGTGTGGAAAAGCGATGCTTGATTTTGAATTTTTCACATAAGTCACGGACATCCTGATTCTTGAAGGGCGTCCCATTATTAGAGATAATGGATTGGGGGACACCGTACCGACAAATGAGGTAATTCAGGATAAACTTGGATATCTGCTTTCCGGTGATGTAGGTCATGGGAATTGCTTCGACCCACTTAGTGAAGTATTCGGTGGTGGTGATAATGAATTTATGGCCATTGGATGAGGTGGGTGATATTTTACCAATGAGATCAAGCCCCCATTGTGAAAAGGGCCAAGGTGTAACAATAGGATGCAGTTCTTGCACTGGTGAATGAATAAGATCTCCATGATGTTGGCATTGCAAGCATTTTCTGACAAAATTGTGTGCCTCTTTTTCCATCGTCGGCCAGTAATACCCTGTTCTTAGCAAATTTTTAGCCAAGGTCATACCACTTGAGTGTGACCCTTACGTGCCATTGTGTACCTCAGTTAGAGCATTCAGGGCTTCCTCGGGTTTTAAACAACGTAATAGGGTTCCATCGGTACTCCTACGGAAGAGGGTCTCTCCTAGGATGACGAATCGTGAAGTTCTTTTGATGAAAGTGCGTTTTAGGTTTGGGGTGATGTCAGTGGGGAGGATTCCTAACTTTAGGTAGGTGTATATATCATGATACCAAAGATCACCGAGACCAACGATTTCACATGCGTATTCCGACTCTGGTACCTCGAATGTGGGTACGAGAAGCTGCTCTACGAGGAATTCATGTTTTGAGACGTTACGAGGGATGTCGAGTAAGGATCCAATTGTCGCCATTGCATCAGCCGCTCTGTTGTTTGTCCTTGGTATCTGCTCAAAGGTAATGTCGATGAAAGATTCCTTGAGGCTTTCTACCACCTTCTTATATGGTGTGAGCTTATCATCCTTGGTTTGGTATTCACCGTTGACTTGGTTGATGATAAGTTGCGAGTCGCCATAGACTTTTAGTGCCATGATTCGCCATTGTGCTGCAATCTTGAGTCCTATGGTCAAAGCCTCATATTCTGCTATACTGTTCGTACAAGGGAATGCCAGCTTGTATGATCTAGGTATGCAGTCTCCTTGCGGCGTGATGAAAAATACACCAGCTCCTGACCCATGTTGTGTGTGAGAGCCATCAAAGTATAGCTTCCAGTGGTCTGTTGCATCAAGGTTAAAAAGGGACTCATCTAGGAATTCTGATATGAGTGGATTATCTGTGTAGAGGGGAGCTTCTGCCAGCTAATCCGTAATGACTTGTCCTTTTATGGCTTTTCGTTCTACATACTCGATATCATGTTCAGATAATATCATTACCCACTTAGCCATTCTACCTGTAAGTGCTGCTTTTGTCAATAGGTACTTTAGAGGGTCTATTTTGGCAATCAACTTGATTTGGTGCGCTAGCATGTAGTGTCTGAATTTTTGAGCCACAAATACCAATGCTAGGCAAGCTTTCTCTATTGACGTTTAATTGAGCTCATGTCCCACCATTGTTCTGCTGATGTAGTAGATAGCCCGCTCGGTTCCCTTTTCATCATGTTGGGCTAAAAGGGCCCCCAGGGCGGCTGTTGTTGCAGAGATATATAGGATTAGTGATTTCCCCACAATTGGTGGCATCAATACAGGTGGTGTAAGTAGATATTCTTTTATTTTGTTGAATGCTTGCTCTCATTTGTCATCCCATCTGAAAGCTACTCCCTTGTGAAGTAGGTGTGAATAGGCAATCTGTTTATCTGCCAATTGTGCTATGAATCTTCGGATGGACTGGAGTCTTCCTTGCAATCCTCTTAGTTGTTTCAACGTTCTTGGTGCTTTCATTTCAAGGATTACTTTTACCTTTGCAGGGTCTACCTCTATCCCTCTCATTGAAACTATGTATCCTAGCAGCTTCCCTGATTGTACCCCAAAGACACACTTCTTCAGGTTGAGTCTAACCTTATATTGTTCGAGCCTGTCAAAGATAGCACTTAGAGTTGCTATATGGTCTTGTCTCTTCTTTGATTTAGCAAGTATGTCATCTACATAATCTTTGACTGTTTTGTGGATCATGTCATGGAAGATTAATGTCATGGCTCTTTGGTAGGTAGCTCCTGCATTCTTCAACCCAAATGGCATTACATTCCAGCAGTAGGTGCCCCATGGACATGTGAATGCTGTCTTGTGTTGGTCTTCTTTTGCGATCAATATCTGATTGTACCCCGAGAAACCATCCATTAGGGAAAGCATCTCATGTTCGGCCGTCATATCCACTATCATGTCAATGTTGGGTAGTGGAAAGTCATCCTTAGGACATGCTTTGTTTAGGTCTCTGAAATCAGTGCAGATGCGGATGCCCCCTTTTGGTTTTGAGACTGGTACGAGGTTAGATACCCATTTTGGATAGTCGATCGGGTGTATGAAGCCAACATCCAGAAGTTTCTGTAGTTCAATCTTTACAAGCAAGGCTATTTGTGGGTGCATCTTCCTTAGCTTCTGTCTGACTGGTTTTGCTCCGGGGTGAACGGCCAAATGATGCACTACTACTTCAGGATCCAGGCCTGGCATGTCTACATAGGTCCATGCAAAATTTACCTTTCTCTCCTTTAGGAAAGCTGCTAGTAGTTTTTGTTCTTCTTCTAGGAGGGATTCTGCATAGAAGGTAATTTGTGGTTCTGATTCTGTTCCTAAGTTGACCGGGTTGCACTGTTCTGCCAATACTGTTGACTTCTCCTGGTGTAGAGCAGTAGGGGGAAGATTGAATCCTTCATCCTCTAGCACATCAGAGAGGTTTTCACCATTGGATGCGTCCTTTATTTTTACTATTTTATGGTTAGAGAGTGCCACAGTGTGGTTTTCACTCAATAACTCTGAGCTTATTCTCGATCTTTTTCTTTTGCGACTGAAGGACTCAATCGTCTCCCCATAGTATGCTTGTGTGTCTAGAGTGATATCAAATCCTGCCTTGTGATCTCCACATGGAATAGTATCCCTTAGTCCCATGAATTTGGAGAGAGCCTCATCGTTTTCAAATGAGTCTAGAATCGGCGGTCCCCGTTGGTCGTGATCAATGAGTTGGGGGTATACTAAGTGGATTTGGTGGGTTTGTTGGATTGGCTCAGCGGGTGAGACACTAATCATCAATAAGGTGGAATCTTCAAAGAGCCTAGGTAAGCCACCTATGGTGTCATCATCGCCACTGCTACTACAAACGTCAGTTATGTCAAATGTGAAGTTATCGAGAGGTAGGCCTGTGGACACGGGTAATCTAAGGTTAGTTGCCGAGACCCGAGGAGAGGACCTGATTGCCCTATTAGGAACACTTCTGCCACGCACAGTTATACTCGAAGGGGTACAGCCGAGGCCAAGGTTCTGCGTTCTTCTTTCTACAATGATGGGCTCCAACCGTCCATCACTATTTCTTCCTAGGCTTTCATTCCTGTTATAGCCCATGCCGAACATCATTTGTAACCCTTTGTTTGTTTCCTCCATGGGTAGGGTGGGAGTGGGTCTTTCATCTTGGTACAAAGTGTTTGTGATGTCCTCCTCATCCACATTTTCCTGACTGAGATCCCCCCAACTGTGGAATCCAGAGGGTTCTGTTCTAGTGCGGACAGGTGTTTGAGTCAATTGTGGTTGCCCATGTGATCTAGGAGATTGTGGTAACTCTCCTACAACAAAAGCATTTCTCTTCATTCTATAATCACCACATCCATTGTCCTGTATCATGTTCTTGATCTCGGATATGTCGGGGATGGCGGGTGTCTCTGTCGCAGAAGTGGAAGCGAGATTAGCTGGGTCTATGTATGAAGTGGATGGTCCTTCATCATTTTTAGGTACTTGAGGGATCTTGTAAAACTTGGCTTCCAAGTTTTTGCAATAGGCGAAGGGTTCGGGATCCCCATATATGGTAACCTCCTCATTTTGATATGAGAACTTAATGCATTGATGATAGGTTGAGGCCACTGCCTTCATTCCGTGTATCCATGGGCGTCCCAGGAGGATGTTGTATGGCAAATCAAGGTCAAGAACTTGACAAGTTGTTTCCATGGTTGCTGGCCCCACTTGGATGGGGATCTTGATAGTGCCTTGAGACACTCTTTCTTGGTCATCATATGCTCTTATGGTGATACTTTTTATTTTATTGATGGAATCCTCGGCGAATCCCAATTTCTTTATAAGTTTGAGAGAACAAATATTAAGACCTGCACCACCATCTACCAGGACTCGCTTGACTTTCTTTTTATGAACTAGGATTTGGAGGTGAAGTGCCCGGTTATGAGATGGCTGCGGGGGGAAATCTTGGTCCAAAAATGTGATGAGATTCGGGGTAACAATGTTACCTACCATAGCCTGAAATTGCTCTGTGTCAAGGGTAGCAGCGATGGTAGAGGCAGCTAGTGCTTCATCCAGGATCTGTCGATGAGCGGCGGAGATTTTTAGTAATTCCATGATGGATATTTGTGCGGGTGTTCTCTTCAGTTGGTCAATTACATTGTAATCATAGGGGACGGCCTTTGTGTTGGTAATGGGGGTCTTAGTAGGTGCCCTGGCAATGGTAACTTTTTCGCCTCGTGTGGTGACTCCACAGTCATTGTTGGTTCCCTTGATATTTATGATAGTGACCAACTCGTCGACACATCCGACTATCTCCTCGTATACTAGATTGGCACTAGCATACTTTTGTTTACCCTTATTATTCCCTTGGTTATTTCCCTAATTATGATTCGGCATCGGATTCGTGTAGATTTTTAGGTCTTGGTTTCCGGCCGGCTGCTCGATGTTGATGACCTTATCCTCGATGAGGTCTTGGATGATATTCTTGAGTCTCATGTAGTTGGCGGTGGTGTGTCCTTTAACTTTGTGGAAGTCACACAGGAGATTCTCGTTGTACCACGGTGGTTTGGTCATGGGCTCTGTGTATTGTTCGGAGTTAGAAATTTTGAGTAGGTTTTCTTTGACCAATTTCTTCATGACAGACTCAATCGATTCGCCAAGGGCTGTGAACTTCCTCTTGGGGGGAAACTTGTTGCGGGGAGGTGGTCCTCCTTGATTACCCACATTGTTGACTTGGCTAGTGGAAGGTGGTTGTGACTGTGCTACTACCGCATTAGCCTGCACATTGTTGTGGTTATGAGTTTGTGGATGATGATGATTTTGGGTATTTTGCTTAGGAGCACTGATGACTACCTTAGCATCAACCACGCCGTCGTTCGTGATATTTTTGTTCCTCGACCATGTTCGAGGTTTATCATTGTAGTTGTTGGGCGGGCGGTTATCCTGCGGTGGAGTGAATGTAGGTGTGCCTCCTCGCGCAGTAAGGGCTCTTTCGATGTTAAGTGCCTTTGGAATTAGTTGATCATAAGATGTGATGCACTGCATTTTTAGGTAGAACACCAGGTTTTCATCTAAGTTGGCTATGATGGTGCAAACTTGTTGTTCCTCTGGCATGGCCCACTTGCTCTGATTGGCCTTGGATCGCCATCTTTGCAAGAAGGATGCAAATACCTCTCCTCTTCTTTGTTTGAGTGCAGATAGTTCTTCTAAACTGACATCCGCACCCATATTAAAAGCGTAATTTTTAAGGAAAGCCTCCACAATTTCCTCGAATGTTTTAATGCCCGTGGGTAGGTGAGAAAACCATTCCATAGCTGGACCAGTCAGGCTTCGGGGGAAGAGCCGCATTAGATACGTGTCATCATATGCGAGTTCCATGCAGTGCACCTGAAATTCCTTGACGTGGTTTTCAGGGTTGCCCATTCCATTGTACTTATCAAATTTGGGGATCTCGAATCCCTTTGGAAACGGTACCATGGTGAGACTTCGATCGAACGGATAAGGGCATAAGTTGCCTGGTGTCCTTATGGTTTTTCCTACTTGCAAGTCCAACACTTGCTGCAAAAGCAATTTGATCTGTGTTGCGACATCCTTGCTTGGGTCGGGGGGTGGGATGAATGAGTGGTGAGGTGTTGGAGGTGTTTGATGGGTGGGGAGTTTACTAGTCGGCATTTGCTGTGAGCTTGGCTGTGCATTTAGGGCTTGTTGGGAAGCTTGCATTTGTGCCAACAATGCTTGTTGTTGATCTTGTTGTTGTTGTTCCAATAGCGCTTGCTATTGGTCCATCTATTGTTGTTCTCATGAAGCCTACTGTTGGTCAAGTTGTTGTTGAGCTAGTAACGCTTGTTGTTGGTCTAGCTGCTGTTGCGCCAACAATGCTTGTTGTTGGTCGAGCTACTGTTGTGCCAATAAAGCTTGTTGTTTAGCTTGGTGTTGTGCCTGAAAGTCTTGCAGGGCTTGGTGGTAGGCTTGCAGGTGGATTGCTTGCAATTGCGCTTGGTATTGAGCTTGTGTCTTTTGTTGGGCTTGAGCTTGAGCTTGGGCTTGAGCTTGCGCTTGCGCTTGCGCTTGTGCTTGTGCGGCTTGTGCTTGAGCTTGAGCTTGTGCTTGTGCTCGCGCTTGTGCGGCTTGTGCTTGAGCTTGAGCTTGTGCTTGCGCTTGTGCTTGTGCTTGCGCTTGTGCGGCTTGTTGTTTTTGGAGTGCCTTTTGGCGGGCAGCTTGTTGTGCGTTTTGCAACATGATGGAGAATGAATTAGTCGTGTTGTGCTTTGGCGGTGGGATTGGCGGTGGAGCAGGAATCATGCCAACTGTCGTGGCGAGTGGAGGGATTGCGGTTGTGACTGTGATTTGGGTTGTGGGCGGGGTGGTTGAGACAATTGGTCCTTGATGAGGCATGCTTTGGGAGACTTGAGGACCAATCGATGCATTAACCGTGGTGATAGGAATGGTTGTGATTTGTTGCGAGGATATGGGCAAAAGAAGCGGGCTCAAAGTGGTGGTCAGATTGCTTGGATTAGCAAAATTTTTGATGGTTAAAGGTGGAAGACCTATTCCAGGAGGCGATGCAGATGTGAAAGGAAGTGGGGGAAGGGATGACGCACCACTTTGGAAAGAGAAGGGATTGATAGCTTCTGTCGTTCCGAGCAAACCAACTTCCTCATGCGGTGGGGGAGTTGGTATGTTCAATTGATAAGCTGGTGTGGCATGAAATGAGGATGAACCAACGGGATTATGAAATGTGAGTGGGATGTAAGGGTGAAATGAGTTTTCTAGAATAAATGTAGGGGTGATGATTGCTTCTTCATTAGCCACAAGGCGGTGTTCTTGCAATTCTTGGAACATGGCACTCCCCTTGTTCACAATCGGGGAGGTTGGTGTGATGATTGAGGTGATGCAAAGTACTTCTTGATTGATGTTTGACAACGGGGATGCAACTGCACTAGTGCTTGTGTTAAGGTTGGGAGGGGGCATGTCCCCTCCTCTTTCTATTGAATTTATGCATTTGAACATAGCACTAACAATTTTATGGTTCTTAGGAGTTTGAATCATTTCCATGATTTCCTCTGGTGTCATCCCTATGTCTTCATTT
>CM021107.1:571471177-571490352 GCA_007115665.2 Sequoiadendron giganteum | reverse complement strand
GAATTTTGAAAAAGATCACGAGAATATACACGAATCCGATCCGATGTTGCGAGAACATGCCCCCAGTGTGGTGCGATAGACTACTTAGATAAAGGCGGGATAGACTGACCTTTGAAATGCCAAGTAGTTCCGATGGTGGAATATAGTACAGATACCAACGCAGGCTATGGTATGGATGCGAGCGGATAAGTGGAATGTGATGGAGTGGATGAGTTGTGTAGATCCTGATAGATGGGGAAGGTACTTTATTTACACTTGACGCCTGTTTGCCAGGTTTTCACCAAGGTATTTGCCCAAAGTGCCACCGAAGTGGTTTTCACTAGAGGACGATTTTTTCTCTTTACTATTTTTCAATCCTTTTCTGATTTTTTTTGGATTTTTTTTTTTTGATCTTTTGATTTTTTTTGTTGTCACCAAGATGCCTGTTTGCCAGGTTTTCATCGAGGTAACCATTTTTTTAGGACTTTTTCTGATTGTTTTTGTAATTTTCTGGTTCTATACCTTGCAATGTTTAGGCATAAAACTTTTTGAGATGAGAGCTATTCAGAGGCTCCTGCAGAGGCTCGCCTTCTGGTGTTGCTAGTTGATATGCCCCTGATGTGTAACTTGCAATGATGATGAAAGGTCCCAGCCATTTGGGCTCAAATTTTCCCTTTGTATCTGGATTTGGCACATTCTTTTGGTTTTCTTTCAGCACGAGGTCACCAACTTGGAAAGTGCGTTGTCTGATCTTCTTGTTGTAGCTCCTTTTTAGGTGATTCTGGTACACTTGTAGATGATTAAGGGAATCCATGCGCCTTTCATCTAGTAATTCCAGCTCATTGAGTCTTGTGACCCTGTATTCCTCATCTGTGATAAGGTTTTGCAGTGATATCCTTGGTGATGGGAGCTCGATCTCAATGGGGAGTATGGCCTCTGATCCGTAGACCAGAGAGAATGGGGTGGCGCCTGTTGGCGTGCGGATGCTGGTGCGGTAGGCCCATAAGGCAGGATTTAACTGTAGATTCCAATCACGGCCAGAGTCATTGACTGTTTTCTTGAGGATTTTCAAAATGGTTTTATTTGTAGCTTCTGCTTGGCCATTGCCTTGTGGATAATATGGAGTGGAAAAGTGATGCTTGATTTTGAATTTTTCACACAAGTCACGGACATCCTGATTCTTGAAGGGCGTCCCATTATCAGAGATAATGGATTGGGGGACACCGTACCGACAAATGAGGTAATTTAGGATAAACTTGGATATCTGCTTTCCGGTGATGTAGGTCATGGGAATTGCTTCGACCCACTTAGTGAAGTATTCGGTGGTGGTGATAATGAATTTATGGCCATTGGATGAGGTGGGTGATATTTTACCAATGAGATCAAGCCCCCATTGTGAAAAGGGACAAGGTGTAACAATAGGATGCAGTTCTTGAGCTGGTGCATGAATAAGATCTCCATGCTATTGGCATTGCAAGCATTTTCTGACAAAATTGTGTGCCTCTTTTTCCATCGTCAGCTAGTAGTACCCTGTTCTTAGCAACTTTTTAGCCAAGGTCATACCACTTGAGTGTGACCCACATGTGCCATTGTGTACCTCAGTTAGAGCAGTCAGGGCTTCCTTGGGTTTTAAACAACGTAACAGGGTTCCATCGATACTCCTACGGAAGAGGGTCTCTCGTAGGATGACGAATCGTGAAGTTCTTTTGATGAAAGTGCGTTTTAGGTTCGGGGTGATGTCAGTGGGGAGGATTCCTAACTTTAGGTAGGTGTATATATCATGATACCAAAGATCACCGGGACCAACGAGTTCACATGCATATTCCGACTCTGGTACCTCGAATGTGGGTACGAGAAGCTGCTCTACGAGGAATTCATGTTTCGAGACGTTACGAGGGATGTCAAGTAAGGATCCAATTGTCGCCATTGCATCAGCTGCTTTGTTGTTTGTCCTTGGTATCTGCTCAAAGGTAATGTCGATGAAAGATTCCTTGAGGCTTTCTACCACCTTCTTGTATGGTGTGAGCTTATCATCCTTGGTTTGGTATTCGCTGTTGACTTGGTTGATGATAAGTTGCGAGTCGCCATAGACTTTTAGTGCCATGATTCGCCATTGTGCTGCAATCTTGAGTCCTATGGTCAAAGCCTCATATTTCGCTATATTGTTCGTACAAGGGAATGCCAGCTTGTATGACCTAGGTATGCAATCTCCTTGCGGCGTGATGAAAAACACACCAGCTCCTGACCCATGTTGTGTGTGAGAGCCATCAAAGTATAGCTTCCAGTGGTCTGTTGCATCAAGGTTAAAAAGGGACTCATCTAGGAATTCTGATATGAGTGGATTATCTGTGTAGAGGGGAGCTTCTGCCAGCTAATCCGTAATGACTTGTCCTTTTATGGCTTTTCGTTCTACATACTCGATATCATGTTCAGATAATATCATTACCCACTTAGCCATTCTACCTGTAAGTGCTGCTTTTGTCAATAGGTACTTTAGAGGGTCTATTTTGGCAATCAACTTGATTTGATGCGCTAGCATGTAGTGTCTGAATTTCTGAGCCGCAAATACCAATGCTAGGCAAGCTTTCTCTATTGACGTGTAATTGAGCTCATGTCCCACCATTGTTCTGCTGATGTAGTAGATAGCCCGCTCAGTTCCCTTTTCATCATGTTGGGGTAAAAGGGCCCCCAGGGCGGCTGTTGTTGCAGAGATATATAGGATTAGTGATTTCCCCACAATTGGTGGCATCAATACAGGTGGTGTAAGTAGATATTCTTTTATTTTGTTGAATGCTTGCTCACATTTGTCATCCCATCTAAAAGCTGCTCCCTTGTGAAGTAGGTGTGAATAGGCAATCTGTTTATCTGCCAATTGTGCTATGAATCTTCGGATGGACTGGAGTCTTCCTTGCAATCCTCTTAGTTGTTTCAACGTTCTTGGTGCTTTCATTTCAAGGATTGTTTTTACCTTTGCAGGGTCTACCTCTATCCCTCTCATTGAAACTATGTATCCTAGCAGCTTCCCTGATTGCACCCCAAAGACACACTTCTTCGGGTTGAGTCTAACCTTATATTGTTCGAGCCTGTCAAAGATAGCACTTAGAGTTGCTATATGGTCTTGTCTCTTCTTTGATTTAGCAAGTATGTCATCTACATAATCTTTGACTGTTTTGTGGATCATGTCGTGGAAGATTAATGTCATGGCTCTTTGGTAGGTAGCTCCTGCATTCTTCAACCCAAATGGCATTACATTCCAGCAGTAGGTGCCCCACGGACATGTGAATGCTGTCTTGTGTTCGTCTTCTTTTGCGATCAATATCTGATTATACCCCGAGAAACCATCCATTAGGGAAAGCATCTCATGTCCGGCCGTCATATCCACTATCATGTCAATGTTGGGTAGTGGAAAGTCATCCTTAGGACATGCTTTGTTTAGGTCTCTGAAATCAGTGCAGATGCAGATGCCCCCTTTTGGTTTTGAGACTGGTACGAGGTTAGATACCCATTCTGGATAGTCAATCGGGCGTATGAAGCCAACATCCAGAAGTTTCTGTAGCTCAATCTTTACAAGCAAGGCTATTTGTGGGTGCATCTTCCTTAGCTTCTGTCTGATTGGTTTTGCTCCGGGGTGAACGGCCAAATGATGCACTACTACTTTAGGATCCAGGCCTAGCATGTCTGCATAGGTCCACGCAAAATTTACCTTTCTCTCCTTTAGGAAAGCTGCTAGTAGTTTTTGTTCTTCTTCTAGGAGGGATTCTGCATAGAAGGTAATTTGTGGTTCTGATTCTATTCCTAAGTTGACCGGGTTGCACTGTTCTGCCAATACTGTTGACTTTTCCTGGTGTAGAGCCGTATGGGGGAGATTGAATCCTTCATCCTCTGGCGCCTCAGAGAGGTTTTCGCCATTGGATGCGTCTTTTATTTTTACCATTTTATGGTTAGAGAGTGCCACAGTGTGGTTTTCACTCAATAACTCTGAGTTTATTCTCGATCTTTTTCTTTTGCGACTGAAAGACTCAATCATCTCCCCATAGTATGCTTGTGTGTCTAGAGTGATATCAAATCCTGCCTTGTGATCTCCACATGGAACAGTATCCCTTAGTCCCATGAATTCGGAGAGGGCCTCATCGTTTTCGAATGAGTCTAGAATCGGCGGTCCCCGTTGGTCGTGATCGATGAGTTGGGGGTATACTAAGTGGATTTGGTGGGTTTGTTGGATTGGCTCAGCGGGTGAGACACTAATCATCACTAAGGTGGAATCTTCAAAGAGCCTAGGTAGGCCACCTATGGTGTCATCGTCGTCACTGCTACTACAAATGTCAGTTATGTCAAATGTGAAGTTATCGAGAGGTAGGCCTGTGGACACGGGTAATCTAAGATGAGTTGTCGAGACCCGAGGAGAGGACCTGACTGCCCTATTAGGAACACTTCTGCCATGCATAATTATACTCAGAGGGGTACAGCCGAGGCCAAGGTTCTACGTTCTTCTTTCTACAATGATGGGCTCCAACCGTCCATCACTATTTCTTCCTAGGCTTTCATTCCTATTATAGCCCATGCCGAACATCATTTGTAACCCTCTGTTTGTTTCCTCCATGGGTAGGGTGGGAGTGGGTCTTTCATCTTGGTATAGAGTGTTTGTGATGTCCTCCTCGTCCACATTTTCCTGACTGAGATCCCCCCAACTGTGGAATCCAGAGGGTTCTATTCTAGTGCGGACAGGTGTTTGAGTCAATTGTGGTTGCCCATGTGATCTAGGAGATTGTGGTAACTCTCCTACAACAAAAGCATTTCTCTTCATTCTATAATCACCGCATCCATTGTCCTGTATCATGTTCTTGATCTCGGATATGTCGGGGATGGCAGGTGTCTCTGTCACAGAAGTGGAGGCGAGATTAGCTGGGTCTATGTATGAAGTGGATGGTCCTTCATCATTTTTAGGTACTTGAGGGATCTTGTAAAACTTGGCTTCCAAGTTTTTGCAATAGGCGAAGGGTTCGGGATCCCCATATATGGTAACCTCCTCATTTTGATATGAGAACTTAATGCACTGATGATAGGTTGAGGCCACTGCCTTCATTCCGTGTATCCATGGGCGTCCCAGGAGGATGTTGTATGGCAAATCAAGGTCAAGAACTTGACAAGTTGTTTCCATGGTTGCTGGCCCCACTTGGATGGGGATCTTGATAGTGCCTTGAGACACTCTTTCTTGGTCATCATATGCTCTTATGGTGATACTTTTGTTTTTATTGATGGAATCCTCGGCGAATCCCAATTTCTTTATAAGTTTCAGAGAACAAATATTAAGACCTGCACCACCATCTACCAGGACTCGCTTGACTTTCTTTTTATGAACTAGGATTTGGAGGTGAAGTGCCCGGTTATGAGATGGCTGTGGGGGGAAATCTTGGTCCAAAAATGTGATGAGATTCGGGGTAACGATGTTACCTACCATAGCCTGAAATTGCTCTGTGTCAAGGGTAGCAGCGACGGTAGAGGCAGCTAGTGCTTCATCCAGGATCTGTCGATGAGCGGCGGAGATTTTTAGTAATTCCATGATGGATATTTGTGCGGGTGTTCTCTTCAGTTGGTCAATTACATTGTAATCATAGGGGACGGCCTTTGTGTTGGTAATGGGGGTCTTAGCAGGTGCCCCGACAATGGTAACTTTTCTGCCTCGTGTGGTGACTCCACAGTCATTGTTGGTTCCCTTGATATTTATGATAGTGACCAACTCGTCGACACATCCGACTATCTCCTCGTATACTAGATTGGCACTAGCATACTTTTGTTTACCCTTATTATTCCCTTGGTTATTTCCTTGATTATGATTCGGCATCGGATTCGTGTAGATTTTTAGGTCTTGGTTTCCGGCCGGCTGCTCGATGTTGATGACCTTATCCTCGATGAGGTCTTGGATGATATTCTTGAGTCTCATGCAGTTGGCGGTGGTGTGTCCTTTAACTTTGTGGAAGTCACACAGGAGATTCTCGTTGTACCACGGCGGTTTGGTCATGGGCTCTGTGTATTGTTCGGAGTTAGAAATTTTGATTAGGTTTTCTTTGACCAATTTCTTCATGACAGACTCAATCGATTCGCCAAGGGCTGTGAACTTCCTCTTGGGGGGAAACTTGTTGCGGGGAGGTGGTCCTCCTTGATTACCCACATTGTTGACTTGGCTAGTGGAAGGTGGTTGTGACTGTGCTACTACCGCATTAGCCTGCACATTGTTGTGGTTATGAGTTTGCGGATGATGATGATTTTGGGTATTTTGTTTAGGAGCACTGATGACTACCTTAGCATCAACCACGCCGTCGTTCGTGATATTTTTGTTCCTCGACCATGTTCGAGGTTTATCATTGTAGTTGTTGGACGGGCGGTTATCCTGCGGTGGAGTGAATGTAGGTGCGCCTCCTCGTGCAGTAAGGGCTCTTTCGATGTTGAGCGCCTTTGGAATTAGTTGATCATAAGATGTGATGCACTGCATTTTTAGGTAGAACGCCAGGTTTTCATCTAAGTTGGCTATGATGGTGCAAACTTGTTGTTCCTCTGGCATGGCCCACTTGCTCTGATTGGCCTTGGATCGCCATCTTTGCAAGAAGGATGCAAATAACTCTCCTCTTCTTTGTTTGAGTGCAGATAGTTCTTCTAAACTGACATCCGCACCCATATTAAAAGCGTAATTTTTAAGGAAAGCCTCCACAATTTCCTCGAATGTTTTAATGCCCATGGGTAGGCGAGAAAACCATTCCATAGCTGGACCAGTCAGGCTTCGGGGGAAGAGCCGCATTAGATACGTGTCATCATATGCGACTTCCATGCAGTGCACCTGAAATTCCCTGACGTGGTTTTCAGGGTTGCCCGTTCCATTGTACTTATCAAATTTGGGGATCTCGAATCCCTTTGGAAATGGTACCATGGTGAGACTTCTATCGAACGGATAAGGGCACAAGTTGCCTGGTGTCCTTGTGGTTTTTCCTACTTGCAAGTCCAACACCTGCTGCAAAAGCAATTTGATCTGTGTTGCGACATCCTTGCTTGGGTCGGGGGGTGGGATGAATGAGTGGTGAGGTGTTGGAGGTGTTTGATGGGTGGGGAGCATACTGGTCGGCATTTGCTGCGAGCTTGGTTGTGCATTTAGGGCTTGTTGGTAAGCTTGCATTTGTGCCAACAACGCTTTTTTGTTGATCTTGCTGTTGCTATTCCAATAGCGCTTGTTGTTGGTCCATCTGCTGTTGTTCCCATGAAGCCTGCTGTTGGTCAAGTTGTTGCTGAGCTAGTAACGCTTGTTGTTGGTCTAACTGCTATTTTGCCAACAATGCTTGTTGTTGGTCGAGCTGTTGTTGTGCCAATAAAGCTTGTTGTTTAGCTTGGTGTTGTGCCTGAAAGTCTTGCAGGGATTGGTGGTAGGCTTGCAGGTGGATTGCTTGCAATTGCGCTTGGTATTGAGCTTGTGTCTTTTGTTGGGCTTGAGCTTGAGCTTGGGCTTGAGCTTGTGCGCGCTTGTGCTTGTGCTTGTGCGGCTTGTGCTTGAGCTTGAGCTTGTGCTTGTGCTTGTGCTTGTGCTCGCGCTTGTGCGGCTTGTGCTTGAGCTTGCTTGTGCTTGCGCTTGTGCGGCTTGTTGTTTTTGGAGTGCCTTTTGGTGGGCAGCTTGTTGTGCGTTTTGCAACATGATGGAGAATGAATTGGTCGTGTTGTGCTTTGGTGGTGGGATTGGTGGTGGAGCAGGAATCATGCCAACTGTCATGGCGGGTGGAGGGATTGTGGTTGTGACTGTGATTTGGGTTGTGGGCGGGGTGGTTGAGACAATTGGTCCTTGATGAGGCATGCTTTGGGAGACTTGAGGACCAATAGATGCATTAACCATGGTGACAGGAATGGTTGCGATTTGTTGTGAGGATATGGGCAAAAGAAGTGGGTTCAAAGTGGTGGTCAGATTGCTTGGATTAGCAAAATTTTCGATGGTTAAAGGTGGAAGACCTATTCCAGGAGGCGATGCAGATGTGAAAGGAAGTGGGGGAAGGGATGACGCACCACTTTGGAAAGAGAAAGGATTGATAGCTTCTGTCGTTCCAAGCAAACCAACTTCCTCATGCGGTGGGGGAGTTGGTATGTTCAATTGATAAGCTGGTGTGGCATGAAATGAGGATGAACCAGCGGGATTATGAAATGTGAGTGGGATGTAAGGGTGAAATGAGTTTTCCGGAATAAATGTAGGGGTGATGATTGCTTCTTCATTAGCCACAAGGCGGTGTTCTTGCAATTCTTGGAACATGGCACTCCCCTTGTTCACAATCGGGGAGGTTGGTGTGATGATTGAGGTGATGCAAGGTACTTCTTGATTGATGTTTGACAACGGGGATGCAACTGCACTAGTGCTTGTGTTAAGGTTGGGAGGGGGCATGTCCCCTCCTCTTTCTATTGAATTTATGCATTTGAACATAGCACTAACAATTTTATGGTTCTTAGGATTTTGAATCATTTCCATGATTTCCTCTGGTGTCATCCCTATGTCTTCATTTATGTCATCCTCTTGATGACTCTCCTCTTGAAGATTTTGTGATGATACGGGAGAGTTGCTTGGGGGATTGCTTGATCCTGCTAGGTTCACTTCGATATTTAGATGACTCATGTCCATAGAAGTTGATATGTCTCTAATATTCTCCATGTCCTTCTTGTGTTGAGATCTTGTTTGGACCATAAAAATAGGGATTTGTTCGATCCTAATCCTTTAAGTCCAAAAAGAGAAGAACTAGGGTAGCTAAAAGATCAAAGATGGTGATGATGATGATGGGTTAAAATGGATGAGATGAGTGAATGAAACCTTTGGAAAACTTTTTGAATGTATGTGCTAAACTTTGAAAGGGCTTTTGATTTGATTTGAATGTGATAATTTGACTAGATGCGTTAAGTCAAACAAGATTGGTTGTGAAGTTGTTTTCCCTAGGAAGTTGTGTTATCCTAAGGGAACTTGCACAAAAATGGATGAATTGACAAAGTGTGTTATGCCAATGTTTTGGAGAACTAATAGACTTTAAGAAGTTGTGTTATCTCAAAGAAAATTTGTTCAATGATTTGAGACTATGTTGGCTAAGTGTGTTAAGCCAAGATATGATGATGTTGATTTAGCCCTCTAAGTTTAGTGTGATGTTTGATTCTAGAGTTCTCAAAAAGGTTTGATGATGAAATGAGACTTTGATTTGATGGATGAATGAATGGGAATGACAACTTTGATCTTGAACCTTAACCTAGATGTGACTCTCTTTCTACAAAACCTCGGTGTTGAAGAACACGCTTGACTTCCTATGGGAGAAATGCAAACCTTTGAAACAATTCGGGATTTTGTTGACAATAAAATGCATATAATGCTGGATTGTTCCTTGAGGCTTTTCTGTAAAAGTTATAAACCAATCTTTCCCTGAATTCGAAAAGTCTCTCAAGACGCTCCTCACGAGCTTTTAGACTAAGCTTCTTGAACTTTGGTTTTGGGATTTTGATCTTGCGGGAAATCATGTTAGACAACACATGTGTAATCCAATTTGTCTCTTTATCTTGGTTAAATGAGGTTCTTTTTATCCAAGACACTTGCTTGCTTAGGTTTTCAAACTATATGTCTAATGTCCCATTCTCTTTCTCATCCCACAATGTCCTTTGTGTGGAAATCGAGGAAAATAGGGCAAAAGTTCCTTATGTTTATCCTTATTGGAAACAAATGATGATAGAATTTGCACACTTAGAAACCTCTAGGAATGTGATTCCTAGGGAAAGCAAGAGTGGGCAAGTTCGTCAATAGGTATTTGTTCCCCACAAGGTGTTTGAAATTTCAAGGTTTTTGTGTATGTTTGTTTTCCAAATGTTTTCAAGATCAAGCAATGTGTTTTTTTTTTTCAAGCACTTTCACACTCCTAGGTTGATGAGACAATACCTTGTTGGGTTCCCACTTGGATAAATCCAGCTGCGCATATCTTGTGCGAATGGCTAAATGCTTGACCACACTGGCTCCCCTCCACGGCACTCACTTATTCGGGTCAGCCAAGCATTAGTACCCATGAATCTCCCATGGCATACTTTCCATTTCCACAACAAGACCGCATGTTATGTGGGGCGGCTTCAGAGGACATGACCTCTTGCACCAACAAGATAGATAAGGTTTTGGCCAATTTCTAAACAAGGGTTCTAATTCGGGCATTCCGTTCGTGGGGGATTATCCAACGTCGGCGAGAGTCCATTGTTGTCCATCTCGTCGGAATAATCCTCGTGATATTGGCCTTTGTTCCAATATCCACACTTATATCCCGGGTGGAAGTCGCTTGGCTTTAGCGTGTTCCCGGTTGGGTCGTTCCCTTGGGTGATTACTTTTTCCCACAAGGCAGGCCCTCTAAGTTAAACAAAAGCGAGCTAACATATTCCATCATTCACACAACCTTCGTTGAAAAACAAAGGGGAGAACCTCCGCAATATATCGTGCTCACACTCGCATGATTTGTTCAATTTTTAGATCCCAAATTGAAGTGTGGAGGCAATCTTTTATGCAACTTAGGGTCATCAAAAAGACTTTTGATTCTCAAGATCGCCGTGAAGCGCGAGAGAAGTGCATACGCCCTTTTAAATGACACTACTTTGCAAAAAAGTTTACAAAACACAAAGTACACATGTTCAATTTTAAATTCCTCAAAGCAATTATGAGTTCATTTTAAAAGCACCAATTGAAATGTGAAGTTGCCTTGTTCAATTTTAATCCCAAATTGAAATCTAGTAAGTGTCTAAGGTTCAATTTTAACCAACTTTGAAAATATCAAGCCATTGATTGATTTTAAGCCCAAATTGAAAGGTGAGTTAGCTAAAAACAGAAAAAAAGGGTAGTAAATGGAAGCTCTAAGATTGTCAAATCAAGCATTAAAAAATGCTATTTCAAGTTTCTATTTGCAAGAAAACCTCCAAGTCCACCATATTCATCTTTGTTTTCGCTTGATCACAACCTTGATGTTTCAACCTCCAATGTCAACCTATTCTATGATGGATTGGTGCCCTCCATGAAGATGTGATAGAGCCCTTTCCCAATCCCTTTCTAAGCCAAATGAGATAGATAATGAGTTGCTATGAGCTCAAGTTGCCTATAGTTTAGATACCTTCAAAGTGTGTTGTAAAATGAGAGAAGATGCATTGCTTTTATAGAAGAAGTTGAGAGAAGAGAGCCCAAGTTTAGCCAATGTGGGACTAAATCCCCTCCAATAGAATAGAGACACTTGGCATGATGGGATTGGTCAAAGCTTGTGCAAGTTTTGGCCAATGTGCCCATTCAAATTTGAAAAATGTCAATAAATGCATGTTGTTGAGGGTTTTGGGGGGAATAATCTTTGTTCAAAAAAGTCAAAGATGAGAGTTATTGAGGGAAAATAACTCTTTTTAATAAATCAATAAATTGATTTATTGATGCAAGTGGGTGGGTTAGTTAGGAGTTTAGATTTGACTCTAGTTGAGTCAAAAGCTAGAGAATGCTAATCATGATTAGAAGTTAATTAATTTAGATTAATTAACTTAGGGGATTTTAGGGATTTGATATTTGATTTTAAATCAGTTTGATTTATTAAATCAAATAAGAAGAACCTTAGGAACTTAATTAAATAATTTGATTTATTTAATTAAGCTTGATGAACCTTAGGATTAAATCAATAAATTGCTTTAATTGATTAGTAGACGAAACGAATGCATGATGTTAGTTACAGTGGAATGCATAATGTTATTTTTGGATGTCTACACTTGGAGGTCTTCTTCACGATTGTAAACTACTCATGGAAGCAATCACCACTTATCTCCCCCCAATAAAAGGCGGTGCCGTCACCGCGGAGAATCTGCTCCATAAAGTAGAACATCCATTCTTGGAAGAAAACCATAGCAGGAAGGCCCATCACTCAGCTCAGCAAGGTCACGAGGTCATGGTAATCCTCAAAGAATTCACTGCGAAAGAGCTCCTAAGGGAGCTTACCAACACTACCCTACTTGTCCTTCAACCAATATTGATTGACTACCTTCTTAAACCTTAGCAGATCTTGCTCCCACAATTCTTTGCATTCCTCCATTGTGGGGGCCTGCATGCTCTTAAATGCACGGATGTGGAAATTTGTTGTTATACCTAATGGGGAAATTTCTGCAATGATATTCCCATCTCAGTCCACTATTGTTCAGGTCTCAGGTTGATATGCCTCTATGCAGGAAATTACCAGTTTTGGGGCCACCAAGGCTAGCGGGAAGCCTGCAGCCTTGGCAATTCCGCTGCTCCTTATCAACTTTGCATTTTCTATCTTGGGGTTCATCCTGACCCTCTATGTAAATTCATCAACATCGACTTGACTGATGCTGGTATCCGTGACATCTCTCCATAGAGTGGTGATTCTATATTTTAAAGGCACCCCTTGAAACTTGTACTTCATTAGGTCTCTATCCTCCTTGCCCCGAGGTGTCTTGGCTATTCCCTTCCCCTTCTCCTTGGAGGCACCAGAATTTTTTGTGTCGGATTCCATAAATCCTACACAAAAGACGTGAGTCAGTAACATTAAACATGACAAAATGGTCCCGGATGAGTCCTTGCACATCAAATTTATCCCTACAATCATTACTCATATTCGATAATCGCATAACATTTGATAAAACATCATTAGAAAGCAAGGCAAGCAATTCGGGTTCCCAGGGCTGGAGTTCCCTTTGTAGAATGTCGCTTGGAAGGGTAAATTAGGCATGGCACTCCCAAAGGTGTTTTTCGGTGTTGGATTTGATCAAATGAGGGTTGGTGTGAAGGAAGACCTAATTTTAGCAAGTGGTTCGAAATCCATTTTGGATTTGGAGGTCATTTGATCCTTCATTTGGGAGTCCGGGCATCAGCTGCAGGACAGTCGTTGGAAACGGCGCAGAGGACATGGAACTCCGGGTCTCAGACCGCCGTCACCAGGAAGCGGTTACGGGTCAGCCGTTTGAAATGGCGAAAGGCAAGAGGCAATCCGAGAGGGGAATTCTAGAAGACAATCCCTGAAGACAATTTATGGAGTTCTGGGAGCATAGCGGTGAACAGATGGTCAAGGCCTAGAGGTCGGGGAGTCGTTTCGAATTCATCATGTAGAATGGCGCCCGTGGAATGAAATTCCAGGAGCAGAAATCCGAGGCTCGGGGTCTGGACACACCTTGGGCGGTTGGGTTTTCGTTGGGATTTCATACAAGGCGAAGTGAGGACTGAGGTCCAGGACTCGTAAAGACGTCTCGGGACGGCCGTGTAGAACAAAAAAAGTGACATGGAATTCCGAGGATGGAATTTGAGAGGTCAGGGTCCGAAATGTACTTGGATGTGGGTTCCACCTAGAAATTGGAATCTGACTTCATGCAGTCGGGGTTTGGAGTCTAGAAAGATGTCTGAGTTAGGCCGTCAAAATGGCGAAATCAACATGGAATTCCATGAACGGAATTCCGAGTGTCGGATCCTGGGACAATTTGCCTCTTTGCTAATTTTTGATTTTTTATGCAAGTTTGACATGGACTTTGCGGGGTCGGGATCTGGGAGTCGGAAAGCTGCTTGGTGAAGGCCATTTAGAATGGCGGGGACACAAAGGAATACCACGAGGAGAAATCCAGAGGCCGGGGTCCAAGACGAGCTTGGCCACATGAAATGTTGAGTTTTTAAGTTAGAGTTTGCGCGAATGGCCGTGGGAGAGCCCATGCCCGATCAAGCTCTTTGCCTATTCTGAAGAACGATGGTGGGGAGGTTCACCTCTGATTTGATTTTTAACTCCTCAAATGATCGATTTTTCTCATTTTAAAACGTGGGTTTTTAGGGGAGGGTACTTTCCTAAGAGATTTTAGCCTTGTTTTACATTTTACATCGTTTAAGACTCAAAATTTCACAAAATAAAGGTCAAGGCGCCCAAACGGTGGATGTACCTCAAAATCCCAAAGAGACTGATGTTGGCCGCTCGAAGAATGTCAGAAAAAGAGCTCAGATTCAGGGGCTGAAAATTTTGTATACTTGAGAGCTCTCCAAATTTCTTTAACTTCAGCTGCGTGAAAATAAAAGTTTGAAAATCTATTTAAATAGCCAAAATAGCCATTAACACCATAATTAATTCCCTCATACGATGGCTTGGGAGTTGGTGAGTTCAAATCTCATAGGCGACGGTGGGCGACCCGGAGTCTGGTGGCCAGAAAGACGTCCAACCGTGGTCGTGAGGAACGGTGAAGTATCAATGAAATTTCAAACATGGAAATCCGAGGTCCGGAAAGATGTCGGACGTCGGACGCCGGTGACAACAAACACAAAACGGGAATCCAGAGAGGGAAACCTGAGGGTCCGGATCCGGAAGGGGCCACAGACGTCTAAAAGACATTCTGACAAGGAGAAAATGAATTGACCCTAGATTTAGCATTTTTCAAAGGGGTTGAGTTCGGTCAAACTTAATATATGACTTTGGAGGGTGAGTTGACCTATTAGGGCACGAAAATGGGCACGCAAAACAAGGCAAGGTAAAAGGGGTCCAACAATCAGAAAGAGGGAAGAGAGGGTCCCCGTTCTGAATGGGGCATGTGTGCAACAGGTACAACAGGTTAGGGATCAATTAGGGTTAATGTTTATGGCTAGGGTTAGAGAACTAACAAGGTTAAGTTTTCAATACCATGCTAGGGTTCAATTAGAGTTAGGGTTAAATTAGGGCTAGGAATCACATTCAATGAGGGTTATTATTTAATTAGATTTGTGTTTCAAGTTCAATTAGGGTTAGGGTAAGGGTTTTATGATAAATATTATCGAGTTAGGGTTAGATTTGGGGTTTAAATAGGGTTAGGATTAGGATTCAATTAGGCTGAAGGTTTTATTAAGGTTACATTTTAATTAAGGTTAGGGTTAAATTTGGGATAGGGTTAGGATTCAATTAGGGTTAGGGTTAGAGTTCAATTAGGGTTTTATTTAGGTTTCAATTAGGGTTAGGATTAGGGTTCAATTAAGGTTAGGAATAAGGTTTGGGCTTCAATTCACCACACTGGAGTCTCAAATATGTATTGGAATCCTATACAAATAGAGGGTCAAGTAGCAACTAAAAGCACACAGGGGCTACTGGAAACCCGATTGTTCTAGTTTTATAGTTGACAAAAAAATATGAAAATACAAAGTACAATAAGAAGAATACTATGAAAGCTACTCTAATAGTGAAATGACAAAGAAAGAAGAAGAATGCAAAATTACTCAAGGTCTAGTTCCCTAGCTAGCTCCAAGAAATCAAATAGAACCTACACACATAGTAACAAGAAAAATGTTGGGGTTTTGTTTTAGAACTTTCCTCATTCAATTCCATGTTTCAATGTTCCCAAATCCATAGACAACCAATAAAAAACAAGATTGAAGAAAAGCAATAAAGTAGATAGAAAATACACAAGAAATAGAGAGCAATGACAACCTAGATGCTATTCTATGAGAATGATAATGAAAATAATGAATTATACAAAATATCACCTTCCCTTGTAGAAGCACTCAAGGCCGATAAAAGAAGAAGTATAATATCACCACACCAAGGAGGTAGTGCTTTTTGAACCTACAATAACAGTGGCATTTGAGTAAGCATAGGTTGTAGAAACCATGCACAAAGCTGCTAGAAGTGTTATAATGATCAAGAGACTGGCTAGAATGAAGAATCAACTTGAGAGAGTGAAATAAGTTGATAGAAGTTGACAGAGAGCTTGAGAGAATTAAAAAATGGATTTCTAATGGAAAATTTGGAGGCAAATAAGCATTCATAGTGGTCATGATTCAATAGGAAGATGTTACGCTCATAGACAATAGTGAATCATAACATCTTTATCATTTCTTGGTGTAGGAATCTTGTTAGGACATTAGCAGTAATAATAAATTTCCTCTCATGTTGCATGTGAATCCCTAACAAAAATTCCTTCACCAATGCCAAACAATAGGGACATGCAAAGTGGAGAAAATCAGTGGATTTTGCATTATTGGACTTGTAAGGATAAAATGAATGTAAATTAATAGGAGATTTTGCATGGGGTGTAAATTTATGCCATTACATTTTTCCCCCACTTTAGTGAGCATACGTGTCAATGCATATGATCTTGGTAAAGTAGGAAGAGGTTGAAGAGTTCATATACATAAATCATCAAGGAGGTAGATCTTCGATCTGGAAAACCTTGATGTGAAAGAGGGAGCTCCACCAAGACACAAATATTATATAGGTCTTTGATCCTGCAAAGCTAGTTGTAATCTCAACACAAAAATGTTAGGCTGCAAACAAACATGTTAGGTAAAAAAGAGAATCATAATAAACACAAATTCATAAGACTCAAGAAGATGCAAGCTAGCATAATAAGACACATTTTGATCAAATAGACACAAGACACACACTGATTAGATAGATAATCCTATGGTTGTTGCAAATTGTGTTACATGAAAGTCACAAAAAAGATAGGTCTAGTTAGGTTGCCCCCAAGCTAGACCCCAAGATATAAGATGTCTAACACCAAGACACATGAAATCAACAATCAGATAAAAGACAAAACTAAATCATCCTCAAGAAATCAAGAAACCAATGAATCCTTATTTTAGAAAGTAATTTTTAGAAAGGGGTTCTTTCAACAGGGAAGACATCAAGACATCAAGACACCAAGGGGCCCTTTTGAAAGAACACACCAGTTGAAAGACACAATTTTCTGCAAGTGATTTTGTCATCAAGGAATCCTTTTTAAATATCTTTCATCAAGGAATCTGTTGGAAAGAATAATCCTTTTTCAAAAGAAACCTTTTCAGACTCTTTCATTGGAAAGGATACTCCTTTTTTGAAAGGAAATTTTTTAAATTCTTTTTCTTATAGGATCCCACTCAAAATAATTTTTTTTCAAGGAGTCCTATTTTAGAGAATAAATCCTTTTGAAAAATGAGATATTTTCAATAATGGATTCTTCTGTCAAGGAATCCTTTTGGAAGAATTTTCAATGTTGAAAATTAGAGAAGCTTGATAGGCCCCCCTTAGGATGATGTGTGTTGCACAGAGGAGCACATGACATCGTAAGGAGAGAAAGGAGAGGCAAAAATTTTGTGGCATGCAACATATGATGAGATGATCTATGGTATATTTTCACACAAATGAGGGAAAACACATTGAAACCAAATCACAAAGAAAACAAGTAGAGACAAAGAAATCAAGAGATAGGGGATCTGAGAATTCTAGGTTAGAACTATTCATAGATATAAGTAGATAGATATAACAGTAGGTGTATGAAATTTCTTCAATCCCCAAATTTCTTAGAACATTAAGAAGCGCACATGAAGGAAAACTAAAAATAAACATTGGGTCAACATGGAAGAAGCCCTAAATGCCCCCAATGCTTTGCTTCATCCCTAATATCGAAAAGAAATATTACGACACATAGAATAATGATGAAACAAACAAAATAAATGCATGATAGATTTTCATGCCTGTATCGAGGTACCTGAAAGGGTAGAAAGAGTCCTCCAAGTAGGATCACAAACATAAAAATACAAGCATGAG
This sequence comes from Sequoiadendron giganteum, assembly GCA_007115665.2. Classification (NCBI taxonomy): domain Eukaryota; kingdom Viridiplantae; phylum Streptophyta; class Pinopsida; order Cupressales; family Cupressaceae; genus Sequoiadendron; species Sequoiadendron giganteum. Next base: position 571,472,839 of record CM021107.1, on the reverse strand, counting down.
AAAACATAAACACACATGGAAAAATCTAATCTACAAATGTAGAAGATGTACCACCTTATTCATCATCCACTAGTGGTACCGTTTGATTGACCTACAACAAGAGAAAGGGAAGAAGGCCCTTCAAGATCTTCTTCACTGAGTTTCTATGAAGAAAAGGTCATTGATTTCACAAAAAATCAAGGATAGAGTCAAGATATCATCTAGTAAGTTGAACATGCACTTCTTAGGAGTGCATTGTGTCAACTTAATAAGGGAAGGATTAAAAACCCAAGAGTCATTGCCGGCCTAAAGAAGAGGGGCGGTGACCAGCTTCGAGGAAGTGGGGGTCGCCTCTATCATAAGGATGACATGAGCTAAAATAGAACTAGCTTCCAAAGAAGGAAACCCCCTCTTATGACCATCACATGTGGTGAGGTCATCCTCTAACTTACGCTTCATCGAAGAATGCAAGATCCCCACAAAAGAAGCAAAAGCAAAAGGAAGAAAGGGATAGAGTTGTAAGGAAACTTCCTGTGTATTAGGCATGAAAATGAGATATGAAAAGGAAGGATTTTTGGGAGGGACATCAAAAGAGGAGGCTCCAAGGAGGGAGAAATGAAGGACCGTGCCATTTTAGGGTGAGAATCATCAAGACCCATTGGAGGGGTCTTAACCAAAACAAAAGTGATGGGAACTAAAACAAGAATAATAGAAAAAAGTGAGGCAACAAAAAAAAATGCAACTAGATCCCCATCTATCTTTAGTAAGGTGGCATGCTTCATGGCTAGATCATTTCTCCTATGCTTTTGCTCATGCATAAGTTGGTTACATTGGTTGGTTCGAGCATTAGAGGACACAACTTGAGAAGAGGGTGGAGGTTGTTGCTCAACTATAGGAGTATCCTTCACAACTATTTTTAGTGGAAGGGTGGTCTCCTTAGTAGGATCAAGAGGAGGAGGCAAAAATGTAGAAACAAAAAAATAAGGAGAAATAAACAAAAGAGCCTCGATAGTAGGCCTCTTCCCATTCACTTCTTAAGGGATAGGTGGAAGAACAATCAAATGCCGTGGAGGGAAAGATCTAGGAAAAACCTCATGAGAAAATTTCCCCTTTCCATAGAGATTAGGTTGAGGACCTATGGGCAGATCAAGAAATTGAAAATCCTGATACTTTTCCTTCCACCACAGGGTAACCATCACACTTCCCATGCAAGGCACAAGAGCATGAACTGAGGATGCCACCATGGGTCGGGAAGTAGAAGCAAGAAGAGTAGAAGATGTAGAAGGAGAAGGCTCTAAAGCACAAGAAAACTTATCCTTCCCTTTTGACAGTGTCGAAGAAGCATATTTTTGTTGGAATATCATAGAGGTCTTCATAAAAATAACATAAAGAGAAGGGTATGTGCAGGATCATCATGGAAAAAATAGGCCCTTAGGTGACAAAAAATTTGGAAAAATCAGAGTTAGGCAACTTGACATAAAAATTTAAATAAGTTATCTATATTATTTCAAAAATATGTAAGAATAGAATTTGTAGAAAATTGAATTTAGTTTCTAAACTACTAGGTTTATTTACAAAAAAATAAAATCTATTTGGTGAAAATTTGAAATTTCAATACAATAGTACTTAAATTTCAGGGAAAAAATAGGAAGTAGGTGTCTGCCTGACCACCCTAACCACATT
>CM021107.1:571373199-571471077 GCA_007115665.2 Sequoiadendron giganteum | reverse complement strand
TGCTTAAAATGAATTCATCACTGCTTTTTTGGACTTAAAATGAACAACTGTTTGTCATGCTTTGTAATCTTTTTCACAAAGTAATATCATGGAAAAGACGTATGCACTTCTCTCGTGCCTCACAGCGATCTTGGGAATCAAAAGTCTTTTTCTGATATTAAGTTGTGAAAAATATTGCCTCCACACTTCGATTTGGGATCTAAAATTGAATAAAACATGCGAGTGTGAGCACGATATATTGTGGAGGTTCTCCCCTTTGTTTTTCAACGAAGGTTGTGTGAACGACGGAATATGTTAGCTCGCTTTTGTTTATCTTAGAGGGCCTACCTTGTGGGAAAAAGTAATCACCCAAGGGAACGACCCAACCGGGAACACGCTAAAGCCAAGCGAATTGCAACCGGTATATAAGTGTGGATTCTTGAGGAAAGTTCAAGAAGCACAAGGATTATTCCGACGAGATGGACAGCAATGGACTCTCGCCGATGTTGGATAATCCCCCACAAATGGAATGCCCGAATTAGAACCCCTTGTTTAGAAATTGGCCAAAACCTTGTCTATCTTGTTGGTGTAAAAGGTTATGTCCTTTGAAGCCGCCCCACGTAACATGCGGTCTTGTTGTGGAAATGGAAAGTATGCCATGGGAGATTCATGGGTACTAATGCTTGGCTGACCCGAATAAGTGAGTGTCGTGGAGGGGAGCCAGTGTGGTCAAGCATTTAGCCATTCACACAAGATATGTGCAGCTGGATTTATCCAAGTGGGAACCTAACAAGGTATTGTCTCATCAACCGAGGAGTGTGAAAGTGCTTGGAAAAAAAACATTGCTTGATCTTGAAAACATTTGGAAAACAAACATACACAAAAACCTTGAAATTTCAAACACCTTGTGGGGAACAAATACCTATTGATGAACTTTCCCACTCTTGCTTTCCCTAGGAATCACATTTCTAGAGGTTTCTAAGTGTGCAAATTCTATCATCATTTGTTTCCAATAAGGATAAACATAAGGAACTTTTGCCCTATTTTCCTCGATTTCCACACAAAGGACATTGTGGGATGAGAAAGAGAATGGGACATTAGACATATAGTTTGAAAACCTAAGCAAGCAAGTGTCTTGGATAAAAAGAACCTCATTTAACCAAGATAAAAAGACAAATTGGATTACACATGTGTTTCCTAACATGATTTCCCGCAAGATCAAAATCCCAAAACCAAAGTTCAAGAAGCTTAGTCTAAAAGCTCGTGAGGAGTGTCTTGAGAGACTTTTCAAATTCAGGGAAAGATTGGTTTATAACTTTTACAGAAAAGCCTCAAGGAACAATCCAGCATTATATGCATTTTATTGTCAACAAAATCCTGAATTGTTTCAAAGATTTGCATTTCTCCCATAGGAAGTCAAGCGTGTTCTTCAACACTGAGGTTTTGTAGAAAGAGAGTCACATCTAGGTTAAGGTTCAAGATCAAAGTTGTCATTTCCATTCATTCATCCATCAAATCAAAGTCTCATTTCATCATTAAACCTTTTTGAGAACTCTAGAATCAAACATCACACTAAACTTAGAGGGCTAAATCAACATCATCATATCTTGGCTTAACACACATAGCCAACATAGTCTCAAATCATTGAACAAATTTTCTTTGAGATAACACAACTTCTTAAAGTCTATTAGTTCTCCAAAACATTGGCATAACACACTTTGTCAATTCATCCATTTTTGTGCAAGTTCCCTAAGGATAACACAACTTCCTAGGGAAAACAACTTCACAACCAATCTTGTTTGACTTAACACATCTAGTCAAATTATCACATTCAAATCAAATCAAAAGCCCTTTCAAAGTTTAGCACATACATTCAAAAAGTTTTCCAAAGGTTTCATTCACTCATCCCATCCGTTTTAACCCATCACCATCATCACCATCTTTGATCTTTTAGCTACCCTAGTTCTTCTCTTTTTGGACTTAAAGGATTAGGATCGAACAAATCCCTATTTTTATGGTCCAAACAAGATCTCAACATAAGAAGGACATGGAGAATATTAGAGACATATCAACTTCTATGGACATGAGTCATCTAAATATCGAAGTGAACCTAGCAGGATCAAGCAATCCCCCAAGTAACTCTCCCTTATCATCACAAAATCTTCAAGAGGAGAGTCATCAAGAGGACGACATAAATGAAGACATAGGGATGACACCAGAGGAAATCATGGAAATGATTCAAAATCCTAAGAACCATAAAATTGTTAGTGCTATGTTCAAATGCATAAATTCAATAGAAAGAGGAGGGGACATGCCCCCTCCCAACCTTAACACAAGCACTAGTGCAGCTGCATCCCCGTTGTCAAACATCAATCAAGAAGTACCTTGCATCACCTCAATCATCACACCAACCTCCCTGATTGTGAACAAGGGGAGTGCCATGTTCCAAGAATTGCAAGAACACCGCCTTGTGGCTAATGAAGAAGCAATCATCACCCCTACATTTATTCCAGAAAACTCATTTCACCCTTACATCCCACTCACATTTCATAATCCCGCTGGTTCATCCTCATTTCATGCCACACCAGCTTATCAATTGAACATACCAACTCCCCCACCGCATGAGGAAGTTGGTTTGCTTAGAACGACAGAAGCTATCAATCCCTTCTCTTTCCAAAGTGGTGCGTCATCCCTTCCCCCACTTCCTTTCACATCTGCATCGCCTCCTGGAATAGGTCTTCCACCTTTAACCATCGAAAATTTTGCTAATCCAAGCAATCTGACCACCACTTTGAACCCGCTTCTTTTGCCCATATCCTCACAACAAATCGCAACCATTCCTCTCACCACGGTTAATGCATCCATTGGTCCTCAAGTCTCCCAAAGCATGCCTCATCAAGGACCAATTGTCTCAACCACCCCGCCCACAACCCAAATCACAGTCACAACCACAATCCCTCCACCCGCCACGACAGTTGGCATGATTCCTGCTCCACCACCAATCCCACCACCAAAACACAACACGACCAATTCATTCTCGATCATGTTGCAAAACGTACAACAAGCTGCCCACCAAAAAGCACTCCAAAAACAACAAGCTGCACAAGCGCAAGCGCAGGCTCAAGCTCAAGCACAAGCCGCACAAGCGCAAGCGCAAGCTCAAGCTCAAGCACAAGCCGCACAAGTGTGAGCACAAGCACAAGCACAAGCTCAAGCTCAAGCACAAGCCGCACAAGCACAAGCACAAGCGCAAGCGCAAGCTCAAGCCCAAGCTCAAGCTCAATACCAATTGCAATTGCAAGCAATCCACCTGCAAGCTTACCACCAAGCCCTGCAAGACTTTCAGGCACAACACCAAGCTAAACGACAAGCTTTATTGGCACAACAGCAGCTCGACCAACAACAAGCATTGTTGGAAAAATAGCAGCTAGACCAACAACAAGCATTACTAGCTCAGCAACAACTTGACCAACAGCAGGCTTCATGGGAACAACAGCAAATGGACCAACAGCAAGCGCTATTGGAATAGCAACAGCAAGATCAACAACAAGCGTTGTTGGCACATATGCAAGCTTACCAACAAGCCCTAAATGCACAACCAAGCTCGCAGCAAATGCAGACCAGTACGCTCCCCACCCATCAAACACCTCCAACACCTCACCACTCATTCATCCCGCCCCCTGACGCAAGCAAGAATGTCGCAACACAGATCAAATTGTTTTCGCAGCAGGTTTTGGACTTGCAAACAGGAAAAACAACAAGGACACCAGGAAACTTGTGCCCTTATCCGTTTGATAGAAGTCTCACCATGGTACCGTTTCCAAAGGGATTCGAGATCCCCAAATTTGATAAGTACAATGGAACGGGCAACCCTGAAAACCACGTTAGGGAATTTCAGGTGCACTGCATGGAAGTCGCATATGATGACATGTATCTAATGCGGCTCTTCCCCCGAAGCCTGACTGGTCCAGCTATGGAATGGTTTTCTCTCCTACCCACGGGCATTAAAACATTCGAGGAAATTGTGGAGGCTTTCCTTAAAAATTACGCTTTTAATATGGGTGCGGATGTCAGTTTAGAAGAACTATCTGCACTCAAACAAAGAAGAGGAGAGTTATTTGCATCCTTCTTGCAAAGATGGCAATCCAAGGCCAATCAGAGCAAGTGGGCCATGCCAGAGGAACAACAAGTTTGCACCATCATAGCCAACTTAGATGAAAACCTGGCGTTCTACCTAAAAATGCAGTGCATCACATCTTACGATCAACTAATTCCAAAGGCACTCAACATTGAAAGAGCCCTTACTGCGTGAGGAGGCGCACCTACATTCACTCCACCGCAGGATAACCGCCCGTCCAACAACTACAATGATAAACCTCGAACATGGTCGAGGAAATAAAAATATCACAAACGACGGCATGGTTGATGCTAAGGTAGTCATCAGTGCTCCTAAGCAAAATACCCAAAATCATCATCATCCGCAAACTCATAACCACAACAATGTGCAGGCTAATGCGATAGTAGCAAAGTCACAACCACCTTCCACTAGCCAAGTCAACAATGTGTGTAATCAAGGAGGACCACCTCCCCGCAACAAGTTTCCCCCCAAGAGGAAGTTCACAGCCCTTGGCGAATCGATTGAGTCTGTCATGAAGAAATTGGTCAAAGAAAACCTAATCAAAATTTCTAACTCCGAACAATACACAGAGCCCATGACCAAACCGCCGTGGTACAACGAGAATCTCCTGTGTGACTTCCACAAAGTTAAAGGACACACCACCGCCAACTGCATGAGACTCAAGAATATCATCCAAGACCTCATCAAGGATAAGGTCATCAACATCGAGCAGCCGGCCGGAAACCAAGACCTAAAAATCTACACGAATCCGATGCCGAATCATAATCAGGGAAATAACCAAGGGAATAATAAGGGTAAACAAAAGTATGCTAGTGCCAATCTAGTATACGAGGAGATAGTCGGATGTGTCGACGAGTTGGTCACTGTCATAAATATCAAGGGAACCAACAATGACTGTGGAGTCACCACACGAGGCGGAAAAGTTACCATTGCCGGGGCACCTGCTAAGACCCCCATTACCAACACAAAGGCCGTCCCCTATGATTACAATGTAATTGACCAACTGAAGAGAACACCCGCACAAATATCCATCATGGAATTACTAAAAATCTCCGCCGCTCATCGACAGATCCTGGATGAAGCACTAGCTGCCTCTACCGTCGCTGCTACCCTTGACACAAAGCAATTTCAGGCTATGGTAGGTAACATCGTTACCCCGAATCTCATCACATTTTCGGACCAAGATTTCCCCCCGCAGCCATCTCATAACCGGGCACTTCACCTCCAAATCCTAGTTCATAAAAAGAAAGTCAAGCGAGTCCTGGTAGATGGTGGTGCAGGTCTTAATATTTGTTCTCTGAAACTTATAAAGAAATTGGGATTCGCGAGGATTCCATCAATAAAAACAAAAGTATCACCATAAGAGCATATGATGACCAAGAAAGAGTGTCTCAGGGCACTATCAAGATCCCCATCCAAGTGGGGCCAGCAACCATGGAAACAACTTGTCAAGTTCTTGACCTTGATTTGCCATACAACATTCTCCTGGGACGCCCATGGATACACGGAATGAAGGCAGTGGCCTCAACCTATCATCAGTGCATTAAGTTCTCATATCAAAATGAGGAGGTTACCATATATGGGGATCCCGAACCCTTCGCCTATTGCAAAAACTTGGAAGCCAAGTTTTACAAGATCCCTCAAGTACCTAAAAATGATGAAGGACCATCCACTTCATACATAGACCCAGCTAATCTCGCCTCCACTTCTACGACAGAGACACCCGCCATCCCCGACATATCCGAGATCAAGAACATGATATAGGACAATGGATGCGGTGATTATAGAATGAAGAGAAATGCTTTTGTTGTAGGAGAGTTACCACAATCTCCTAGATCACATGGGCAACCACAATTGACTCAAACACCTGTCCGCACTAGAACAGAACCCTCTGGATTCCACAGTTGGGGGGATCTCAGTCAGGAAAATGTGGATGAGGAGGACATCACAAACACTCTGTACCAAGATGAAAGACCCACTCCCACCCTACCCATGGAAGAAACAAACAGAGGGTTACAAATGATGTTCAGCATGGGCTATAACAGGAATGAAAGCCTAGGAAGAAATAGTGATGGACGGTTGGAGCCCATCATTGTAGAGTTGGCCTCGGTTGTACCCCTCCGAGTATAACTGTGCGTGGCAGAAGTATTCCTAATAGGGCAGTCAGGTCCTCTCCTCGGGTCTCGACAACTGATCTTAGATTACCCGTGTCCACAGACCTACCTCTCGATAACTTCACATTTGACATAACTGACGTTTGTAGTAGCAGTGATGACGATGACACCATAGGTGGCCTACCTAGGCTCTTTGAAGATTCCACCTTATTGATGATTAGTGTCTCACCCACTGAGCCAATCCAACAAACCCACCAAATCCAATTAGTATACCCCCAACTCATCGATCACGACGAACGGGGACCGCCGATTCTAGACTCATTCAAAAACGATGAGGCTCTCTCCGAATTCATGGGACTAAGGGATACTGTTCCATGTGGAGATCACAAGGCAGGATTTGATATCACTCTAGACACACAAGCATACTATGGGGAGACGATTGAGTCTTTCAGTCGCAAAAGAAAAAGATCGAGAATAAGCTCAGAGTTATTGAGTGAAAACCACACTGTGGCACTCTCTAACCATAAAATAGTAAAAATAAAGGACGCATCCAATGGCGAAAACCTCTCTGAGGCACCAGAGGATGAAGGATTCAATCTCCCCCTACTGCTCTACACCAGGAGAAGTCAACAGTATTGGCAGAACAGTGCAACCCGGTCAACTTAGGAACAGAATCAGAACCACAAATTACCTTCTATGCAGAATCCCTCCTAGAAGAAGAACAAAAACTACTGGTAGCTTTCCTAAAGGAGAGAAAGGTAAATTTTGCGTGGACCTATGCAGACATGCCAGGCCTGGATCCTGAAGTAGTAGTGCATCATTTGGCCGTTCACCCCGGAGCAAAACCAGTCAGACAGAAGCTAAGGAAGATGCACCCACAAATAGCCTTGCTTGTAAAGATTGAGCTACAGAAACTTCTGGATGTTGGCTTCATACGCCCGATTGACTATCCAGAATGGGTATCTAACCTCGTACCAGTCTCAAAACCGAAAGGGGGCATCCGCATCTGCACTGATTTCAGAGACCTAAACAAAGCATGTCCCAAGGATGACTTTCCACTACCCAACATTGACATGATAGTGGATATGACGGCCGGACATGAGATGCTTTCCCTAATGGATGGTTTCTCGGGGTACAATCAGATATTGATCGCAAAAGAAGACCAACACAAGACAGCATTCACATGTCCATGGGGCACCTACTGCTGGAATGTAATGCCATTTGGGTTGAAGAATGCAGGAGCTACCTACCAAAGAGCCATGACATTAATCTTCCACGACATGATCCACAAAACAGTCGAAGATTATGTAGATGACATACTTGCTAAATCAAAGAAGAGACAAGACCATATAGCAACTCTAAGTGCTATCTTTGACAGGCTTGAACAATATAAGGTTAGACTCAACCCGAAGAAGTGTGTCTTTGGGGTGCAATCAGGGAAGCTGCTAGGATACATAGTTTCAATGAGAGGGATAGAGGTAGACCCTGCAAAGGTAAAAGCAATCCTTGAAATGAAAGCACCAAGAACGTTGAAACAACTAAGAGGATTGCAAGGAAGACTCCAGTCCATCCGAAGATTCATAGCACAATTGGCAGATAAACAGATTGCCTATTCACACCTACTTCACAAGGGAGTAGCTTTCAGATGGGATGACAAATGCGAGCAAGCATTCAACAAAATAAAAGAATATCTACTTACACCACCTGTATTAATGCCACCAATTGTGGGGAAATCACTAATCCTATATATCTCTGCAACAACAGCCGCCCTGGGGGCCCTTTTAGCCCAACATGATGAAAAGGGAACCGAGCGGGCTATCTACTACATCAGCAGAACAATGGTGGGACATGAGCTCAATTACACGTCAATAGAGAAAGCTTGCCTAGCATTGGTATTTGCAGCTCAGAAATTCAGACACTACATGCTAGCACACCAAATCAAGTTGATTGCCAAAATAGACCCTCTAAAGTACCTATTGACAAAAGCAGCACTTACAGGTAGAATGGCTAAGTGGGTAATGATATTATCTGAACATGATATCGAGTATGTAGAACGAAAAGCCATAAAAGGACAAGTCATTGCGGATCAGCTAGCAGAAGCTCCCCTCTACACAGATAATCCACTCATATCAGAATTCCCAGATGAGTCCCTTTTTAACCTTGATGCAACAGACCACTGGAAGCTATACTTTGATGGCTCTCACACACAACATGGGTCAGGAGCTGGTGTGTTTTTCATCACGCCGCAAGGAGACTGCATACCTAGATCATACAAGCTGGCATTCCCTTGTACGAACAATATAGCAGAATATGAGGCTTTGACCATAGGACTCAAGATTGCAACACAATGACGAATCATGGCACTAAAAGTCTATGGCGACTCGCAACTTATCATCAACCAAGTCAACGGCGAATACCAAACCAAGGATGATAAGCTCACACCATACAAAAAGGTGGTAGAAAGCCTCAAGGAATCTTTCATCGATATTACCTTTGAGCAAATACCAAGGACAAACAACAGAGCAGTTGATGCAATGGCGACAATTGGATCCTTACTCAACATCCCTCGTAACGTCTCGAAACATGAATTCCTCGTAGAGCAGCTTCTCATACCCACATTCGAGGTACCAGAGTCAGAATACGCATGTGAACTCATTGGCCCCGGTGATATTTGGTATCATGATATATACACCTACCTAAAGTTAGGAATCCTCCCCACTGACATCACCCCAAACCTAAAACGCACTTTCATCAAAAGAACTTCATGATTCGTCATCCTAGGAGAGACCCTCTTCCGTAGGAGTACCGATGGAACCCTGTTACGTTGTTTAAAACCTGAGGAAGCCCTGACTGCTCTAACTGGGTACACAATGGCATGTATGGGTCACACTCAAGTGGTATGACCTTGGCTAAAAAGTTACTAAGAACAGGGTACTACTGGCCGACGATGGAAAAAGAGGCACACAATTTTGTCAGAAAATGCTTGCAATGCCAACAGCATGGAGATCTTATTCATGCACCAGCTCAAGAACTGCATCCTATTGTTACACCTTGGCCCTTTTCACAATGGGGGCTTGATCTCATTGGTAAAATATCACCCACCTCATCCAATGGCCATAAATTCATTATCACCGCCACCGAATACTTCACTAAGTGGGTCGAAGCAATTCCCATGACCTACATCACCGGAAAGCAGATATCCAAGTTTATCCTGAATTACCTCATTTGTCGGTACGGTGTCCCCCAATCCATTATCTCTGATAATGGGACACCCTTCAAGAATCAGGATGTCCGTGACTTGTGTGAAAAATTCAAAATCAAGCATCGCTTTTCCACTCCATATTATCCACAAGGCAATGGCCAAGCAGAAGCTACAAATAAAACCATTTTGAAAATCCTCAAGAAAACAGTCAATGACTCTGGTCGTGACTGGCATCTGCAGTTAAATCCCACCTTATGGGCCTACCGCACCAGCATCCGCACGCCAACAGGTGCCACCCCATTCTCTCTGGTCTACGGATCAGAGGCCATACTCCCCATTGAGATCGAGCTCCCATCACTAAGGATATCACTGCAAAACCTTATCACAGATGAGGAATACAGGGTCACAAGACTCAATGAGCTGGAATTACTAGATGAAAGGTGCATGGATGCCCTTAATCATCTACAAGTGTACCAGAATCGCCTAAAAAGGAGCTACAACAAGAACATCAGACAACGCACTTTCAAAGTTGGTGACCTCGTGCTGAAAGAAAACCAAAAGAACGTGCCAAAGCCAGATACAAAGGGAAAATTTGAGCCCAACTGGCTGGGACCTTTCGTCATCACTGCAAGTTACACATCAGGGGCATATCAACTAGCAACACCAGAAGCCGAGCCTCTGCAGGAGCCTCTGAATAGCTCTCATCTCAAAAAGTTTTATGCCTAAACATTGCAAGGCATAGAACCAGAAAATTACAAAAACAATCAGAAAAAGTCCTGAAAAAATGGTTACCTCGATGAAAACCTGGCAAACAGGCATCTTGGTGACAACAAAAAAAATCAAAAGATCAAAAAATCCAAAAAAAAAAATCAGAAAAGGATTGAAAAATAGTAAACAAAAAAAATCGTCCTCTAGTGAAAACCACTTCGGTGGCGCTTTGGGAAAATACCTTGGTAAAAACCTGGCAAATAGGCGTCAAGTGTAAATAAAGTACCTTCCCCATCTATCAGGATCCGCACAACTCATCCACTCCATCACATTCCACTTATCCGCTCACATCCATACCATAGCCTGCGTTGGTATCTATACTATATTCCACCATTGGAACTACTTGGCATTTCAAAGGTCAGTCTGTCCTGCCTTTATCGAAGTAGTCTATCACACCACACTGGGGGCACGTTCTCACAACATCGGATCAGATTCGTGTATATTCTCGTGATCTTTTTGAAAATTCATCAAAAATTCCAAAAACATTCAGAAAACTCATTCAAAATACCAAAAACATTCAGAAAACTCATTCAAAAAACCAAAAACATTCAGAAAACTCATTCAAAAAACCAAAAACATTCAAAAAATCCATCAAAAATTTCAAAAACATCTAGAAAAATCATCAAAAATCCAAAAACATGTCGAAATATCAGAAAATCTTCAAAAATTTCATCATTAAGTCTTGTCAGTTTTTTCTACCTTGTCGAACTATGTCGTCTCTGAGCTTGAACGTAGGCAAGGTTGATCTTTGATCTTCCCCCGAGACGGTTGGGTCAGTCCTTTAGGCGTCCGTCACATTGGCAATCCGTTTGCCCATCTAGTCTGCATCTTAAGTCAGTCCTTTAGGCAATAAAATGGCAATCCATTTGTCCATATTATCATCAAGTCAGTCCACCACCAGTTGAACTACATGGTCTCTGCGTATATAACGTAGGCAAGGCTAATCTATGGATCAGCTCCCGAGACCCCTAGGATAGGTCTTTAAGTTAGTCTGTTCGTTGTAAAATCTTGAAAATACCAAAAACATTGGAAAATCTTGAAAATACCAAAAACATTTGTAAAATTCCAAAAATACCAAAAACAGCCTCAAAACATTTGAAAAAACCAAAATGGTGCATCCATTTCATCTCGCTTTCACCCGTGATTGTCATCACTCATAATAAATCATCGTCGCTTTAACCCTTTGGTGAGTTAGTCAGAAGCAAGTTTAGTAGGTTCTAAAGTGAATGCCTAATTGTCAAAGTCTCGAAGGTCTAAGTCAATAAGTTAGCAAGTTGGTCAACTCGGAGTATCAATAGCTTATCATGCAATCAGTCTCACCAAAACCCTGATCACTACATGTCCTAGGATGAAGCTTTCCTGCGATGGACATAAGCATCAGGTACCCCACAGTAGTTTAGTCTTGGCTAGCGATACGAAGAACATCAGCTTGTTTGTTTACTTTATTTTAGTCTTTTAGACTTATCTTATTTTGCGCTCATTCCAAGGACCTCTCGATGATGCCTAAACAAAACTGGTTTAGAGAGAAAGGAATGGGGCAACGATCATTATCTTTTTATCTGCTGTGCTTGTTGGGTATTCTTGTAAAATAACTTCGTCATGCATACTTTGTTTTGTGTGTAGGGAGGATGTTTTAGGCGTCTTGTTGACCACATAAGAAGGCTTGCCTTTTTATGTTTTGGCCTGAGATGTTTAAGATATCTGAACTACATTCTAAATAAGGTTATGTTTGTCAAGTGTGAACAAGATTATTCCTATCTGTTTGACGAGTCAAAGTCCATCACACTAGGTGCCACGCCATCCTGGTTCTTAATACCTTGATGCCTCACACCTACGTATGTTATGAAATATAAAGAAAGGTATGCTCTTTCCCATCCTTGGATAAGCCACACATCATCATTCATCATCATATCCAGTAATGTCTCGATTGACTAATGGACTTATTGGACTTCTACTTTCTTCTTGGATTTAAGGGTTTATCCCTCTCGTTCTTCTATTTTCCTTCATGCTAACAATGCATCCATCTTGCATCCGTATTCTCATTCTGCATAATCACGTCATACCATCATATCAGGACAATAAGCATCCATCACTTTCATCTCTCATTTTCATAATCCTATAAGTTGTTTAGGATAATATAGATTTTTTATTCTAAGCATCTTCCGAACATCTCATTTACATCATCATTATCATCCATACATCCATTTTGAACCTCTTTATCGTGAGATCCACCTCAAATTGAATCTTTTCACTCAATCTCTCGAGGGGGCAATGTACTAACGTACTTATTTTCGCCTGGGCATCTGAAAAAATTGGAAATTTTTTTTTTTAATGTCGAAAAAATCATTCTTTGAACCAATGCAACAAGTAGATTGCTTCAAAGAGGGGCAAAATGTAGACATGCAAAAAATAACAATCAGGCATCATACAAATTAACATTCATTTCTGCTATTAATCAATTAAAATATTTATTGATTAACTTCCTAAGGTTCATTAAATAAATCAAATTATTTAATCCTTATGTTCTTCTCATTTAATAAATCAAACAGATTTAATGTCAAATCCCTAAAATCCCCTAAGTTAATTACTCTAAATTAATTAACTTCTAATCACAATTACCATTCTCTAGCTTTTGACTCAACTAGAGTCAAATCTAAACTCCTAACTAACCCACCCACTTGCATCAATAAATCAATTTATTGATTTATTAAAAAGAGTTATTTTCCCTCAATAACTCTCATCTTTGACTTTTTTGAACAAAGATTATTCCCCCCAAAACCCTCAACAACATGCATTTATTGACATTTTTCAAATTTTAATGGGCACATTGGCCAAAACTTGCACAAGCTTTGACCAATCCCATCATGCCAAGTGTCTCTATTCTATTGGAGGGGATTTAGTCCCACATTGGCTAAACTTGGCCTCTCTTCTCTCAACTTCTTCTATAAAGGCAATGCATCTTCTCTCATTTCTACAACACAATTGGAGGGTATCTAAACTATAGGCAACTTGAGCTCATAGCAACTCATTGTCTATCTCATTTGGCTTAGAAAGGGATTGGGAAAGGGCTCTCTCACATCTTCATGGAGGGCACCAATCCATCATAGAATAGAATAGGTTGTATTTCCTTTTCTCCATGCATATTTGATCTAGTTTTAGCATTTTATTTGGAGAAATGAACCATGTTATTCTATGAGGATGGCTGAATCTACACAATCAATGTGGAAGATTTCTCCATCCTACACCTCTTTGTCACGAGATCCATCTCAAATTGAATCTTTTCGCTCGATCTCTCGAGGGGGCAATGTACTAACGTACTTATTTCCGCTGGGGCATCCAAAAAAAACCAGAATTTTTTAATTTCAATGTCGGCAACATCATTCTTTGAACCAATGCAATGAGTACATTGCTTCAAATAGGGGCAAAATGTAGACATGCAAAACTAACATCGTGCATCAAATTCTCCTATTAATCAATTAAGACAATTTATTGATTAATTTCCTAAGGTTGATTAAATAAATTAAATTATTTAATTAAATCCTTAAAGTTCTTCTCATTTGATTTATCAAATGTCACCTCCTAATATCCCCTAAGTTAAGTAATCTAAATTAATTAACTTCTAATCATGATTATCATTCTCTAGCTTTTGACTCAACTAGAGTCAAATCCAAACTCCTAACTAACCCACCCACTTGCACCAATAAATCATTTATTTGATTTATTATTTCTTCTAAATACATTCAAAAGGGCATCAAAATGGAATATTCTTCGAATTTGAATCTTCCCCCCAAAAGGGACTTGTCCCTTCCAACAAGGTTTTAAATGCTATTTGCATAAGTCAACATGGCATTTATTGCACCTTTCATCCCCCCAAAACATGTCAAGTCATTCAAATTCAAATTTGAAATTGGCACATTGGCCAAGACTTGCACATTCCTCACCCTCTCACACTTTGACAAGTGGCATCTTGTCATTGGTTTGTGAATAATCCCACATTCCTCAAAATCTCTCAATCTTTCAATCTTTCAATCTATAAAATGCAGAGCATTACAATCTACAACACACAACACATTTTTCATTGCAAGGTTATTCTCTTCACTTGAGAGTCAATCTTGCTCATCACCACACCATTTGCTTAACAACTCATTTTCTGATTGGAAGGTTACTCTCTTCATTTGAGAGGATATCTTGCTCTTCATCACTATTATTTTGGCAGTTTTGCTTATCAAGGGATTGGGAAAGGGCTGCCTTCTACACAAAGGATAGCACCAATCCACTATGGGATAGGAAGGATTCATGTTTTTTTTGCATTGTTTTCATTTGTATGGTTTAACATGATTCTACATATTTCATAGGGATGTTTAAGTTTGCTGATTTAAACTGACTTTTGTGCTAACAACATGAAATGGTTTAAGTCTATCTTGCAGATTTTGACGTCCTACAATGTCCATTGCAGGAAAGCTTCATCCTAGGACATGTAGTGATCAGGGTTTTGATGGGACTGATTTTGGTGATAAGTTATTGATACTCTGAGTTGACCAACTTGCTTGCTTACTGATCTAGACTTAAGACTTTGACGATTAGAGTGTTCACTTTGGAACCTGCTAAACTTGCTTTTGAGTGACTCACCAAAGGGTGAAAGCGACGATTGATTTTATTATGAGCAATGACAATCACAGGTGAAAGCGAGATGAAATGGATGCACCATTTTGGCTTTTTCAGATATTTTGAGGCTGTTTTTGGAATTTTGAGATGTTTTAGAAATATTTTTGGTATTTTTGAGATTTTAATGTTTTTGGATTTTGTGTCTCGGGGGCCGATCAAGGATGGCCTTGCCCATGTTTAAACTCAGAGATGGCATAGTTCGAACTCCAATTGACTTGACTGCTAATGAGATAGATGGGCAAATAGATTTCCATTGCGACGAACGCCTAAAATCCTAAAATGTGAAAAAGATGGACAAATGAATGCCCCTGCGATGGATGCCTAACTAGATGGGTAGACAGATGTCATTGCGACAGATGCCTAAAATCCTAAAATGTGAAAAAGATGGACAAACGAATGCCCCTACGATGGATGCCTAACTAGATGGGCAGACGGATTTCGTTGCGATGGACGCCTAAAATCCTAAAAAGATGGACAAACGAATGCCCCTGCAATGGATGTCACTGTGACGGACGCCTAACTAGATGGGCAGACAGATGTCATTGCGACGGACGCCTAAAGTCCTAAAATTTAAAATAAATGGGCAAATGGATTGCCAATGCGACGGACAACTAAGGACTGGCCCTAATTGTCTCGGGGGATGATCAAAGATCAACCTTGCCTACATTCAAGCTCAGAGATGACGTAGTTCGACAAGGTGACAAACTTGACTTAATGATGAATTTTTCAAGATTTTTTGATATTTTGACATGTTTTTGAGTTTTTTGAATGATTTGGATGTTTTTGGATTTTTTATTTTTTAAATGTTTTTGACTTTTTTGATGAATTTTTTGAATGTTTTTGAGTTTTTTGATGAATTTAGGAAGATTTGGATATGGACATGTGATGATTCAGCGCTTTGTTTTTGGGATTTTGTTGAAAACCAAGCTTAATGTTGATTGATCAGATCAATGGACTGATAGTTTGACTAAGTTTGTTAAGTTAAACAAAAGTGATAATGCACTTGTAAAATCTAGGAAGTTGTGTTATCTTAGAATAAACTCATACAAAAAGGATAATTTGGGTAGGTGTGTTAAGCCAAATGAGGTGATTATGGATTTGATAATTTGGCTAAGTGTGTTAAGCCAAACAGAGTGATGATAATGAACATGTAAATCCTAGGAAGTTGTGTTATCCTAGAGTAAACTCATGTACAAGATGATAGTTTGACTAAGTGTGTTAAGTCAAACAAGGTGATGATTGATTGGATTCAATTGATCAAGATTGATGAAGCTTGATTTGGAACAAAATTGTTTTGATGATTTTGATGTGACGCTGATGTGCGCATTAGATGCGACTGGTGTTGATTATTGGATTGATGTTCGACAAAAGATAGAGCATGATAAGGAATGTCTTCTTGTCAAAATATGCCATGGGCTAGTGATTTGGATTTTCTGGTTCACAAATGCCTTAACCAATTTGATTTCACATTTTCCAATGTTCAGATCGCCACATAGGCTGGAGGATATATACCAAGATTTATTCCCGAAGCAAGATGTAAATATCTGCCCCCAGTGTCTAGCAATGTTTGAATGACCATGGCTAGATTCTTGGATCAGTATATAGATGGATAGATATGGTAAGTATGCGAAGGGTGCCAAGGATTATCTTGTGATAAGATAAGGTGTTTGAATAGAGGATTCTCATTCAAATAATGCTTCAAGGCTCAGATAACGTATTGGATAGGATGGGATCAATGAAAATGACCCATGTCAAGATGTTTACCATAAACAAGTGTAAAGTGTGTATCGAATTTTCATCAAAATAAAGATACCTTGGAGTTGTAGACATCCAAAAATAACATTATACATTCCACTGTAACTAACATCATGCATTCATTTCTTCTACTAATCAATTAAAGCAATTTATTGATTTAATCCTAAGGTTCATCAAGCTTAATTAAATAAATCAAATTATTTAATTAAGTTCCTAAGGTTCTTCTTATTTGATTTAATAAATCAAACTGATTTAAAATCAAATATCAAATCCCTAAAATCCCCTAAGTTAATTAATCTAAATTAACTAACTTCTAATCATGATTAGCATTCTCTAACTTTTGACTCAACTAGAGTCAAATCCAAACTCTTAACTAACCCACCCACTTGCACCAATAAATCATTTATTTGATTTGTTATAATTCCTCTAATTACATTCAAAAGGGCATCAAAATGGAATATTCTTCCAATTTGAATCTTCCCCCCAAAAGGGACTTGTCCCTTCCAACAAGGTTTTAAATGCTATTTGCACAAGTCAAACATAGCATTTATTGCACCTTTCATCCCCCCAAAACATGTATTTTCATGCAAAATTCAAATTCAAATTGGCACAATGGCCAAGACTTGCACATTCCTCACCCTCTCACAGCTTGACAAGTGTCATCTTGTCATTGGCCCATGAATGATCCTACATTCATCAATTTGGCCTCTCCTCTCTTCAAGCTCAAATAGTCCGTGACTTGTGTGAAAAATTCAAAATCAAGCATCGCTTTTCCACTCCATATTATCCATAAGGCAATGGCCAAGTAGAAGCTACAAATAAAACCATTTTGAAAATCCTCAAGAAAACAGTCAATGACTCTGGTTGTGACTGGCATCTACAGTTAAATCCCGCCTTATGGGCCTACCGCACCAGCATCCGCACGCCAACAGGTGCCGCCCCATTCTCTCTGGTCTACGGATCAGAGGCCATACTCCCGATTGAAATCAAGCTCCCATCACTAAGGATATCACTGCAAAACCTTATCACAGATGAGGAATACAGGGTCACAAGACTCAATGAGCTGGAATTACTAGATGAAAGGCGCATGGATGCCCTTAATCATCTACAAGTGTACTAGAATCGCCTAAAAAGGAGCTACAACAAGAAGATCAGACAACGCACTTTCCAAGTTGGTGACCTCGTGCTGAAAGAAAACCAAAAGAACGTGCCAAATCCAGATACAAAGGGAAAATTTGAGCCCAACTGGCTGGGACCTTTCGTCATCACTGCAAGTTACACATCAGGGGCATATCAACTAGCAACACCAGAAGGCGAGCCTCTGCAGGAGCCTCTGAATAGCTCTCATCTCAAAAAGTTTTATGCCTAAACATTGCAAGGTATAGAACCAAAAATACAAAAATAATCAGAAAAAGTCCTGAAAAAATGGTTACCTCGATGAAAACCTAGCAAACAGGCATCTTGGTGACAGCAAAAAAATCAAAAGATCAAAAAATCCAAAAAAATCAGAAAAGGATTGAAAAATAGTAAAGAAAAAAAATCGTCCTCTAGTGAAAACCACTTCGGTGGTGCTTTGGGTAAATGCCTTGGTGAAAACCTGGCAAATAGGCGTCAAGTGTAAATAAAGTACCTTCCCCATCTATCAGGATCTGCACAACTCATCCACTCCATCACATTCCACTTATCCGCTCGCATCCATACCATAGCTTGTGTTGGTATCTATACTATATTCCACCATTGGAACTACTTGGCATTTCAAAGGTCAGTCTGTCCTGCCTTTATCGAAGTAGTCTATCGCACCACACTGGGGGCACGTTCTTGCAACATCGGATCGGATTCATGTATATTCTCGTGATCTTTTTCAAAATTCATCAAAAATTCCAAAAACATTCAAAAAACTCATTCAAAAAACCAAAAACATTCAAAAAATCCATCAAAAATTTCAAAAACATCTAGCAAAATTCATCAGAATATCCAAAAACATGTCAGAAGTCAAAAAATCAAAAATAGAGTCACCTTGTCGAACTACATTGTCTCTAAGCTTGAACGTAGGCAAGGTTGATCTTTGATCATCCCCCGAGACGGTTGGGTCAGTCCTTTAGGCGTCCGTCACATTGGCAATCCGTTTGCCCATCTAGTCTGCATCTTAAGTCAGTCCTTTAGGCAATAAAATGGCAATCCATTTGTCCATATTATCATCAAGTTAGTCCACCACCAGTCGAACTACGTGGTCTCTGCGTATATAACGTAGGCAAGGCTAATCTATGGATCAGCTCCCGAGACCCCTAGGATAGGTCTTTAAGTTAGTCTGTTCGTTGTAAAATCTTGAAAATACGCAAAACATTGAAAAATGTGAAAATACCAAAAACAGCCTCAAAACATTTGAAAAAAACAAAATGGTGCATCCATTTCATCTCACTTTCACCGGTGATTGTCATCACTCATAATAAATCATCGTCGCTTTCACCCTTTGGTGAGTTAGTCAGAACAAGTTTAGCAGGTTCTAAAGTGAACACCTAATCGTCAAAGTCTCGAAGGTCTAAGTTAGTAAGTCAGCAAGTTGGTCAACTCGGAGTATCAATAGCTTATCACGCAATCAGTCTCACCAAAACCCTGATCACTACATGTCCTAGGATGAAGCTTTGCTGCAATGGACATAAGCATCAAGTACCCCACAGTAGTTTAGTCTTGGCTGGCGATACGAAGAACATCAGCTTGTTTGTTTACTTTATTTTAGTCTTTTAGACTTATCTTATTTTGCGCTCATTCCAAGGACCTCTCGATGATGCCTAAACAAAATAGGTTTAGAGAGAAAGGAATGGGGCAACGATCATTATCTTTTTATCTGTTGTGCTTGTTGGATATTCTTATAAAATAATTTCATCACGCATATTTTGTTTTGTTTGTAGGAAGGATGTTTTAGGTATCTTGTTGACCACATAATAAGGCTTGCCTTTTTATGTTTTGGCCCGAGATGTCTAGAATATCTGAACTGCATTCTGAATAAGGTCATGTTTGTCAAGTGTGAATAAGAGTACTCCTATCTAATTATCAAGTCAAAGTCCATCACACTAGGCGCAACGCCATCCTGGTTCTTAATACCTTGATGCATCGCACCTACGTGTGTTATCAAACATAAAGAAAGGTATGCTCTTTTCCCATCCTTGGATAAGCAACACATCATCATCATTCATCGTCATATCCAATAAAGTCTCGATGACTAATGGAATTATTGGACTTCTACATTCTTCTTAGATTTAAGGGTTCATCCCTCTCATTCTTCTATCTTCTGTCACACTAACAATGCATCCATCTTGCATCCGTATTCTCATTTCGCATAACCATGTCATACCATCATATCAGGACAACATCATCCATCTCACATGCATTGCATAATCATTTAAAGTTGTTTACGATAATATAAATTTGTTATCCTAAGCATCTTCCAAACATCTCATTTTCATCATCATTATCATATAGTCTAACCATCCATACATCCATTTTGAACCTCTTTGTTGCGAGATCCACCTCAAATTGTATCTTTTCGCTTGATCTCTCGAGGGGGCAATGTACTAACGTACTTATTTTCCATTGGGGCATCCGAAAAAACCAAAGAATTTTTTAATTTTGATGCCGACAACATCATTCTTTGAACCAATGCAACGAGTAAATTGCTTCAAAGAGGGGCAAAATGTAGACATCCAAAAATAACATTATACATTCCACTGTAACTAACATCATGCATTCATTTCTTCTACTAATCAATTAAAGCAATTTATTGATTTAATCCTAAGGTTCATCAAGCTTAATTAAATAAATCAAATTATTTAATTAAGTTCCTAAGGTTCTTCTTATTTGATTTAATAAATCAAACTGATTTAAAATCAAATATCAAATCCCTAAAATCCCCTAAGTTAATTAATCTAAATTAATTAACTTCTAATCATGATTAGCATTCTCTAGCTTTTGACTCAACTAGAGTCAAATCTAAACTCCTAACTAACCCACCCACTTGCACCAATAAATCATTTATTTGATTTATTATTTCCTCTAATTACATTCAAAATGGATCAAAATGGAATATTCTTCCAATTTGAATCTTCCCCCCAAAAGGGACTTGTCCCTTCCAACAAGGTTTTAAATGCTATTTGCATAAGTCAACATGGCATTTATTGCACCTTTCATCCCCCCAAAACATGTCAAGTCATTCAAATTCAAATTTGAAATTGGCACATTGGCCAAGACTTGCACATTCCTCACCCTCTCACACTTTGACAAGTGGCATCTTGTCATTGGTTTGTGAATAATCCCACATTCCTCAAAATCTCTCAATCTTTCAATCTTTCAATCTATAAAATACAAAGCATTTCAACACAAATCATCAACAACACACAACTCATTTTCATTGCAAGGTTATTCTCTTCACTTGAGAATCAATCATGCTCATCACAACACCATTTGCTTAGCAACTACATCTTGAGGCAAGGTTGCTCTCTTCATTTGAGAGTCAATCTTGCTCTTCATCATCTATCATTTGGCATTTTGCTTATCATGGATTGGGAAAGGGCATCCTTTCTACATCAAAAGGAGCACCAATCCAATATGGGATAGATATATTTCATGTTTCATATGCTGTTGAGTCATTTGTTTGCATTGTGAATCATGGTTTATTATCTCATAAGGATATGCATTTCTGTTGTGTTGTTTTGTCAATGTTACTAACATTTGCAGATTTTCATGTCCTACAGGAGTATGGATGCAAATGGATGAAAAATGGATTGGATAAATGGTTCATGGATGAACGAATGATATGGCTCAAATTATGGCTCTATTATGGATGCGATAAGATGCATTCTCCTGAACTGGCACACGTAGATGCTCGATTCTACACATGACGCCTGTTTGCCAGGTTTTCATCATGGTACCTGTCCAAAGCGCCACCATAATGGTTTTCGCTAGAGGATGATTTTTTTCTTTACTGTTTTCAATCCCTTTTCTAATTTTTTTTTAGGATTTTTTGTATTTTTGGAATTTTTTTGTTGTCGCCAAGATGGCTGTTTGCTAGGTTTTCATCAAGGTGACCATTTTCTTTCTGGACTTTTTTCTAATTTTTTTGAATTTTCTCAATGATTTTAAGCTGATGTTGAACCACCTAGTGATGTTGATGTTGATGCTTCTGTCATAACATGCCATCAATATCCTGCTTGAAGAAGTTGTTTTGCTAGGATACATGCACTCGAATACAACTTTTGAGATCCTTGATCTGCTTTGTTGATACCAAGGTTAACTTCGTCTCTGTGCGCACATCGTGATAGAGTGCCTTTTGAATCCTTATGATGAAGGGTTGCTGCCAACACATGGTCAATGTGATAATTTGATATAATGTGTGTAGGTGTGGATGGAGTGTGTTTAGGTATAAAAGATGGATTGGTTGGTAGTTTGGAACCTTTGACTCTCCAAACTTGGGAAGTGAGCAGTGATGGGTGGATACGGAAGTGTGCATGGAATTAGGACCAACTGCTTGATACACTTTGTATGTCACTTGAGAAGCCTGCTTTTTCCTTTGTGGAATCCTTGATGGATACTTTTCCCTTTTCTATTTTTCCCCATAGTTTCTTTGACTGATGGAGTTTGATAGGGATAATCTTTCTTTGTATTCTTTTGTATCCAAGTGTATTTGATTTGTCCTCTATGCTTCTTAGCTTATTTTCTTTGATTCAAATATCCCTTTTGATGTTGGTCCCAATTTGTGGATGGGGTGATGGGTGGATGAAGATTTGTGACGTGGCAGGTTGTAGGATTGGCATTGATTTCATCATAAGGATTCTTTGTGCTCCCTATGTTGACATTTGCTATAGATGAAGTTTCCCCCAATATTGTGGAGGTATTACTGATATGTTGAGATCCCTTGATTGTCGGATAACCAAGGCCTTGATGCTTAGGATTTCCAATAATCTATACTGGTTCCAAGATACCCTGTTCATGTAGGCCTAATCCTCTACCTTGATAATTCATCTATTGAAACATTTTATTTGCAACAGGATATGATTTACCTTGGAAACAAGGTGTTGCTCCTTCTCTATTCTGTGGTGGATCTTCAAAAGTGATAGCTTCCTTATTGATAAGATAATTTTCCCTTACAAAGGTGAGTGATCCAACTTTATAGGTGATAGGATCCTCCATATGTGGGATGAATTCTTGATTGATGTCCTTAGCTTGATCTTGTGAGATATTAGATTGTACTACTTCTTCAAGTAGTGTTGATGCTTCACTGGCCACACAAAATTCTTCCTTATGACTCACTTTACAGGATGTTTCTGATTCATGACCTCTGTAGGAGCCTTCATCATGATTTGTTTCTGCTAGGTCTCTGGATTTGTCCATATCTTGACCATGTTTATAAATGTTAAGAGTAAGAGACTCTTCTTCCTTGGTAATGATGTGAAGAGTATGAGACTCTTGTTTTGAATGACAATCATCTACATGTCCATCCAACAAAAGCATCTCATGGGTAGATGGAGGAATATATGCTATATGGATATGATCATCATTTGTGACATCTTGTACAGATAACAGAGTGTCCATTAGATCATTATAGTATCTTGGAGATACAAATTCTCGATCTTGAGTGATTTTAGAGCTATTTTCAACATGCTTTGGATCAAGTTCTTGACATGGGCCGATTTCAAAGGATGGATTGCTTATAGTGGGTTCTTGGACATCGTCATTAGGAAGTGGCTCAATATGCTCTTGAGCTTTGAGTGGATTTGGATCAAATGTTGAGCTAGGGATTCCTTCAATATCTCTAACCATGAGGTCAAAGGATGTGAATATGTCATTGGAAGGGCCATTGCTAGACTTTGATTTAAGATTTTGATCATGCTTTGGAATACGTTCTTGAGATATGTCCTCTAACTCATAAGGCGATGTAGAGACATTTTCGATATGATCATTAGTCAATGGATCGTAGCTTATGTCAATAGGATCAAATAACATCAACACTCCTTGAAATAGATCTTTGTAGGAGGGGTCTTGATTATGACTAAAAAATGGCTCTTGATGTATGTTGATTTGATCTTCAGATGAGATGGAAACACCTTCAAGGTGCTTATTGATAGATTGATCTTGATTTTTGATTTCAACAATTGTGGTGGGAATATGTTGCAAGCTTTGTTGAGCAAGTAATGCCTGTGTTTGCTACTAAGCCAACAATGCTTGTTGTTGGTCATGCTGCTACAATTGGTAGTCTTGCAAGGCTTCTTGATATGCTTATTTTTGTGCTTGCAATTGAGCTTGGTATTGTGCTTGTGCTTGCGCTTGTGCTTGAGTGTGTGCTTGTTGGATTGCTTGTGCCATCTGAGCAGCATGTGCAGCTTGTACAACTTGTGCGACTTTTTGTATTTGGAGTTCCTTTTTGGGGGAAGCTTCTTGAGCGGCTTGCAATATGATGGAGAATGAATTTTTCATGTTGTATTTTGGCGGTGGTGATGGTGGTGATGGAATGACAATGGTGTTGATCGTTGGGATTGCTTGAATGGTTGCCACCTACTATTTCGATACTGATGGAAAAATGGGATGATTTGGTGTGATGTTTTGATTCGATATGATAGATTGAAATTGAACATTGTTGTGGTTGAGAATCACATTTCTTTGATTTAGGTAACTTTGATTTTGTATGGTGTTACCTTCACTTTGATCAATACTTAGAGTCGTCAACATATTGCTTGGATTTTGAACAACATTAGGGGGATTTGCAAGCATATCTACCCCAAAATTTACCAAGTGCGGATTCGAAATGTTCATGTTTGGTAAATTTTTACTTGGCATGTATGGATTTGGTGGAAAAATGTTGTTTGGAAAACTCATGCATTGAGCGTTTGGTTGATAGATTTGCAAATTTGGACTTGGATTTAAATCTATCATTAGGAAAGGTGTTCCAAACTTTGGATTGGGCATACTCACATTTGTATCAATAAAGTTTGGAGGAGATAATGATGCCATGCATATGTGTGAGTTTCGATAATCAATTGGAATTGCAAGACTTGGATAATTTGGTTGAATCAAATTTCTCATGATGGATGAATCAAGTTTATATTCCATGTTCTTCTTGTGTTGAGATCGAGTTTGAACCATAAAATGAAGATCAATTTTCAAGAATGTAAGAGATGAACCTCTAATTCTTTAGATCGATCTAAACCTTAGGTTCAAAGAAGCGAAGAACTAGGATAATTGAAGGATCAAAACAATGACGAGGATGAGATAAATGAAAGATGAATGTTGCGAATAAATGAAACTCTTAAAGAAATTTTGAAGGAAATGCTAAACTTTTAGGACTTGATTTGATTAATTCGTGATTGGATTGATGGTTTGACTAGGTGTGTTAAGTCAACCAAGAGTGACGAATGTAATCGTAAAGCTCTAGGAAGTTGTGTTATCCATAGAGTGAACTCCTACAAGATGGTAGTTTGACTAAGTGCATCAATTCAAATGAGGTGATGATTTGATAATTTGGCTAGGTGTGTTAAGCCAAACAAGATGAACTCGTAAACCCTAGGAAGTTGTATTATCCAAGAGAGAACTCGTGTATAAGATGATGGTTTTACTAGGTGTATTACTAGGAAGTTGTATTTACAAAGTTTCCAAGAGCTATTGGTGAGGTGACTTTTGACTGATTTAATGGTTGAGAGATGGATGAAAGTGATCGAATTTGATCCTAGACTTGACCTAGATAACACTTCTTCCTGCAAAACCTCAGTGTTGAAGAGCACGCTATACTTCTTATGGGAGGAAATCAGACCTTTCAAAAAGTTTGGGATTCTATTGATAGTAAAACTCATACAACTCAGGATCTCAAAACGCTCCTTACGAGCTTTCAGACTAAGCTTCTTGAACTTTGGTTTTGGGATTTTGATCTTGCGAGAAATCATGTTAGAAAACACATGTGTAATCCAATTTTTCTTTTATCTTGTCTTAGTGAATTCCTTTTACCAAAAGCACTTGCTTGATTATGTTTTCAAACTGAATGTCTAATGTCCTGCTTTCTTCTTCATCCCACAAGGTCCATCATGTGGAAATCAAGGAAATTAGGGAAAAAGTCTCCTATGCTTATCCTTAGTGAAAACAAATGATGATAGAATCCAAACACTTAGAAACCTCTAAGGATATGGTCCCTAGGGCAAACAAGAGTATTTGAATTCGTCAAGGATATTTTTTTCCTCGAAGGTGTTTGAAATTTGAGGCTCTTGTGAATGTCTATTTTTCAATCATTTTGAGAACCAAGCAATGTATCTTTTACTTCCAAACACTTTTTACAACCCTAGGATGATGAGGAAATATCTTGTTGGGTTCCCACTTGGACGAATCCAGTTGCGCATATAGTGCGAATGGCTAAATGCTTGACCACACAGGCTCCCCCTTACAGTGCACACACTTCTTGAGATAGCCAAGCATTAGTACCCATGAGTCTCCCATGGCATACTTTCCATTTCTACAACAAGATTGCATGTATAACATGGAGCGGCTTCAAAGGACATGACCTTTTGCACCAACAAGATAGACAAGGTTTTGGCCTTTTTCTAAACAAAGGGTTCTAATTCGGGCATTCCATTCTTGGGAGATTATCCAACATCGGCAAGAGTCCATTACTGTCCATCTCGTCAGAATAATCCTCGTGATATTGGCCTTTGTTCCAATATCCACACTTATATCTCGGGTGGAAGTCACTTGGCTTTAGTGTGTTCCTGGTTGGGTCGTTCCCTTGGGTGATTACTTTTTCTCACAAGGCAGACCCTCTAAGATAAACAAAAGCGAGCTAACATATCCCGTCGTTCACACAACCTTCTATGAAAAAAAAAGGGGAAAACCTCCGCAATATGTCGTGCTCACACTCGCATGTTTTGTTCAATTTTAAATCCCAAATCGAAGTGTGGAGGCAATATTTTTGACAACTTAACATCACCAACATGCCTTTGATTCTCAAGATCACTGTGAAGTGTGAGAGAAGTGCATACGCATTTCAATGATGTTAATTTGTCAAAAAAATTGCAAAAAATGAAAGACACTTGTTCATTTTATACCTCAAAGCAGTGATGAGTTCATTTTAAAAGCACCAA
This sequence comes from Sequoiadendron giganteum, assembly GCA_007115665.2. NCBI lineage: Eukaryota > Viridiplantae > Streptophyta > Pinopsida > Cupressales > Cupressaceae > Sequoiadendron > Sequoiadendron giganteum. The sequence continues at coordinate 571,444,344 of CM021107.1, read as the reverse complement.
AATGAAGTGTGAAGTTTTTCCTTGTTCAATTTTAAGTCCAAATTGAAATTCTAGTAGGTGTCTAAGGTTCTTTTTAACCAACTTTGAAAAGATCAAGTCAAGTGGTTAATTTTAAACCCAAAAGGAAATGTGAGTTGGTTTAAAACAAAAAAAAAAAGGTAGTGAATTGAAGCTCTAAGGTTTAAAATAAGCATTAAAAATGCTTTTTCCAAGTCTCAATTTCAGAAAAGAAATCTCCAACTCCACTCTAATCGCCTTTTGTCAACCTCCAATTCCAATCTTCAGTTTCAACCTCCAATGTCAACCTTGATGTTAACCTTGATGTTCCAACCTTAATTTCAACCTTTATGTCAACCTTGATGTTAACTTTGATGTTCCAACCTTGATTTCAACCTTTATGTCAACCTATTAAAAGAATACCAAGTTATCACAAGTGAGAAGTATGATATTTGAAAGATCTAATGATAAATCAATAAATATAGTTTCAAACACAAAACAAAGTTATTCAAAGTTATATTTAGTCTTGCTTCATGATTTTCTACTAAACTTCGAAAGACAGATTGATTTCTTCTTAAATGCTGCTCCTGTTTGTCACATAACAAAAAATATTATGAGATAGATACATATCTTGAAAATAAATATTCAAATCAAGATTCCATCAATCCCCTGTTGGAAGAATAAATTTACATCTTACGCAAGTACTGCATCCTAGCCACTTGTTTCAGTGCATTCTGTTCTGAAGTAGCTCCCTCTCGAATCAAATCCCTCCACTATTTAATGTAATGATACCTCTAAAGAAAAAATCAGATGAGACATAGTTAACTCCAAGCAGCAAAGACCACAAAGTAAATTCTTTATTTATAAGCAGGTGAGAAACAATAGATTTAGTAGTTTCGAATTGATTGATTGATGCATCTTTGTTCGTGAGAAATCAGATAGCAACCATAATAATGATTCAGACCAAAATGGATTTTCTCAAACAACCATATTAATTATATCTGAAAAGCTAGGTATTACAAGCTATTGTTAGCTTCTCTAGGGTCGACGTGATTTCACAAAAATAGCTGGAAGTTTGACTTAGCCTGGATTTTTTATGGCATTTTAGGTGTATGCAAGTTTGTTGGAATCTACTTTATTTATCCTTGTTCAAAGCCTTAATGACAAAAACAGAAAAAAGCAGAGATGATTTCCCTACTTTACTTAGTGTTGCTTCTGGCTTCAATGCTGCAGTTGGAAATGAATTACCAATACCTAACGATTTATTGCTTGATAAGGCTGGTGATATTTATCCTCGGTGGCCGGACTCATATTATGCAACTTGTATGATGTGAAGGAAATAATGTGCAGAAAATATAAGCATTTGAAAAAATGATCAGTTACTTCTGTTCATTGCATTACTTCGCTGATATCAATACTCCTGCAGAGAAGGTTCTGGATCTTTCTTCCTCACCCATCAATTTTCTCTAGAAAAAGGTGCTTGCCTCCAACCTGCACAACCTGACAAAGATTTGATGGTATATCACTCATTAAAGATTTAGTTAAAAGCACAAGACTTGACATTAAACTCTTTGATTTGGTGCCGGACGTGAAAATGTTTTTGATATGTGTAAAGCCAAATTCTGCAGCTGCTTCCAATAGCCTACTCCTCAGCCTTTGACCGTAGCCTCTTTGTCTTCAATGCGTGAAAGCATAGATAGGGCACATGAATAAATGCAATAGGCATGAATGAAAAATACATGTATTTTAAAAAACCTTCAAGTCAATGACATTGGCAGGTGAAACAGATACTTGTTTCAAATTTTGACGTTAATTCCTTATCTCTTAGCACCAAAAGACAAGAAAAGGCATCAAAAGCCGAAAGAAGGGAAGCAAGAAGAAGAGGGACAAGTCATTGGATCAGGGTTCCACGCCATCCAAGGGAAAAGACAAGTAGGATCAGGACACTCAGCCCCCGCAGTAGTTCTGGGCACCCGCGCCTATCACCACTAAGTCCCAGGTTAATGTGGATGATGGCGATGATTATTAAGCTTGATAATGATCATATATGTGCATCACGGAAGCATAGACAAGGCACGGTAATTGTTTGACACATCCTAAAATAAAAAGGCATGCAAACACGCGTTTTCCCTGACAGTGTTAGGCATGTACGAAGAGCCAGAAATTTCTAAGGAAAATGCTGTCGGTAGGTGTGAGTATAAACTCCACAATCTTTTACCAGTATCCTCTCTGTTCTAGGAGAGATTTAGTCAGATGCTCGGGCAGCTATTGGAGAATAACTGTTCCAACCAGTGCTTTTTATTGCAGGGTAAGCAATGACCATTAACATCTTTGTATTTTGAAAACAACCCTGCAAAATGTAGTAGTCTTTGAAGTTTGAAGTGCTGCAATACAAAGTGTTATTTGACAGTTACATTAAAAAAAATGATCATATAAAAACTCCGACATTCGTTTCTCCATTTTTAGTATGCATGACTCAAAACATATCCAAATAACTCCACTGTTTCTGCCTTCATACGATATTATCTTGGCTTTGATAAGATTGCACAAAACGTATTTTCAAAAAGCAAGCTCTAATATTTCATTTTCCCACTTCATGTAGTCAGTACAACCACTTTATGCGAATATTTTTTTTTGTTTTGTGATAATACTACCATGAAAGAGGTGGAAATAAGATGATCAATGGAATGTAAAGCGCAGCCAGGAAGACAGGGCTCTGCTATTTGGAGAGGTCGTCAAGCGACAAATGATAATGACAAAGGCATTAGGTTGTCATCTTGTGGCGAAGGAACTTTGAGGGAATCCATGTTGCAGATGATATTGCAAGCAGAGGGAAAAATTAGTAGCTATCTAGAGTGGCTCGGCATGCTTGACTCTGGGAATTACATGTGTATAGGATTCTGTAGTTATGATAGCAATTGGTGTTTCAATCATCCTACCATTGCTATTAATAGGTGGATCAAAAGAAAGGTGAATTTTCCTGAGAGAATAGGGGATAGTGCTTGTTCCCCACCAAAAATGCAAGAATTTCTATGACATATCACAAACATTTCAACCTTACTGAATTGATGGACATAGTACAAGCCCTAGATAGAACTGAGGAAACTATAACAGAGAGTTATCTTTATCTGTTATAAAGCATTCCAATAAAAAATCAGAACTGTTGTTAGATATTTTCAAGCAAATGTAATTGACAGGCGTAAAGCTGCAACAATAATGCCATTCAAAAAGAATTTCAAACTAAATATAATTAGCAGTTGTAAACTCAAATTCCATACAACATATGACCCTCGGAAAAATCTTGCAAAATATGGATGCACAGACAAGACAAGTGAACTATTTGACTCTTGCTTCTTCTTTTTTAAAATTTTAGCCAATATTTATAATACGACCAATCTTAGTATGAAATAAAAGCCATTCCAACTAAGATACAAAATCTAGAAACACAAGCAACGTGTTAGATGGTGAGATTTTCAAACAATCATGACCCGGATGGGCCCTCCTTCTAGCGCCATTTGTAGGATGCCAAATCTGCACATGGTTTGCATAGACTAGCATCCTCACAGAATAACATATATCATTACTTCAAATAAAATGATAAAACCAAGACAAACATGCAAAGAAGAAATGACATACAACCTATTCTATGATGGATTGGTGCCCTCCATGAGGATGTGAGAGAGCCCTTTCCCAACCCTTCTCCAAGCTAAATGAGATAGACAATGAGTTGCTATGAGCTCAAGTTGCCTATAGTGTAGATGTTTTCAAAGTGTGTGTGATGAAGAGCAAGATTGATTCTCAAATGAAGAGAGTAACCTTGCATGAAGTGTGTTGTCAAATTGTGTTGTTGTGATGAGCAAGATTAGTTCTCCTATGTGGAGAGTAACCTTGCATGAAAAAGTGTTGTTCTGTTTGAAGGAGAGAAGCCTTCAACTTATAGTTGAACTTGAAGAGAGGAGAGGCCAAATTGATGAATGTGGGATCATTCATGGGCCAATGAAAAGATGCCACTTGCCAAGGTGTGAGAGGGTGAGGAATGTGCAAGTCTTGGCCAATGTGCCAATTCAAATTTGAAAATAGCCTTAAATGCATGTGGTTGAGGGTTTTTGGGGGGAATTGTCTTTGTCCAAAAAGTCAAAGATGAGAGTTAATGAGGGAAAATATGGGTTTTAATAAATCAAATAAAGTGATTTATTGGTGCAAGTGGATGAATCTAGAAGATTCATGTAGTTAAGATTAAACTAATCATGATTTGATTAATCTAATAGATGATTTAAGTGATATGACATTTGATTTTATATTTTTGTATTTCTTTTAAAATCAAATGAGAGGAAATGAGTATTGATCTTTTAATTTAATATTTGTCATTAAATTAATAGACATTAGGAGATTTATGATTTAATTAAATAAAACTTGATTTATTTAATCAAAAGGGAACATTGACAATGATGTCAAATCTACATGTCTACACATTCCCTTGTGATCTCTTGAGAATAAAGAGACCCGTGTGTAGAAAATACCTCTTATATCACATTTTGGTGAACCCAACGTGAACTATCGGATCCGTTTTCATAATGTCACATGTTTATAATAATCCCTTTTCTAAAAAATATTTTGATATGCTAGAAGATGCTTTAGATGATTTCTTGGAAGCACTCTCCCCTATCTGTAAATCTTGTAAATAAACTCCCTCCTCTTCAGCTTAGGAGTCAGTACATGTGGTTGTAGTTTTTGTGGTTCTTCCAATCCCTAAGAAACCCAACATTTATGTGACCCTAGCTGAGCCATCTCCTAGGGAAGACTATTCCATCGATGGGATTTCATGTCGTAGCGATCCATTAGACTTATATTCGAGGTTCATGAAAGCTACTGACTCTACTTCTTATAATGTTGTTGGGCATACATATAATACAAGGAGAAATAAAAAAAACTTAGAACAACAAGCTTTTGTTCCTACGTCACACCCAACTCAAACTCCTACTTCTTTACTACCATCTCAACCTAACCTTCCTTCAACTCCTAAACCCGTGATCAAAGTATCAAGTGATTATGATCTTGTTGAGAAACTTCATGTTACTCTGGATAAGATCTCACTTTGGGACTTGGTTCATACTACTTCGGTTTATCAAGAGATGCTAGAGGAATCCTTACAAAATATTCTCTTTCCTGCCTCTAGTAGGCTTGCAAACATCAATGCATTATTGGCACATATTCAAGTGGATTCGCTAAATATTATGTACCACCCACAATAAATCCCACCTCCGAATGTGCAGAAGCAAGTGGAGCCTTTGATGATTATACTTAATATTAAAAACATTGGTATTAGGCATACCCTCATTGACATTGGTTCAACTCTCAACATTTGTGGTATGGACATATTGCCCAAAATCAGAGTCGATTCTTCTTCTTTAGAAACTTCTTCCTTGTATATTCATGGGTTCGATAACACTAGCTTCCAAGCTCTAGGTAAGATAATACGACCTTTGCAACTAGGTCATGTTACCTTGCTTACGTTGCTATATGTGATGCCTGACCCATTATCGTACAATCTTCTTTTAGGGGGACCTTGTATTCACACTATGGGCATAGTGAGTTCTACTCTACATCACTCTTTGAAGTTTGTCACTAAAAATCGGGTGATTATAGTTAAAGTCGATCGAGAGGCTATGCACCTTTTTTTTCTAGCCGCTACTGGTCGTGCTTTAGCTACATCCACTCTCAAGAATTATATTCCCTCCTTAACCGTTGATGCTATGGCATGTTCTTCATCAATAGCCTATATGGAAGTTGTTCCCCGAGTGAGTATCAACAAAGATGATCTGCCTAAAGCAGAAGATCCTAAGTCTCCCACATCTTCTTCTTCACCTTCTCAACCGAATGCTCTCCTAGGCAATGATTGGGGTTCCTTGAATTTATCTGAGTTCCTCATATCAGAGTACAAGTCAGAGCCCTCTGGTATTGAATTTCTAGATTTTGTTGACATAAGGGTAGGTGACCCTCCCATTGGAGAAGCAAAGTGTGATCTTTTCTAGGATACCGCTCCTCCCCCTACCCAAGAGAGTGAGCCTGCTCTTGAAAAGGAGGTCAATTTTTGTGAACTGAGTAAAGGAAGTGGGACCACTCCTATAGAAACTTTTGACATCCATTGGTTGAATGAGACACTCTACTGGGAGTCGCCCCCTCCTAAAGTTCTACAAATGCGCTATGGGTTTGGGTAAGAACTCACTTCTCTATATGGCTATGGGTAGAAAGGCCTAGGACATATTGAGTAAGGAATCCAAGTACCTATCCAATTTAAGGAACAATAATGCTATCTAGGCTTGGGATGCTCTGTTGAATAGTCTAAGCAAAAACCTTGGTGGAGTGTTAATATGATTTCATTTGAGCCATTAAGTTTGGTCCATCCTGAGTTCATAGAAGAAATGGGACAACACGAGAAGGTTCCTTTGGATGTCTTATCTTTGGATGAAGCATTAGGATAATTTCTAGGTACTTAGTCTTTGTTGCCTCCTTATCATCACAAGAAATGATTCTCATATCGCTTGCATAAACAAGCATACTTTTGAGAATCTGTTTTGAGTATCGATGATGAAGACCCTCTATCTAATGTCAGTGATGATGTTTTGATATCTCATCTCGAGGAACACAATGGTCTCCTTAAAGGAGATACTGTCAAATTCCCTATGGATCCGAAAACTTTGGAAAAGGTAATCAAGATTGGGAAGTGTCTCTCTCCCGAAGAAGCAAATGAACACTCTGATCTCTTGTGTACTCACACTGATATATTCACTTGGATGTATGAGGATATGTATGGTATTGATGAATCCCTAGTGGTCCATAATATTTCCTATGTCTTGATGCCAAGCCAGTTAAGCTGAAAATTTGAAAGATCAATCCTAGGGTAGATTTGATGGTCAAGGCTGAGATAGAAAAGTTGTTGAAAGCAAGCTTTATCCATCCAATTGACTACTCTCCTTGGATTTCAAATATAGTTTTTTTTAGAAATCTTGATGGTTGTATTCATATATGCATTGAATTTTGAGACCTTAATATGGCTTCTCTTAAAGATTAATTTTTGTTACCTAGTATAGATATGATTGTGGACTCAATCGTAGGCCATGCGTTGTTATCTTTTATGGATGGCTTCTCAGGTTATAATTGGATCCATATTAATCTAGATGATCAGTACAAGACAACGTTCACTACCCCTTGGGGTACTTTCTGTTATGTGGTCATCCCCTTTGGTTTAAAGAATGTAGGAGCAACTTACCAATGAGCAATGACCCTAATATTTCATGATTTCATTCATAAAATCTTAGAAGACTATGTTGATGACATCTTGGTGAAGTCTGTAAATCATCAAGATCATGTGAAAAGCCTTTGTCTTATCTTTGAAAGGCTTTGACTTTAAAAGATGAGACTCAATCCCCATAAGTGTGTCTTCGGCATAAACACTGACAAACTTCTAGGGTTTATAGTTTCTTACCGTGGAATCAAAGTTGACACAAATAAGTTTCATGTTATTGTTAACATGCCTCCATCGAGGAACATTACTGAGTTGCAAAGTTTACAAGGAAATATTTAGGCAATTCATAGATTTATATCTTAGTTGGATGATCGTACCCTCCTTTTCACTCACTTATTAAAAAGGATGTCCGCTTCATATGGGATGAAGAGTGTCAGAAATCCTTTGAATCAATCAAATATTATTTGGCCAATCCTCCTGTGTTGATGCCAACTATACAAGATAGACCTTTTTTACTTTACCTTGCTACATCACCATATGCTCTAGTAGCTTTTCTAGCTTAGTATGATGATGCAGGAAGAGAGAGAGTGGTCTACTACATTAGTTGTGTCCTTGTCGATTACGAAACCCATTATTGATCCATGAAGAAGAAATACCTTGCTCTTGTGTTTGCTATGCAGAAGTTGACTCACTACCTTCTCCATGTTGAAACACATGTCATACTAAAAACATATCTTTTGAGACACTTGTTCTCTAGTGTTGACCTTGCTGGGAGATTAGCGAGGTCGGTTATGTTGCTTTCTAAGTTCAATATAAAATTTATCACAAAGAAATCGATAAAGGGTTAGGAGGTTGCTGATGAATTAGCAAATGCTCCCTCATCTCGCTCTTCCCTAGGTTTGGTCTATTTGCTAATGAGAATATTTTCACAATTGACTATGATCTTGAATGGAAGATGTACTTTGATGGGTCTAGGTGTCAGACTAGTTCTAGAGTGGGTGTGGTCCTGATTTGCCCTGAAGGAAAACCGATCCCTCTATCCTTTCGATAAGATTTTCCTTGTACCAATAATATCACTGAGTATGAAGCTCTTATTGCTAGTTTACGTGTTGCACAATTGCACTAAAGATTAAACATCTTTGCATATTGGGTGACTCTGAACTTATTGTGAATCAGATCATAGGAAATTATCAAGCTAAACAAAGTAGATTATCTCGATATCGAGATCTCACTTTGTCTTTGCTTAATCAGTTTTAGTCTTCCACAATAAAAAGAGTCCCGGGGAGAGAAAATAGGCGTGCTGATGCCATGGCAATTGTTGCTTCCTTGGTACCTTTAGAAGAGGATACAAAAGAATATTACTTTGTGGTTCAGGTCATGTGAATCCTAGCGGTTTCCGATCAACCCAAACCCGAGTCTCAAGCTTATTTTCATGCAGACTCAAGATAGTTGTTATCGCACTCGTATACGAAAGCTTCTAGTGTGTTATGTCATTTTATTTGATATTTTTTATCCAAAATCTTATAACGAATTTTTGCTAAGGTGTCTCACTAAATGGAAAATACCCCTTTCCCTTAAAGAATCCCACTCGGGCTCCAAGGGTTGACATTTCGGTGGTGAATCCCTTGATAGAAAACTAATACACATGGGGGTACTATTGGAAAATGATGGAACAATATTCCTTCAATGTAAATAGTATAGCCATCTTATTCATGCTCTTGCTCAAAAGTTACAAAATCAAACTTCTCCTTGGTTGTTTGCAAAATGGGGGTTGGATGTCATCGAGAAAATATCACCTACTTCTTCCAAGGGACATACTTTTATCATTATCGCTATGGACTATTTCACAAAATGGGTCGAGTCCATTCCACTTTGATCCACGAATGCTGAAATTATTTGTAGTTTCCTCATGAGCAATATCATTTTTCATTCTGGGCTACTTGTTACACTTGTTTCTGGTAATGTTACACCATTCAAGAACAAGGAAGTAAAGTAGTTCCTGGAGAAATTTCATATCCAACAAGGGTTTTCTACATCATATTATCCGCAATCCAACGGTCAAGCGGAAGCCTCTAATAAAACTCTTGAACTCATTCTTCATAAAATAGTTAATAAACATAGTAAGGATTGGTACATTCAGTTAACATATGCCTTGTGGGCCTATCGCATGAGGGTCCATATGGTGATGGGAACAATGCCTTATAACCTAGTGTATGGCGCTGAATCTATAATGCCTTTGGAGTTAGAAATTTCATCCTTCCAGGTTTCCCTTACAGGTTTAATTGATGATGAAACCCACCGAACTAACTGCTTGCATCAACTATAGATGCTCGGAAAGGGTCATTTACAATCCCTCGATCATCTTAAGGCTTATCAACAGTTGTTATCAAGACAATATTATAATTAGGGTGTGCTTCCTAGGACCTTTAAGCTAGGAGACCTCATTCTATGTGAAAATCAACGAAATGTAAATGTGTCACCTGATCAGAAAGGGAAATTTAGTCCTAACTAGTTGGGTCGTTACATTGTGATTTTTGTGTATGGTTTGGGTGCCTATGGATTATCATCTATGGATGGAACACCTTTAAAAGATATTTTGAATATGATGCATCTTTTTTGATACTATGTGTAGTGTTCTAATGTGTCATATATGTGGTGTTCTCCCTATAAGGCAGTAATACTACATATATTGACATTGCTCATTCTCACATTATGAAAAGTTTGGTTTTTATGACATGACCATGTCTATGAGCATGAAAGAAAAAATATACATACATGTGTTTGACTACATATGCTATGTATCCATACATCACATTACATCTTTTAAAGAAATTAGATCATCATTGTATTTAATTAACATGTAACCAAACATGTTTATTAAATCATGATTAGCATCTAATGAGAACATACATCCATAACATGAACATACATGAAAATGGAAAACATACACAAGAAAAGCCATGAGACTGAAAGTGATGTATATATATATGTCCATGTATGAATCAAATGTCATGTACATGTATCAAGCCACTACTATAAAAAATGAGTGGTTGCTGAATATATGTCTATATAAAATATCTACAAGTATATATGTGTATATGTATCTAGATAAAAAAATGATTTACAAAAGATGGGCTCATATCCTTGTGGTGCATCGCTCCCTGACCCCTATGGCTCTAGTGGCTACTCTGGTACTCTCAGGGGAGGCTGCATAGTGGTCACAAAATGGGGTCAGTGTGAGCGTGATTCAGATATAGCTACCCACATCCCTCTAAGCTTCCCCTGTAGTGAACATATGTCCATCTTCACCTTAACAAACTCTTGTTGTAGCCATTGGACATTTCTCGGGATCACAGCTGTCGGCTGCACATCAAGGTCATCGATGAGGCTTTGAAGGGCGTCACATGCCTCTTCGGTAGCCTCAGTCCTCATCACTTTCATGTCTCATTTGGTGAGTGTCATCCATAGCTCCCTCGATAGTTGGACACGATGTCCCCGAAGAGATGTCATCTCTGCAGTCAATTGTACAATCTTCGTCCCCACCTCCTCGTAGGTGGTCCTCAAGTGTACTATCATCTCAAAAGTGGGGGCATGTCTCCCTGTTGATACCAGTCATTAGGCCTCAAGAACTATCCCCTGGATCGACCACATTTGAAATACATTGAGCCATGAGCCCAATCCATCCCTATGCATCCTCTACAACCACAGAGAGAGAAATAGGATTCAGTATCACATGGTGTATATACATATATAATAAGAAAAAATACCAAAAGAATTAACATGTAAACAATGTACTATATAAACCTAGATCCCCTAACTCCCATGTGGGATCGAGGTGTGGGTCGGTGTTGGGTCCTGTGCCGTTGGCATCACTGGTTGACCCCAATGACACTAGAACTGTTGCTTCTGGGAAGTGGAGACAGGTGGCACTAACGCGACGATGGTAGCCACAGGGGGATCTAATCTCCTCCACTGCCTTGGCCTCGCAGGTACTGCCTCCTCCTCTACGCCACCTTGATGGTGACCTCTCCTCCTATCCTACAGAGGCTTGTGAGGAAAGTCCTCTTGTGGACCAGGGTCCCCTCTTAGGATGCCCTCACCAAACACTAGAGTTGGACAGTGCCTCTCCCACCACCATGAAAATTCTATAGCCACTCTAACATTGTCTGTCATCTCCATGGCCGCCAGATCATGGTCGGGCACATTGTCATCTAAGGGGACGATGTCTGTGATGGTGGGGTGGGGGTGATCTCCCACCCTCGCTACACTCTGGTGTGCCATAGTGTAGGTGGGTGCATCTAGTGGTATGGTTTGAATACAAACATGTTGTCGCATGACTCGACTCTAGTAGTAAGGAACAATAACAAAATTGTAGTGACCTATCAAAAAGTGGTCCTGCTACAGGTTCCTCAGGAACCTAATATCGTCTAATCTCTCTCACGGGAACAGTATCAAACTCTAGCCACTAAAACTATAAATCTCTGAACTGCAACTAGTATGTCATGTCATACCAGTGGGCCATGGGATCCTTGTATGACCATCATTGGGCAAACCTAACTAGCTGGGTCCACATGATGTGGGAGAAAGCCCACACCTGCAAAAGTGTGAACGTTGTAAGACTATGGTATTCATAATGTACATACCACCTGAGCTCCTAGTAGAGGTGCACTAGCATGCTATGCTCCCAGGAAAAAATAGTATGATGCTCTACCATCTCTGTAATGGTATGGACGAGGCCCTCGTGAAGGTGCGAGCCTCTCCTATCTATAGTGATATGAAAAGAAACTATAACAACCATCATCAAGCATAGCAAAAACACTGTGATCCTCGCCTGGTCATACCAGTGTGTATAAATATGGCCTATGTCATTGCGGCCATATGTCCTGCCTGTGTAGTAGAGGACACCCTCGCTCCACTCTCGTGTCAATTGGTTGTCATCTAGGGCCACCCATCGTCCATGGATGGGTAGCCAGAGGATCCGTTAGATGTCCTCGAGTGTGATTGTCATCTCCCCATAGGGTAGGTGGAAAGATGACATGGCATCCCACCACTCCATGAGAGTTATAAGCATCCTCTCATGGTACCTCATCTTTGGTATGGTAAACACATGCCAAAGATCAACCCGCTCTAAATGTGTGAACTTATCCTCGATGAGGTAGTCCCTCTGCTCATGGATGAGTCAAAATGCTCACCCTCATGGATGCTCCTAGATCTTTGGGTAATCCTACAAAAAGTAAAAAATTCTATGTCAAAAAAATCCAAGTTCATCATCAAAACAAGAAAAAATGCTAAAAGAAATATGTGCACTGCACAGACGTCTGCACGCCGTGTAGGCATCCGAGACCGCCATGGTCACCCCAAGGATGCCAGCATGTCCTTGGGACAACAACATGGAATCAAGACCCCAACACCTGTTTTGGACAACAACGCATATGTAGGACATGAGTGCAAAAATTGGATGCTTGCGCGCCTCGTCGAGTGGAAACGTGAAAAAAAATAACTAACTTACATAAAATATGAGGCTTAGAGGCCTACCTAGTCCACCTTGTGGCCCTCACTAATGTCATCATGTAGCCGCTCCAATCTTGGTGCCTCATACTCTCTCCTACTTAGCATTTTTCTAAATGTTCTCTCACAAAAGTCAACAATTTGCTTGTAGTGAATAGTGAAATGACCCTTCTGGGGGCCCACCTAGTATATATTGGCCCCCCGGGGTCCATTTTCCCTAGAGTTTGTAGTTCCTCGGTTTCTCTTGACTTTACCCCACCATGCTATGGGAAAACTCATGAGGGGATATATAGTCACCCCTTGATCATATTTTTCCTCTGAATTAATGACTTCTCTCGATCATTCTTCTCTTTGTAATAGTTTCTTTTGATTTTTTCGGAGTTGACTCAAAATTTTTAAGTTTTGTAGGATAAAGTTTTGAATGATCTTTCACAACCATTTTGCTACTAGTTGTTGAGCTCAAATGTTGGGGGCATCCTCAGTACTGATTAGCTTGACCTCGATGACCTTTGTGGTCCCTCTTTCTTAGCACACAGTTCCATAAAATTAAAAATTTAGGTGAAATTTTTCTTCTCTACTTTAGTGAGCCTATTTTTTTCCAAAATTGATCCCACTAAAGTGGGGGAAAAATGTAATGTCATGAAATTGCACCTAGGGGAAATTCCACATTTTCACATCTTTCCTAGCATTTATGACACCTTAGAAACATTGATGGCAAAATCCCATGAGTTGAAATTGCATGATTCTGACTCCATGCAGACAAATGGTGAAATGATAGAATCTTGACAGTGCATTTCCCAAAAATCTATGCTTTGGATGCCTGCACGGTGCGTGGATGTCCACATGGAGCGCTAGCATCCTGGCAGTTTTCTAAGTTTGAAACAACGAATCTAGAATCTTGAACCTTGTGAGACGTGTCCTAGCAATTAGGTCTTAGATGTAATGGCTCTGTGTCACCCTTGCATGCATGAAAACCCCCTTTTGGCTCTCATTTTGAGGTTGGAAGCTATCAGTTGAAGCACTACTACTACTTTATATAGTCATGGGTAAGCTCCATCCTTGAATAGCAGCACTTCTATAGGCAAAGCCATGCCAGACTAAGGTCCCTCCAAGAGAGCTACAACTCTTCAAGCAGCTACAATTCTCGAACAAGCACATAGTGGTGTGCCTGTGTGCTTTGGAGAGTGTCTTAACCTATGGGTAATGCTCTCTCTCGCTATCACTCTTTCTTACTTGTCCTTTTACTACTTTGTGGTGCGGGATCTATTTCGAAGAAGGTTTTTCTTTCACCATGCACTTCGTTTATTTTATTTACCCTCTTTTCCAAACCTGGTTGTCCATGGAGGGGGAACACCAAAATAGGGGTCTGACTGAGGTAGACCCATATATAGCCCCAACCTTTTCCCCTTGATCTTTTGTGTATAGGTTATGAAGTGAAGCTTGGAGAAGAGATTCAAACGTATGGTAAAAGGTAATCTTCCTTCAAGCTCCTCTTTGTGTTTTTCTTTAGATTCTAACTTTTATTTCTGATTATTCAGTCTAACACGCCTTGATCTAAGTTTAGAGGTGAGATTTAGTTTTGCCTACTTGAGCTCCTGAATCCTCACACCTTAGGATGCTAGTGTGCCTTTTAGATGACAGCACACCACAATGGCTTCCTGAAATCTTGTTGATGTCCTTTGGTTGAGAGCTCTCACTTCATATATGCGAAGATGAATTGCATAGATGTGGATCTAAACTAAAATTATAGACAATGAGTTTTTTTAATTAGAAAGCTTCATTTGAGTCATCCAATAATACAAGACATTGACAAATTATTTATGGCATTGATGACAACACTTTTTGATCATTAAAATTTAATGAAATGTTACTTTGAATATAATTTTCCTATTTAATTATATTTGTAACATCAAATCCATCCTAATTCTATTCATTAAATTAATTTCTATATATATAATTAAATTTAAATAAAAATAATAAAAAATATAATAATATTCTTATACAACTATTTTTTTTTTTGATGAATAGGCAGCTATCTATATTAATTTAAAGATAAGAGTACATATTCACAAAAAAAGGGCGGGTGGAGAAAAGGCACACCCCAAAAGTCACATGGGCAGTGCCTAGAAATAACAAAATATCAAGTCACATGGGCCTAGCCTAGAAGTCTAAAAGCATGAGAAATTAAAACAAATAGGACATTAAGTGGCCAGAGCAGTGCCAATAGATCTAGGAGGATCTTTGTCATCCATTTTTTCCTCCATACATCAGCGAGGTCTGGAGTGACTTCGGGAGGAGCACCCCAACTATCTTCATCTTTTTCCTTATCTTTATCTTATTCCTCGTGTCGGGGCGAGATTGTAAGCGCCAGCTACAGAAAGATTTTACCACTGGTAGGCCATCCAGAACTAGAAGTAGGAAGAGTATTAGAGGCCCACCCAGAACTGCCACCGTCGCTCCCTGAAGCACCACTAGAAGGCCATCCCTAACCAAACCGTGGTGGAGGAGAGCGAGCACACTGAGGAGGGCGAGAGTCCCGCTGAGCAAGAAGCTGGTAATGAGGACGCACGAAGCCACTCCACTGCCGGCCCCGAGAGGGCAACCAACCATGAGAGGAGGAGAGCGAGTCAGGGACCCAAGCCATAGCAAATGAGGCACTGCTCGAGTGTTCTAGGAGGACCTGAAGGTGAGAAACCTCCAGTGCAACTTTATTATCTTCCACCTGTATCTATAAAAGAACATTACAACAAATAACTGCTTTAGCATAGAGACAAACATTAATATCCATTTAAGAATGAGAAAATATGCAAGAGTTTTTGTCTTTCCGGATGTTGAAGAGGTTTTCCACCCTAAAAGTGTGTCAAAGCTGGGTGAACTTAGCATGAATCCCAGGTGGATCTCCCAACAAAACCATATGCCAAGAAAATGGTTTCGGCCGAAAGGGCTGAAAAAAGTCATGAATCCAAGTCCAAAGTTGTTGAGCTCTCGGAAAAAACATGAAAAGATGATTGAAGCTTTTAGGTTGCCCACAAAAAAGGAAATGAGGGTCCTGCACCCCCAAGTGTATAAGTCGAGAACCCACAAGAGAGCCTTGGAAAAAAATACACCAAGAAAAGTGGGCCAGCTTTGGATTAACACTTGCAGACCAAGTGGCATCAAATATCTTCCGCCAAACATGAGCAAAGGAATTAAGAAGCCATTGTTGGTTCACCTATTGATCATAGAAAAATGGGGTGAAAGCCACCTGTAACCAAGCCGTAGCTTATAGCTCCTGAGAGGAGTGTCCAGAAACCATTTCCAGTCTTTCCACCATTGAAAGTGGTGTGGTCTTGGTTTTGAAGTTTGTTTTGGGCCTTAAAATCATCCCACTACATAATGCACATAGTGGTCTGGTGAAAGAGATGTTGTAGGGTCTGAATGCCCTTTTTGTGAAATATGAGGACTTTAAGCCAAGGTGATTTATCCAAGGGCTAACCATATGAGTAAGAAGAGGAGACCACCAAATATTTTGTTGATTAAGAAAAAGCCCATCAGGAAATCCAGCTCCGGCCCATTGGAGCCAAGCCTTAATAGCCTCGCAGGCACGCCAAATGCTCTTGGCCAAAAAGGTTTCAATAATTTGAACAAGCTCCTTCATAACTAGGAGGGTTTCTAAACCTATTCCTTTCCATGCGAGTCTCTGAATAGGAAATCCAGAATGGATACAATG
Source organism: Sequoiadendron giganteum (assembly GCA_007115665.2). Taxonomy (NCBI): domain Eukaryota; kingdom Viridiplantae; phylum Streptophyta; class Pinopsida; order Cupressales; family Cupressaceae; genus Sequoiadendron; species Sequoiadendron giganteum. The sequence continues at coordinate 571,427,884 of CM021107.1, read as the reverse complement.
ACTGAGGAGAATATTCTAGGCTGCATCTTCGGTGAGGGCCCCGATAATCCACTTGACACAAAGAGCAGTCCCTTGCCATGGAGTGGAGAGCATCCCAAGCCCTTCAGAATCCTTAGGGAGGCAACAGTACTCATATGCAACATGATGGAAACCCTTGTGGGTTTCAGAGGAGGCCCATAAAAAATTCCAAAGAAAATTTTCAAGCGTATCGTAGGTAGCTTTGGAGGGAGCCCAATAGGAGGAGTAATAAACATGAGTGGCTGCTAGAACTTTAGAGCAAACCTAGAACTCACCAGCTAGAGAAAGAGGCTTGGTGATCCAATAAGCAAGCTTCTACTCGACCCTGGAGAGCATGGCTTGCCAAAGCTCCGTAAGGGAGGCTTGGAAGGTGAAGGGGAAGCCCAAAAAGTGAAAGATCTCTCTCTACCCAATGCACTTCAAATTATAGGTTTGAAGCCACACAGAAGTGGGTAACATAAATTGTGTGTGGCATAAGGTCTTGTTCCATTGGATGGCAGAGCCGAAGGCAAGATAGAAACTGTTGACATAATCAAGGGCAGCGGTGATAGATTCTTCTTCTTCTAAGAGAGTGAGATAGGAAATCATCCGTAAAGTGGCCATTAACAAGCTACTCTTGAGAGTTCGGGATAAGAATCCCTTTGACATGTTGCTGAGAAACAACATGGGCTAAAATGTAGCCAAATCCTTTAGCCGCAAGCACATACAAAGAGGGGGCAAGAGGACACCCTTGTCAAATTGAGCGAAAAAGACCAAAAGCTGAAGACTGGCGGCCATTAATGGTGATGCAAGCTGAAGCATCAGCAAAAAGCATATAGACAAACTAAATGAAAAGTGGGGGTGGTAGGAGTTGCAGTCTTCATAGAAAGAGATATAGCATAGTTGTGTAAATCAACCCCTTCCCACTAGAAGGGTTTGCAAATGGAAGCACCATTGGCATACTCCCCTACATGTCTTCTTGTACACTGAGCCGTACCATGGTCTATGGCAAAGCAAAATCTGCATCTGAATGTAATATTTTCATAATCTATTGGTTGGAACCATCATCTCTTTCCTACTTTGACAATTATTTCTTCTGAAAGACCTTTTGAGACATCCATCTCTACACACAAGTGAGAAAAATTCAAGTTTTCATAGTTCATAGTCTCCTTTGAGATGTTGTGATATTTCCCTAATCCATTGTCGATCACTTTCAAGCAACCAATTCCCTAGAATTGTAATGGGAGGTAGGGTAAACGAATCCACAAGAATTCTATGGAAAAAGTCTCTATGCGTGGATCAAATGAAGGGAACTAGGGTTTCATGCATAAAAAATACCATGAAAAAACCACAGACCTATGTTGAGCACCATTTCTTTAGCATGGACACAGATTTGAATTCTAGGATAAAACCCCTTTGTGCATGGCTAGATACTGATTTCATCTTCCTGATAATCTTTCCAATTTGTATCAGTCCATGAATGGAGATCACAGAGTTTAGGCCAAACCTTCGTAAATCAACATATCAAAGCATGATCCTTCAAAAAACCTTCCCTAGATCACAGATAGAATCATCAAGGTAGATCTCTAGAGCAGAGGAAAAATGTTGAACAATAAAGGGTGGGCTCAAAGAAGCACCGCCATGAGATAAATGAGTATCCGAATTGTGCATGGTAGGGGGCAAACTAGAAGCCTGTAAACCAATGTTACCTGCCTCCTCCTGGAGATCACTTCGCAGATGATAGGGGCGCATAGCTAGGTCATCCAAAATAAAATTCTTTGAGCCACACCCTGATGCACTACCAAGGCCTAGATTCGGAATGCCAACCATCGTAGAGTAAGGACGACAACCCATAGTTCTCTTACCACCATTTTCTTGTCACAAGCCAACATCACCAAAGTGTCAAGGAGCAGATTGAAGAGGGAAGCTATTCCAAACCTGCAAGTGATCATGTAGGGAAAGAGAAGCCCTAGAGTCTACTTTAGGGCTTTTAGAAATTGGTGTTGCACCCTTGAATCCCTCCAACCCTTGGCCCTTCATAGATGAAAGCATGCAGAAGTCTAGTTCAGCAATCACAGAAGTTGCAGAAATTTTCATAGCGTTATTGTATTAAATAGATTTATATTTAATATTTATATATAATATGCATTATTAAACATAAATATAATTTAACTTTTTACATATATTACTGATTAAATATATTATAAGTTTAATATTTGTCTATATTTATTAAAAATGATTAAAATATTAAATATATTAGAAGCTTAATATTTATCTATATTTATTGTTAAATTATATATATTATATTTATTAAAAAATATATTCAAATTATATTTATTATTACATATTATATGAAATATGATGTATATTATTAAATATAAATATTATATACATGCACTCCCTTTTCCTCCCACCCTATCTCTCTCTACCTCTACCCCCTCTCTACTACTTTTCTCTATCACCACTTATATCTCTTACTCATGCCCCCTCTATATATTCCTGTCTACCTCTCTCTATATATCACTTCCTATATCTTTATCTTTATATCTCCCCCTCTCTCATCTCCTTCTTTCTATCTCTATTTCTCCATCTCCCTCTTTCTCTCTCCTTTCATCTCTCCCTCTCTATTTGTTTATCTATCTTTCTCACACTGCCTCTATATTTACCAAGTTATATATATATATCCCTATCTCTCCCTCTCTCCTTGTCACACCCTCTTTCTATTTCTATCTATTTTTTCTCTCCACTCTCTATTTCTCTCTCCCTCTCCCTCCCTCTCTATCTATTTATAAATATATATCTCCCTCTCTAGATATCTCTCCATATCTCTCTCTCACTCATATACACACATTCCCTCTTTCTCCTTCCCTACCTATATCTCTATATATTTATCATTTCACCTATCTATACCTCTCTATTACTTATCTCTATCACCTTCTTTCTCTCAGTTTTCCCCCCTCTATCTCTATCTCCCTATCTGTCCCTCCCCCTCTCTATCCATATCTCATTATGTATACCTTTATCTTTTTCTCTCTCTCACTCCTATCTCTATCTCTTTCTATCTATATCTCTCTACATCTATCTCACTATCTCTCTCCCTATACATCTTTATCCTTTCCCTCTCTCCCCTTCTTCTCTTTCTATCTTATTCACTACATCTCTTGCTCCATCTCTTCTACTTTATATCTTTATATTTATTTCTCATTTTATCTCCCTCTCACTCATCTCTCTATCACTTTCTATCCATATAGCAGATTCTCTATGTATATCTCCCTATCTCTTTATTTCTTTTCCTATCCCTCTTTATCTCTCTATATCACCCTCTATCTATATCTCTCCCTCTCCCTCTCTCCCCCCTCTTCTTCTCTCTCCCTCACTACATATATCTCCCTCTTCTGAGCATCTTCTCTCCCTCCTCTACCTATTTCTCTCCCTTTCTCTCCCTTCCTCTATCTACCTCTCCCCATATCTCCCTCTCTTTCTCCCTCCCTATCCCCCTATCTATCTCTATATATCAACATCTCTCTCCCTTTATCTTCCTATATATCTCTATATATATTTATTTCTCTTCCCATTTATCTCTCTCTCTCTCTATCTCTCTCTCCCTCTCCATCTCTATTTGTCTTTCTCTACTCTCTATTTTTCTCTCTTTATCTCTCTCCCTCTCCCCCTCTCTCTATATCTCATTTTATCTCTATCTTTATATCACTCTATCTCACCATATATCTCTCTTTATCTCACCTTCTTCCTCTTTATCTATCCCTCTCTATCCCACTATATCTCTCTATCTATTTGGCTCCCTCTTCCTCTCTCATTCTATATTCATCGAGCTATCTCTATTTATTTTTCTTGCTCTATATTCATCTCTACCTCTATATTCCTCTCCCCCCCTCCATCTCTAGAAATGTCTCCCTTTGTCTACCCATCCATCTCTCCCCTTGTCTCCCCCCCTCCCTCTTCATAGACCTTTATTATCTTCTTGATTCAAAGGTTTTCTTTCACTCGTTTTTAGAGACCTTTGTTGCACAAAAATATCATTTTATGAATGGCCAACCAATTGAACTCATGTAATACACAAATTTTTTGAGGTCTGACAAAGGTGGTGAATTTACCTTGAATGAGTTTAACATGTTTTATGAAGTTCATGGAATAAGAATAAAATTGTCTTCCCCTAGAACTCCTTAGCAGAATCGATTTGTTGAAAGGAAGAACATGACAATTCAAGAAGCTGCTAGAATAATGGTAATAGAGGAAAGTCTACCGGAAGTATAATGGAGAGAAGCAATTCACACTATTGTTTTTGTGCTCAACTAAGTTCAAGCAAAATATAACAACTCTAAGACCCCTTAAGTGCTATGGTATGGAAAGATTCCTATTGTTAAGTATTTCAAGCTATTTGGATGAAAATTTTATATTAGGAGAGATGAAGAAAATATGGAAAATTTTGATGCAAGTTGTGATGTATGTATCTTCCTTAGATACTCTAGAAGAAGAAAATCTTATATATGTTATAATAAAAGGATGAGAAAGGTTGTAGAAAACATAAATTTTAAGCTTGGTGAAGAATTGGAGAATTCAATTGAAGTTGATGGATATGTGTCAAATGAACCTGATATAGAAAAGAAGAAGAAAATGTTGAAGAACAAGAAATGCAAAATGAAGAGGAAGAAGCTCACAGAAAGGCATCTAAAACCCACAATTATGTGTAAAATAATCATTCTAAAGATTAGATCATTGGAGACAAGAGGAAAGGTGTGTTTACAAGAAGTAAAGTTGTTGAAGTTGAAGTAAATTATTGCTTACTTTCTAAAGTTGAACCTAAGACTATGAATGAAGCATGTAAGGATGAACATTGGATGAAATCTGTGGAAGAAGAACTTATGAAAATTGTGAAAAATTAAACTTGGGAATTAGTTTCTAGAGCAACAAATAAGAACATAATTGGAAGAAAGTGGGTTTTTAGAAAAAAACTAAATAAGAATGAAGAAGTTATAAGAAACAAGGAAAGGATTGTGAGTAAGGGTTACTCACAAGTGGAAGGAATAGAATTTGAAGAGAAATTTTCTCTAGTGGTTAGAGTGGAATCTATCAAAATGTTTTCAAATTTTGGGTATGTGCAGGAACATTATGGAAAAATTAGGCCCTTCAGTGGCGATGAAAATTCAAAAAATCAAAGTTAGGAAACTTGACATAAAAATTTGAATAAATTATATTATTTCAAAAATAAGTAAGAATAGAATTTGTAGAAAATTAAATGTAGTTTCTAAAGTATTAGGTTTATTTTTTTTAAAAATCTATTTGGTGAAAATTTGAAATTTCAATGTAGTAGTACTTAAATTTCAGGGAAAAAATAAGAAGTAGGTGTCTGTTTGACCACCCTAACCACAATAAAATGATAATATTTTTTTACAATATTTTAGATATAAATAGAGGACTCATGTCCCGATGTGATGCATATTTTTTTGTAATTTGTTTCCAAGTAAATAATTAATTATGAATTTTTTATTACAACTTTTAAAAAATATAAAAAATTGTATATCTGACCACCTTAACTTGGTTAAAAATTCATGAAATTCAATTTTATTTGATTGAATCCTATTATATGTGAAGCATAGAGTGTGATTCAAGTTTCTGATTAAAAAAAAATGTGATATTGTTTGAAAGCTATAGATGTTTTTCAACCAGCCTATTAATCAGGAGTTTAGTCGTAGTTCAAATAGAAAATGAATAATAACTATTTATTAAATTCAAAGTAAAGAATAATTTATATTGGTGTAAATCTGAGAATATCCTTTAAAAACCCTTTTCATTTCATCAGTTCTAGGTAAAAACGAAGTCTTCAGCCACATGGGCCATCATATCACTTACATATTGCCACTTTCTAGCCCATCATGATCCTACACATACCCATTTGCAGCATATAAATATTTCAAGGATTACCTGATGGATGTGAAGTCTTCTTTCTTGAATGCGGAGTTGGAAGAAGCTTACATGGAACAACCAGAAGGATTCTAGTTTCCATATCAACTGAAAATGGTCTATAGATTGATAAAGGCTTTATATGCCTTGAAGCAAGATCCTAGAGCTTGGTATGCAAGGTTTCAACAAAGGTACTGCAGAAAGCAATCTCTATTTTAAAATTGAAGATGAAAAGATTTTGATAGTAGTTGTGTATGTGGATGACATTATCTTTGGAGGAAATAAAAGTATGTGTAAGATGTTTTCTGAAGAAATGCATAAAGAACTTGAGATGTATATGTTTGGTGAGATGAATTTCTTCCTTGGACTGCAAATCAATCAAACAAAGAAAGAGATTTTCATTTCACAATCCAAGTATGCAAAAGAAATGTTGAAGATGTTTTGGATGGATGGTTCCAAATTGGTATGTACTCTTATGTTAACTGGCTGCAAATTGAGTAAGGATGATGATTCAGCTAAGGTTGATCAAGGAACCTATAGATCCATGATTGGTAGACTATTGTATTTAATTACTACCAGACTAGAAATCATGTATGTGGTTTTTATTGTAGCTATATTTCAAGAGGATCCTAAAGAAACACATGTTGTAGCTATCAAAAGGATATTCAAATACCTAAAAGGAACTCTAGATCTTGGCCTATGGTATCCTAGGGATAGTGACTTTACATGAAGTGCTTATACAGATGAAGATCGGGCAAGACGTGTTAATGATAGAAAAAGTATAAATGGTGGTGCATTTTTTATTGGATGTAGATTGGTGTCATGGTTAAGTAAAACGAAAGATTTAGTTTCCTTATCCACTGCAAAGGCTGAGTATATTGGTGCAACATCTTGTTGCACACAAGTTTTATGGATAAGACATACATTGAAGGATATTAGAGTCATGTATGATCATTCCATCTCTATTTTCAGTGATAATACAAGTGCAATTAAAATTTCAAAGAACCATGTGATGCACTCAAGGACAAAGCATATATCAATCAGGTATCACTTCTTGAGAGAGAAGGTTATGGGGAATAAAGTAAGCTTGAGTATGTACCTACAAAGGATGAGATTGTTGACATATTTACTAAGTCTCTTCCTCAAGATACTTTTGAATATCTCTGGGAGAAGTTGGGGGTTATTGCCCCTCCTTTCTTGAACTAGATGCATATGGAGATGCATTAGTCGAGTGGATATATGAATCTATATTATTTCTAGACTAATGTTTAGTGGCTACCTCTTAGGGGGAGTAGGTAGTGTCATGTGTTCTCATTGTGCAGATGATTGGGTTACTCCTAAGGGGGAAGTATTAAGTGTTGGTATAGATCATGGTTCAATATCAAAAGGAGAGAACAATGAAAAAAACATTTTTCCTTTTCCATTGATGTCAAAGGGGGAGAAAAAATATCATGTAAAAAATCTTATTCATTTAGAAAAGTTGCAAGAAAAGTTGTTCAGAACTGTTGTGTTGTCTTTGATGGTTTTTCACATCATGTGTTTTCATCAGTTACAAATCGAGAGATTGTTGAAAGTATAAAGTGTTGTCATTGATGTCAATTGGTTGGTGTTGTCATTGATGTCAACTATGTGGCGAGGAAGATATTTATTGATTGTATATGTCGAGGATATTGAGAAAATTGTACTAAAGAAGGTTTGCTTTTTGTGCATGTAGAGTTGAGATGTTGAAGAAGTGTCATAAGTACATGGATTTATCCTTATGTTTATATGTTTGGAAGTGTGTTAGAGTGAAGTAATGAGCTGAAATGATGTCCTTGGTACTTGGTCTCCAAGTTCTTTTGAGAAAATTCGATGAATCTACAGAAAATAGTGTCTTGCAGGTATTCAATATATGCTTCGGGATGTGCTCAAATACATTTCTTCTGTGTTGATTATATTCTTCTGTGGATCTGATGTATTGTTCATGGTTGTTAGTAGTTGTTATATCTAGAATTTGGGCTTCTAGATCGTTGTATAGTGTGATATATTTTCACCAATGCGTGAACCAGTTGTCCAACAATGCTTTCTCTGGTCTAGGTGAAATGTATTTGATCCACGTTTCTCCACTATTTGGCTTCAAGTTTTGTAGATTTGGAAAGTTGTTTATAATGATTTTATGTTTTTTATTTTCAAAGTTTTACATGATTTCATTTAGTACATTGTAATTTTCATTTATTAGTATGCAAACAAGGGTTAGATCAGTTGTCCTAAATTGAAGTAGTTGTTGATGTGAAGCTTGGTTGAAGTATTTGATGAATCTTAAGTAATTTATGGATTTTTCTGGATTGACTTAAAGTGAATTATGCTATATGAAACTTTCGGCTTGATCTAAGCAAGTGTGAACTTAATGTCTATGGTGTTTTGCATGGTTGTCGGTCAACCTTGTGTTGAACACTACATGTGAGGATTGTAGAAGCATGTTCAAGTGTGTTGGGATCTATTTGGGTCCTAGTTAAGGATTTATGTAGGACATCTTTCATTCCTATCCATCACGGCAATGTCCAGGTGCCAACCTATTAAAATTTTGAATGTTTAACGACTAGTGGCCAATATTGGAGAAAGTTTTTAAAGTAGAGGTTTATATAAATACATATGGTGTTGATGCAAGAGAAAATATGAAATAGTAATAAGCAAGATAGATGCAACATTTTTGCTAGTGAAGTGTAATAAGATGTGAATTTGAGCAGAGCAATGTGAATTTCATGTTAGGGTTCTGAAGGCAGTGAGCTGAAGGCATCTAATATCTTTCACGTGAGGCTATGAAAGTGTGCGAGAAATTGTGGTGGACTCTTTGTTGTATTTAGAAGTGTTTCTCTATGTAACATTATTTTTCTATCTTCTTGTATTCTTTGTGTGTCAATGAGCCTAGTTGTGAGCCTTTTTGGATAGTGTGTCTTATTCTAGCAATGAGCCTTTCTGGCAGTGACCCTCGGTATTCAGTTTAAGAATTCTTTATATTGTTAGCTAATCCTCACTATGGTTTTTCCCTCATTGGGTTTTCCACATAAATATGGTGTTCTTATGTGTAGGGTTTTACTACTTCCAATTTAAGTTTCTACATTTAATAATTAAACACATTAGTAGAGTAAACGTTTTGTGAATTCTTATAGATATAGCTTTTGTTGAGGGTTTTAAAGGTTAAATTTTTTACAACTGATTCACCCCCCCTCAGTTGTCTTGTTCAACAATTATAATTTTTGGGCACTCCATCGACCCTTTGTATTCCTCTACATCCTAACTCACTCTGGTTCACTACCCTCTCATCTCTGCCTTATCCCCATTAATCTTATGTCACTAAATTAACCTTACTTTATAATGCTCTCATCACATGTTCAGACCTACTATTATCCCTAGCGTAGTCTATATTCGTTGTTTAGGAACTTGCTTTTTAACATTCAAAGTGTATTTTCAATCACATGTGGTTTACCCCTTCCATGTACATGCACAACTTCACCCCCTTCACACAATATCCTTCCTTTGTGATAAATTTGTGTGGAAGAAAAAACTCAAGAAAGGGCCACTTGAGGTACTGCTAGACCACTTTAGTTTCAGTTGTTAAAGTAGATAATGGAGCGTGAATTCAGTTGGTAGTTTTTATTTATATGATTTTAAATACATGTGTTGTAATTCATGAGGTGGATTATATAGCTTAATGTTTTATTTAATACTTAGAAAAATTTAGCTAAGTTAGGAAAATGCATTTTAATGGTTAATAGTTATAGGCTTAAGCATTACGTACCCATAGAAAAAGGTAGTTGTTTACATTCTTTTCCCTTGTTTTGTGACTTATCAGTTTATTCTAGTTTCCAAATTTTACTATAATTGCGTTGCAAGGCATGCACCCTTGCTCTCCTTGTGATGTGTAGCACAAAACTTAGGCTCATGACATGGCTTAACTGCCTCTCATTGATTCATTAACTCTCACCATTGTATCAGGTATTATCAAGTCAATCTTTTGGTGCAATGACAACTGTCTATGCAACAATTGATATCAGAGTCTGGGTCAGAAGTTCAAACCCCTTGCTTGCACTGGGGGTATTGTTGCAAGGTGTTCACCCTTGGCATCCTTGTGTTGTCCAACATAGTGCTCAGGTTCATGACAAGGATTAACCACCTCCCGTGGATTTATTAACTCTGGCGATTGTATCAGACATTGGCAGGTCAATCTTTTGGTGCAACAATAACTGTTTGTGCTAAAAATTGTACATATTTGATTTTCCTATACTCTATTAGTGTAGGATTTCTAAAATCTATGAATAGATATACTTTTCAAGAATATCTAAAATTTTACAAATCCCTGGCTAATAATTTAATGCAACCCTCTTGTGAAAGATGAATTGTTCAATTAGGGATTCTCATGTCCTCTGAGCCATGTGCATACCTAGTAAAACAAAGTTAATTAGACATTAGAGAGGCCACACAAGGGATACAAAAAGTCTGGCCTCCAATGATGCTATCAATAGGGGCATTAGGATTTTAGGGAATCAAGGATGGAAGGAATGGAAGAAAGGTATGCAAAACACTGAAAGTCTAATGGAAAGACAAATAAATTTTTAATGCATGAATGGAGTGAGTTAGAGATTGAGAATAAGGAAGAATATATACCACATACAAAAATGGTATTAGAGGGAAGATCTTTGAAACTTCAATAAGCTTCATACATAAATATTTTTATAATGTTCCTTTGTCACGTGCCAAGCTTCAACCATATTACATACAACATTCTTAAAGACAATGAAAATAAGGAAGACATCAACAACTCAAAGACCCAATAATTTCAACACTTAGTATATTGATGAAAATAAGAAACTTCGATAAGCTTCATACTTAGTATATTTGCAAGGGCTTGGGCTTCAAGGTTTGGGATTGGGAAGGAAAAAGGAAGCATGCCAAAAACACAGATAAGGTTATAGAAGACATCAATAGCTCGAAGTTCGATAGACTTAGCACTTAGTGCTTTAGGAACTTGGACTTCAGGGCTAGTGAATCAAGAAACATTAGGATTTGTAGATGATGAAAGAAAACCCTAATGGAAAAAAGGTTCAATAAACACAAGAATTAGTCAATTTTAAAGGAATCAAGAAGGACCTCAATATTGATAGAGATGACATGCATGAATTAGGGTAAGTGGTTGTTTGAAACCCTAAAATTTTTGTGCTTAGTCAATTTTGGATTTATACAACTTTAGTTTTTTTCTTAAAGGCATGAGAAAGGAGGGTTAATGCAAGGTTCAGAGGAGTAACATCATGCAATATGGCCTGAGTAAAACGTCTTAGATTAGTTATTACTAATGGCATATAATCATGAGAGAATTTAGTTTATTAAAAAAATTTACACAAAAAATCACCATAATATTTGATACATGATTAGATTAGATTTTCCTAAATTTTAGAAAATATAGTAGAAATCTATATTAATTTTCCAATAGTATATCATAATTATTAGTTTTCTAAGGGCCATATTTTTAATCTTTAGTTTCTACCACTGATTTACAATATAATCCAATGTCCCTTGTTGTATTTCATGAGGTAAAATTAATTCGGGATATGAAATTTTCATGGGGCCTACAATTTAAGGCCCCATGAGCATTATGGATCATAAGTACATTTTACTTGAAGGAATAGAATGAGGGTCTTTAGATAAACGATCCAAAAAAAAGTTTGGGCCCATGAACCTTATAGATTGTGGGTACATTTTACCTTGCAAAATACAATGAGGGTCATTATCTATTATATGTTAAAACAATGGTGGCAAGTAAATATGATAGTCTACCCCTTAAACCCATCCATAATTTCCACCCTTTGGCCCCTACTTTTCCATAAGAATTATATTTTTAGATTAGATGGATTTTCCATCATAAATAATAATTTTCCTAATAGTGATGTAAAATAAATTGCCAATAAAATTAAAAGATAAAATTAAAAAAAAAAAAAACCAATAGAAATTAATAGTTTTTCCTAAAATAATGAAATATTCACCAAGATTTTATATATAATTTTTTAGGGGAGTTTCTAAAAATTATCACTATAATCAAATAAAACATAAATTAATTTTTGTAACATTGAACTTGTGTTTTACAAACTATTTTACAATCAAAATTATGAACATAGTTTTTTAATAAATTATTATAAGTAAATATTTCTGATTAGAATTGTAAATAGGAAAGAGGATTTTTTTAAATGGTCGCACCATTTACAAAATCCAAGAAAGAATTCAGACAGTCCAGAACATCAGCAAAAAGACAAATACAATAACAAACTAGCAGCGCTTCACCTACAAAGGTACATACAGGGGTAACCGCCCAAAAACAATAATAGATCCATCAATTCAAAATGAATTTAAACCAAAACACTTTAAGGAGACCTAACAGCATTCTTGTCCTTTAACCCAATCGCATTATGTTTCTTTTGAGTAGAATTCCCATTTTTAATGTGCCAAGTTTGAGTAGCAATAGTTTCTTTTACATTTTTTCAATTGAAAGGAATTTTTAAATAATAAAATCAAATAAATTTTAAGCATTCCTTAACAAGGAAGAGAAATTCAGAGTTTTAATCTTCCAACTCTTTTCTTTATTGATTTAAGAGATCATTATTTTAATGCTGTAATACAAAGTCTATGGAAAAGACGCTTACAAAATAGTTATATGATCTTAAAATTTAATCAGCCATCAAATGTTTTTTTATAATAAAATTATAAAAATAATGTTGGATTATTCATCATACTTGGATGAATCGTCTTATGGATTAACCAATATGTTGATTTGGAAATTCACGAACATATTCATGATTTGATTCAATAGCTAATCTACATGTGATATTAGAACCTCAACCCAAATTCAATTCATTTGATTTGTTTGAAAAGAATGTTTTTGAATAACCCCACACCTTTGTGAGTTGATCTCATGAATTGACTGTCATTCTGAATATAACTGATATGAAGATTCACTAACCCCTACAAATAAACCACAATGAACTCTAATACTTTCCCAATATAATACAACCCAAAATACACAGAGGAAACAAAGTACCATATCTCTGAATTATTACTTGTCAACAGACTTACATATCTTTGTACAAATAAGTATATGGTAATATCTGACTAAATCTGCCAAACGACATCGCAAGTAGCTTATTATTTTTCAGAAACTGAAAATGGCAGCGTAGATAATAGCTGATATTTCTTTTGGGAAGAAACAAACTAGCTGTCTTCCAGAGGTAGTGCCACTAATCTGTTACTCTGAAAAACTTCCAGCTTTATGTGATTGTTGGTAAGGCCTAGGTTAAAAAGAAAAATGTACCTGATCTACCAAATCAATATCTGAATGGTGATCTTTGACTGGATGTAACAAACAATATCATAAATTTACTATTTCTTAAATTAAAAATGGCAGCCTAGAAAACACCCAACCTCTAAAAGAAATGGAACCGTTGACCTGGTACTCCCAAGGATGTTTTACTCTGAGTTCTTTTTAGTTTTTTGCCAATAGTTTTTTGTTCTAAATGCCTGTTGATTAAGCTCTGCGTAAACATTGACTCAAGAATTGAATCATAAACAATACAAAATAAGCACTCAATCATCAACAATCATGAAATTTAGAAGGAAACGGGTGAATAAATACAAGTGGGCGACATACCAGAACTTGGGGTTTCCCTCTTCCGGCCATAACCTGTCATGCAAGTTCTGCATTGTAGCCAAATCAGGCAGGCGCTCCAAATCGAAGATCGCATTGTTAGCTGAACGAACTTCCGGATTATAGACGATGGCTCTTTCCTTAACCTCCGCCGGCAGAGCAAATAGTTCCTCAAAAAGGGACTCCACATCTTTTAGAGTATCTAATGGAAGTCCATGGTTTACAATAGTGAATCGTCCACTTTTTTCGGAAGCTTCTCGTAGTCCAGCCCCCAAGCTTTGATTTTGAAGCTGAGATACTTCTTCCCCATCAAACTCATTAGGAAATTGCGAAATGTCAATCACAGGACACAAAGAATTATCCACACTGACTGGAACTGTCATGGCATATGTTCTATCAATAACAGAAACTCTTAAAGAGGTGTATTGCTTAACATTGTAGGACTGCCTTCTTATGTACCGAGGATGGAGAAAGGATATTCGCCTTTGGTTTGTACATATCGTTAAGACAAATGAGCGGCTTGCAAGTGGCGTTCAGGGAAGGAAAGATGTTTGATTGCATCAGCTCTAACAGGGGATGTCTTGCTTTGAAAAGGAAAGGAAAGGAAAGGTCTTTTTATAGTCCACGGTATCAGGCGGTCTGTTTTTGGGTCTACAGATGGCATATAGTATATGGGACTCCTCATGCTCCCAATATGAGCGAGGACCTAACTCGTGCTCCACAATGCGAGGTGTACATACCTTACCCCCTGCAGGATTTGAGGCTTTTGTCTGTAAAATATAAATAAAATATTAATAAGCTGACAATGTGGACTTTTAATCCTTTTTATTGTATAGATTAAAATAGTAATAAGCAGTAGTATCATTATAGCTTAGTAAATAATTTAATAACATCATTCTTTTCATGCTGCTGATATGATGTCACTGGCCCCTACTGATCCCTCGGTTTCATTGGAGATCCTTTCTCTTCACCGATCACTCAGCCTGCTAGGCCTTCAATTTCAGAAAAGCTTTGGTCTTTTAATCTTGTGCCTTCATGTGGTTGCTTAAGTGCATTTTCTACTTATATTTAAACAGTTGGAATGTTCACATGCAAATTTATAAGTGTAGGAAAAAGATAATTTAGAATCTTCACTATTTTGGTGTAGCAACTATTATTTAGGAATTGAAAATAAACTGTGGAAAAAAATGAGGGAGGGAAATAAGGAGCGGCTGCATTTTGAAAAAGCTGCTAGGTGGCTCAATAAAAAAATTTCCCTCTTTTTTATTTCCCTCTAATTTTTCCCTCCAAAATTTATCTACAAAAACTATTACATGTAAATAAATAATAACTGCATATTTTGTAGATGACTGCTTAAAAATAAGCAATTCATGGGGCCACCAACCCCACAAATCACTCTTAAAAAATTTGAGCAGTGGTTATTAGCCAAATTAAGCTAAGTAGTTGCATGGGGATGTGCCCTAATATTGTGAAGGTTCATCACTTAGCTTCAGATTCACTTCAATCCAAGCTTGGTGTGATTGATCAATGTGTGTCTCTTCCACCTCAACATACTGGTGTTTCTTATGTGCGCTTTTTTGGACCTTTATCAAAGAATGTACCCCCTCTTCATCTTTTTCTATGGGTTTGAATGATGGAATTACATGGATTATTGTACGAAGGTGAAAGAAAGGTCTTCCAAAATCTACTTCTCAATTTCATACTAGAATGCAAGATGTGAGATTGAATAGAGTTGGATCTGACATTGTCGAGTGTTCTTTGTTATTGTTGTGGTAGATGGTAGGCATATTGTAGTTATATCTCTCTCTTTTTCATTTTGTTTGGTGTGTGTGGTACCATATCTCATGGTACTTGTTCCCTTTTCTTAATGGTTGACCTCTTGTATAAGAGTCTGGACCCTTTCAAAACTAAACTATACCAATATAAAAAACAATCTCATCATTTAAGTGGTCTTTTTAACTAGCACTTGTGTTGCATTGTAAAGTTTATCAATTTGTTAACAACCTCATACTAATAGTCTGTATATTTGGGGGAATGATAATTTCAAGTAAATAGTTGATACAATTATTTTTTATTTTTTATTTTATAAATAGCGAGTTGTTTTTAATTGATAATTTAATATAAGTGATTTTGACTATTTGATCAACAATCTCACACAAGTATCAATTGGTATAAATAGTTTTGAGTGATAATTTCATATAAATAATTAGATAAATGACAATATCACATTAATAGTCATCACGATTAATTTTAATTGACAAAATAATGATCTCACATTAATATTTAGCACAATTGATCATAATTGACAATGTTAGTATTTTGATTGTCAATCTCACATATATAATCAACACAATTGATGGGAGGAAAACCAGCCATATATAGTCAGCACAATTGGGGAAACAAAAATTTAGAAAAATAGTTGGCACAATTAGAAGAATGGTAATCTCACATAATCAATTGACATAATTGGAAAAGTGACAATCTCTGGTAGAATCAACTAGCAATGTCACATAGATAATCATCATAATCAATCAAAATTAACAATATTTATGTTTGTAATGGACAATCACATAAACAATTTACTCTAATCAACAATATTTATATTCTAAAATGACAATCTCATATAAACAATTAACATAATAATTCACCTTACCTTAAAATAAACCACATAATAATCTAAAAATAAATAATAAATGTAATTAATACACCACAATCATTCCCAAAAAGAAATGTTCTCTCACATTCTAAAACTTAACCAATTTATCATTACACTCTAGACCAAAAAAAAATAGCAATTCATTTAAAACAAATTTCATTTGAACATATTGAAAAGTAGACTCAAAATTGTTTAAGCTGTTCCCATTTTAACTACATGACAAATTTACCATTTCACTATAGAAAGAAAATAACAATTCATTTAAAATCAAATTCCATTTCAAAAGTAGAAATTAGACACAAGAATGTTTAAGCTGTTACCTTTTTAACTACCATAACTTTCACATTTGTATTGAATATATAGTCACTGTGCTTCACAAGTTAAGGCATATAAAACAGAATACTTGCACTACGGTGTCTCCATTATCATCAATCAATCAGCATCTAATATGTTTATTTTTAAAAAGGTGTGACAAGATAAGTATGGTGTTTAGATTGCATCCTACATTTTGTCTCTTTATCTAACTATAAACAATGATATAAAATTGTCATCCATTAATAAATATTTAGAATTCTTCTTCAATACAAAGTGTTATTATCCAGAAACACATGGTTGGATATAATATCGCTACCTAGATATTTCATCTCACCTCGTCCTTGAGGTGGAAAACAAAACAAAAATAGATATCAACATCCGCCACCTCCCCCTCCATCACCACCACCGCCTCCATCACCACCTCCCCCTCCATCACCACCACCTGCAAAAAAATCACCACTTTTTCCGTTCCGACGCTTCCTCTTTGTCCCACGCCTAGAAGCGCAGGAAACAACCACCATGGATACCATCATAAGCCCTATAAATACCATAAACAAAGGCATGGAGCCATGCTGGGAAGAAGATTGGTTATCCCAAGAAATCCTCGACATGCTCAGCAAAATTATTGAATGCCTGATGTTCTTACACGATTTTTTCTAATATAACCTCCAAAGGAGACCCTGTCCAAGGATCTTATACTTAATGTTCAAGGAAATTATTGAATGGCTGGTGTGCTTACACGATTTTTTCTAATATAACCTCCAAAGGAGACCCTGTCCAAGGAAAGAGTTTTGGCCCTGCGGATCTACTTCATGTTGAAGGAAATTATTGAATGGCCGGTATGCTTATACGAATTCTTCTTATATAACATCCAAAAGAGTCCCGGGTCAATGAAAGTGTTCTATTGGCGGTTTTAGTTGCGTGCATTATAAGGGTCAAAAGCCCATTTGGAAGTATAATGAGACTTTATATCTCTAATCACGTTATCGATGCTTTAAAAGACCAGCTTGTAATGGATAATGTTTATCGTTGACTGCTAAAACGCAAGAAGTTCCCTACGGCCTGCCATTTCTGCTTTCATGGAAAATGCAATGGGCCTTATTATCTATTATCTATTCTTACATTATTGGCTATATTGAATTCTGAGTATTATTTTCAAACGTCTCATTCACGTCGTGTTAGATTGCTTCATGGCTACACTATTCTCACTGACTTTGGTGCTAATGGTGAAAGTCTAATTAGAAGTTGATTCTTTTTTAAATGTCCAATCTTGTTGTTGGGGCCATTCTCATGTTAACTCTAGATGATTCTCCAACCCTTCACAACCAAAGTTTTAAAATGAATTTGACACCATCAAATAAAATGACAACTAAAAGGATTGATAAGAATATTTTGAAAGTGCATGATGATTGACTTTGTATTTTATGTTTGCCCTTTATTTTCATTAAAGTATTTTTATAGAATAATGAATTTATAAGTGATATATTTAAGTGTGAATTCATTTAAGATATTATTATAATTTAATCTTGTTGTCTCTTGTTTCTAAAGATTCATCTCAATTCTTCAATTTCTTTTTCACCACTTTAGATATATTCATTGTGTAGAATTGAATCCAAACATTTCTATAGTCAAAAGTTTAAACAAGAAACTTTAAAACTTCAAATTTTAAATGAATACTTTGATATATTTTGGACTATTTATTATAGCCATTAAAGTTTATTTTTATGCTATTTTGTTTGTTATTATTATTTATTAGATATGGTGAGAAGAGGGTCCCACACCAAAGTGTTTGAAACAACATTAACAAAGAAGTTCAACAAAAATAACAAGTCGGGACACCAATTCACAACTACAAACAAGTCAAAAAATAGAACATGGAAAAATATTGAGAATTAAAACTACTATAAAAACTAAGAAGCTTCATTTTGTGGAGTCTCATAAGAGAATTCCACTCATCAACAATCCGATTTAGTCCCTCATTCCACATTCCCAACATTTTTCCCTCATTGATTTTCTTTGCATCATGGCTTTCCTTCATCTTATTTTTCCCTTTGTGCCTCTTCCTTTCTAGATTTCACTTCATCCTATTGTAATCCTCTTGCAAAATATTTATAGAATTTGTGGAGCACTCCATTAGATCTTTGGTCATTGAGAGAAACCTAACCATCAAATCCTCAATGTGAGTGACTATGTTGTCCATTGAGTTTTTTTCTCAATGATAACCTAATTTTTCTCATTTCTTTCTTTTCTTCTCTCTAATTCCACCCTTCCTTCTCATAATGATTTATTTCACCATCTTTCTCCTGCTTAGCACTCTTGTTTCTTTGAGAAGTTTTATAGGGAAGATTGGAATCTAGGACCATATAATTAGAGTTCATTTCCGATGCCTCTTCCTTGGTACAATTATAAAAGGAATCAAAATAATCCTTAGGGAACAAGTCTATGGGAGTTTTTTAGGTCAGATTAGATTCATCTCTACCACTTTCATTAGAAAATTCCAAGATCAATTCTTGAGTACCAATTTCCAATACTTTTCCATATTTTATTTTATTTTTTCCTTATCCTAAATGTTGGCCACAACAACTCTCAAGAAGTGATCCTCTTCTTGCATCCCTATTTATCTCATCACCATCCTCCTCCTTACCCTTTCCCATTTTTTTTCCACTTTTCTTTTCAAACACTTTAGTGAGTTATGAAGTTTCTTATTCTCCCTTCCCCCAACATCTAGTGTGAACCTCCAAAAGGGATTGCACACCCAAATACCTTAGTATGTTTATATTTGAATCATTCAACACAATTCTTAGTTCCTTAGTCGAGTCCTTCTCTTTTTTATTTATCATAGTTCTAGATCACACCTTTTGAGAATTGATGGTGGGATTCAAATTCACTCTATTCAAAGGGTCTTCAAGGGGATTCAATTTCTATATTACCTTTTCCTCTTAGGGATTTTTGTGATAGAATGGGGGCTTTGGTAAAGGCCTTCCTTACCCTTGAGATCACAAACTTCAATTCTAGGTTGTTTTAGCACTTGAAGCAAAGGGGGTTTATGTAAGTTGAACTAATAAAGGTAGTGGATTAGGCCTTGACACAATGTAGCCATGTCCTCATTGATAATAAAAGCTTCTAGAGAGGCTAAAATGTAGAATGAGAAACACATTTTCTTCCTATTCCTTAATGAGATAATAAAGGGAAGTGATAACTATGAATAATAAAAAAAAGAACCTCTAGTGTTAAGTATGTTATTATGTGCTTGTAATGGAATAAAGTTTGACCCTGTAAATTTCCCATTAATTTACATTCATTTTAGCCTGAAAAGTTTGATAATGTAAAAAGGTGTCTCTTTTGCTCCACTTGGCATGTGTTTCCCTATCATTTGGCGTTGGTGAAGGGAATTTATGTCGAGGATGGGTACATGAAATGCATAAATTTGCATGTGGTACTAATGTCCTAACAAGATTCCTACACCAAGAAATGATAAAGATGTTATGATTCACTATTGTCTATGAGCGTAACATCTTCCTATTGAATCATGACCACTATGAATGCTTATTTTCCTCCAAATTTTCCATTAGAAATCCATTTTTTAATTCTCTCAAGATCTCTGTCAACTTCTATCAACTTATTTCACTCTCTCAAGTTGATTCTTCATTCTAGCCAGTCTCTTGATCATTATAACACTTCTAGCAGCTTTGTGCATGGTTTCTATAACCTATGCTTACTCAAATGCCATTGTTATTGTAGGTTCAAAAAGCACTACCTCCTTGGTGTGGTGATATTATACTTCTTCTTTTATCGGCCTTGAGTGCTTCTACAAGGGAAGGTGATATTTTGTATAATTCATTATTTTCATTATCATTCTCATAGAATAGCATCTAGGTTGTCATTGCTCTCTATTTCTTGTGTATTTTCTATCTACTTTATTGCTTTTCTTCAATCTTGTTTTTTATTGGTTGTCCATGGATTTGGGAACATTGAAACATGGAATTGAATGAGGAAAGTTCTAAAACAAAACCCCAACATTTTTCTTGTTACTATGTGTGTAGGTTCTATTTGATTTCTTGGAGCTAGTTCAAGAACTAGACCATGAGTAAGTTGGCATTCTTCTTCTTTCTTTGTCATTTTTCTATTAGACTAGATTTCATAGTAGTCTTCTTCTTATACTTTTCATTTTTATACTTTTTTGTCAATTGTAAAACCAGAACATTCAGGTTGTCTATAGACCATGTGTTTTTAGTTGCTACTTGACTCTCTATTTGTATAATATGCTAGCGCATCTCTAAGACACCAATGCAACACGTTGGAATCTAAACCCTGTACTATCATCCTCTAGAAAAGAGGCATGTAGTCTATAGTTTGAGACCTCTATGATTGGCTCCCTTGATTCTAAAAAAAATCTATTATAAACATAAGGTAAATAGAGTCTCGTTTTCCCTTCCTTTTCAGCTCATTCATTCCTTCTAAACTTATTAGGTAATCTAAAATAGTTTAGGGTACTTTGATCCCTTAGGCTCTTCCATGACTTGAGAGTCTCGGCAGTAGTGAATCCCCCTTCTCTAAATTTTGGTGAACATAATGTGAAAGTCCTTATTTTCATCTTTGAGAGTCAAAAATATCTCATGTCTTGGATGTGTCATAGATTTTTTTTTTTCGTAAGGAATTTAGCTTTGTGACCTAATATATGACCTCTAGACATGTCATTAGAAGTAGCCTTTAGTATATACAAATGAAATCTAAATAGGTCAATACTTGCTAACATGATCTTCAACATCTTTTGAGCTAGTTCCATATCAGTACATCAACATGGCCTCATTCACACATATTCCTCTTGCGAAGAATATGAGTGTTTTGCATGATATAAATTTTACCACGCATTATTTGCCACTTATAACATAGATTTTGGAACCACAAGACTCTCTAACACTTCTAGGGTTTTTCACCTAAAAGGATAGAGGTAGGCCAAAATGCTAATGTTAACATTCAAATATTAGTGCTAATGTGTGTTATTCTAATGTGATATGTGAAAAATATGTCTAAATATTAGAAATGAATAAAGAAAGCTAACTAGTAATTCAAGAACTAGAAAATGAAACTATGTTTGAAAACACACAATGATATGCAAACATAAGCTAAATGACCAAAGAAAGCTTTACGAACCAAAATAGAAAACAAGGAAATGAATGGTGTAAACCTAGAGGCTGAAAAAGGATGGAATGAAGGTCTAGAATCCTAATAAAACAGATGAAGAAGTTGACCAGGACACTTAAGCCAAGCTGGGTGACTTAGTCTAGTTTATGAGAAAATCTATCAAAACTGGTTTCAGACAAAAGGGTAATCAAATCTTCAGAAAACCCTTTTTGGATCTAACAGTGGGAATAAGTCACCACTAATGGTGACTTAGTCCACTTTTAGGTTTCAGGAAATCTAAAGGTGTACTCTATAGTCCTTGATCTGCTCTTCTTCTTTTGACAACTTTTTAGATCTGAAACTGAAGAATCTGGTTTGTAATGTGTTCTCCAATCCTCTTTTAGGGTTTTGATCACCTTGAAGGGCTTTGAGAAATTATTGAATACTTTTCAACCTTTTTTCTTTGCCAAATCTACACACAAGACCTGCAAATCACACTAAGAGGGAAAGCTTGTTGAATGTTAGGGCATGGGGGTTTTCCTTGGTCAAACTACTTTTAGATAATTAAATTAAATGAAGAGATAATGTATTGAAACAAAGAAATGATTGAGCTAGTACCTTTCTGTGATGAGAGATCTTGGATTGTTGTAGAAATGGTTGAAGTTTTAGCCCTTGAATGCTTGAAAGGATGTAATGATGACCTAGGATTCTCAAATCCTAGCTTGCTTGAGAAGAGTAGTGGATGAGAGATGACTGAATGATGAATTGATTGTGAATTAGAATAGTTAGAGGTCAAAATGAGGGGAAAAACCTTTATTTATACATGTTGTGCCTTAATTTCCCAAAAATACCTCATCATAGGCCGATCTTAGGGTTTAGGAGACAATATCCCACAAGAATTTAAACTTAAATTTTATTTTTATGCCACATGAGATAAGTCACCCAAGGTGATGAATTACTCCACTTACAAAAATTTGAGTTGTTGTATGTGTAATGTCGCAGAATTGCACCTAGGGGCAATTCCACATTTTTGCATCTTGCCTAGCATTTATGACACCTTAGAAACATTGATGGAAAAATCCTATGAGTCAGAATTTTGCAATTCTAACTCCATGCAAACACATCGTGAAATAACAGAAGCTTGATTGATCATTTCCCTAAAAATCTAGGCTTTGGATGCCTACGCAGCATGTGGATGCCCATGTGGCACCCTAGCGTCCTGACAATTTTCCAAGTTTGAAACAATGAATCTA
This sequence comes from Sequoiadendron giganteum, assembly GCA_007115665.2. NCBI lineage: Eukaryota > Viridiplantae > Streptophyta > Pinopsida > Cupressales > Cupressaceae > Sequoiadendron > Sequoiadendron giganteum. The sequence continues at coordinate 571,404,951 of CM021107.1, read as the reverse complement.
GAATTGTGACCATTTTGATATGTGTCTTGGCGGTTAGGTATTAGATGTAATGGCTCTGTGTTGCCCTTAGATGCATGAAAACCCCCTTTTGGCTCTCATTTTGGAGTTGAAATCTATTAGTTGAAGCACTACTACTACTTGCTCTAGTCTTGGGTAAGCTCCATCCTTGATTAGCAACACTTCTACAGGAAAAGCCATGCCAGACTGAGGTCCTTCTAGTAGCTACAACTCTTCAAGCAACTACAGCTCTCGAACAAGCACATAACAGTGTGCCTGTGTGCTCTAGAGAGGGTCTTGACCTATGGGTAATGCTCTCTCTCCCTATCACTCTTTCTTGTCCATTTACTACTTTGTGGCATAGGATCTAATCCAAAAGTAGGTTTTTCTTTCACAACACACTTCATTTATTTCATTTACACTATTTTCAAAACTTGGTTATCCATGGAGGTGGGAACACCAAAACGGGGGTCTGCCTGAAGCAGACCCCTAAACAATGCCAAACTTTTCCCTTTGATCTTTTGTGTATAGGTTACGAAGTGAATCTTGGAGAAGATATTTGAACGCATGGTAAAAGGTAATCTTCCTTCAAGCTCCTCTTTGTGTTTTTCCTTAGATTCTAAATTTTTGTCTAATTATTTGGTGTAACACACCTTGATTCGGGTTTAGAGGTGAGATTCAGTTCTTCCCGCTTGAGCTCCTAAGCTCCTCGCAACTTAGGATGTTAGCACGTCTTTTAGATGACAGAGTGCCATGCTGACATCTTGAAACTGCGTTGATGTCCTTTGGCCGAGAGCTTTCTCACTAGAAGTATAAATCTTGAAGTCTTTCTCTTATAGAGTCTAAGATAACTTTGTTGTCTTCCTTTATAGTTTATCGATTTGTTCAAGTTGAGGTGTATAAGGCCAGTTCATTCTATGGATGCTAAAATCTGCAAAATGCTTATAACATTGACATAAAGTTAGCATTGTTAGCAAATCACAACATCCCTATGAGATAATCAATCATATCTAACATGCTTAAACAAAATTCTAAAAGATCAAATAAGAAAACTTGAAAGCATATTCAAACAATATCCATATCTATCCCATAGTGCGAGTGGTGCCTTTTGAAATGTGGAAAGAAAAGCCTTTTCCCACCCCCTTGATAATCAAGATGATATTATGGACAAGATTGACTCTCAAATGGAGAGAGTTACCTTGCATGCAATGTGTTGTCAAATTGTGTGTTGTTGTGATGAGCAAGATTAGTTCTCTTATGTGGAGAGTAACCTTGCATGAAAAAGTGTTGTTGTTTGAAGGAGAGAAGACTTCAACTTATAGTTGAACTTGAAGAGAGGAGAGGCCAAATTCATGAATGTGGGATCATTCATGGGCCAATGACAAGATGAAATTTGTTAAGCTGTGAGAGGGTGAGGAATGTGCAAGTCTTGGCCAATGTGCCAATTTGAATTTGAATTTGGCCATAAATGCATGTGGTTGAGGTTTTTTTGGGGTGAATTGTGTTTTTCCAAAACATCAAACATGAGAGTTAATGAGGGAAAATATGGGTTTTAATAAATCAAATAAAGTGATTTATTGTGCAAGTGGATGAATCTAGAAGATTCATGTAGTTAGGATTAAACTAATCATGATTTGATTAATCTAATAGGTGATCTAAGTGATATGACATTTGATTGTAGATTTTTGTATTTCTTTTAAAATCAAATGAGAGGAAATGAGTATTGATCTTTTAATTTAATATTTGTGATTAAATTAATAGACCTTAGGAGATTTATGATTTAATTAAATAAAACTTGATTTATTTAATCAAAAGGTGAACATTGACAATGATGTCAATCTGCATGTCTACATTTTGCCCCTCTTTGAAGCAATGTACTTGTTGCATTGGTTCAAAGAATGATGCTGCTGACATTGAAAATAAAGAATTTTTGATTTATAAGATGCCCCAGCGAAAAGAAGTACGTTAGTACATTGTCCCCTCAAGAGATCAAGCGAAAAATTTGATTTGAGGTCGATCTCGTGACAAAGAGGTTGAAAATGGATGTATGGATGGTAAGACTATATGATAATGATGATGCCAATGAGATGTTCGAAAGATGCTTAAAATAACAAATCTATATTATTTTAAACATGTTAAATGATTATGCAATGCATGTGAGATGGATGCAGGATGAATGATGTTGTCCTATAATGATATGACGTGGTTATGCAGGATGTAAGGTGGATGCAGGATAGATGCATTGTTAGCGTGAAAGCAGATTGAAGGAACGAGAGGGATCAACCCATTGTAGGATGGATGCATTGTTAGTGTGAAAGGGGATAGAAGAAGAGAGAGGGATCAACCCTTAAATCCAAGAAGAATGTAGAAGTCCAATAAGTCCATTAGTCTTCGAGACTTTACTGGATATGATGAGGAATGATGATGTGTTGCTTATCCAAGGATGGGAAAAGAGCATACCTTTTTTTATGTTTGATAACACACGTAGGTGCGATGCATCAAGGTATTAAGAACCAGGATGGCGTTGTGCCTAGTGTTATGGACTTTGACTCAACAATCAGATAGGAGTATTCATGTTCACACTTGACATACAGAAACCTTGCTAGGATGGACCTAACAAAGCAAGTATTCATCAAGTTATTTTACAAGAACATCCAACAAGCATGACAGATAAAAAGATAATGATCATTGCCCCATTCCTTTCTCTCTAAACCTGTTTTGTTTAGGCATCATCGAGAGGTCCTTGGAATGAGCGCAAAATAAGATAAGTCTAAAAGACCAAGATAAAGTAAACAAACAAGCTAATGTTCTTTGTACCGCTAGCCAAGGCTAAACTACTGTTGGGTACCTGATGGTTATGTCTGTAGACATGCAAAACTAACACCGTGCATCAAATTCTCCTATTAATCAATTAAGACAATTTATTGATTAATTTCCTAAGGTTGATTAAATAAATTAAAATATTTAATCAAATCCTTAAAGTTCTTCTCATTTGATTTATCAAATGTCGCCTCCTAATATCCCCTAAGTTAAGTAATCTAAATTAATTAACTTCTAATCATGATTATCATTCTCTAGCTTTTGACTCAACTAGAGTCAAATGCAAACTCCTAACTAACCCACCCACTTGCACCAATAAATCATTTATTTGATTTATTATTTCTTCTAAATACATTCAAAAGGGCATCAAAATGGAATATTATTCCAATTTGAATCTTCCCCCCAAAAGGGACTTGTCCCTTCCAACAAGGTTTTAAATGCTATTTGCATAAGTCAACATGGAATTTATTGCACCTTTCATCCCCCCAAAACATGTCAAGTCATTCAAATTCAAATTTGAAATTGGCACATTGGCCAAGACTTGCACATTCCTCACCCTCTCACACTTTGACAAGTGGCATCTTGTCATCGGTTTGTGAATAATTCCACATTCCTCAAAATCTCTCAATCTTTCAATATTTCAATCTATAAAATGCAAAGCATTACAATCTACAACACACAACACATTTTTCATTGCAAGGTTATTCTCTTCACTTGAGAATCAATCTTGCTCATCAGCACACCATTTGCTTAACAACTCATTTTCTGATTGCAAGGTTACTCTCTTCATTTGAGAGGATATCTTGCTCTTCATCACTATTATTTTGGCAGTTTTTCTTATCAAGGGATTGGGAAAGGGCTGCCTTCTACACAAAGGATAGCACCAATCCACTATGGGATAGGAAGGATTCATGTTTTTTTTGCATTGTTTTCATTTGTATGGTTTAACATGATTCTACATATTTCATAGGGATGTTTAAGTTTGCTGATTTAAACTGACTTTTGTGCTAACAACATGAAATGGTTTAAGTCTATCTTGCAGATTTTGATGTCCTACAAATATTTGAAGTATAGGAAACAATCTTTGGAGACATATTTGAGTTGAAAGTGCACCTTGAACTGGAATTTGAAAAAACATTTTTTAATGCTTATTATAGCAACCTAGAGCTCAAATTTACTACCATTTTTTTTCTATTTTAAACCAACTCACATTTCGATTTGGGCTTAAAATCGATCACTGATTTGATCTTTTCAAAGTTGGTTAAAATTGAACCTTAAACACTTACTAGATTTCAATTTGTGATTAAAATTGAACAAGGCAACCTTCACACTTGAATTTTGGTGCTTAAAACGAATTCATCACTGCTTTTTGGACTTAAAATGAACAACTGTTTGTCATGCTTTGCAATCTTTTTCACAAAGTAATATCATCGAAAAGACGTATGCGCTTCTTTCACACCTCACGGCGACCTTGAGAATCAAAATTCTTTTTCTAATATTAAGTTGTCAAAAATATTGCCTCCACACTTCGATTTGGGATCTAAAATTGAACAAAACATGCGAGTGTGAGCACGATATATTGCAGAGGTTCTCCCCTTTGTTTTTCAATGAAGGTTGTGTGAACGACGGGATATGTTAGCTCGCTATTGTTTATCTTAGAGGGCCTGACTTGTGGCAAAAAGCAATCACCCAAGGGAACGACCCAACCGGGAACACGTTAAAGCCAAGCGACTTCCACCCGGGATATAAGTGTGGATATTGGAACAAAGGCCAATATCATGAGGATTATTCCGATGAGATGGACAGTAATGGACTCTCGCTGATGTTGGATAATCCCCCACGAACGGAATGCCCGAATTAGAACCCTTGTTTAGAAATTAGCCAAAACCTTGTCTATCTTGTTGGTGCAAAAGGTCATGTCCTTTGAAGCCGCCCCGCGTAACATGCAGTCTTGTTGTGGAAATGGAAAGTATGCCATGGGAGATTCATGGGTACTAATGCTTGGCTGACCTGAATAAGTGAGTGTTGTGGAGGGGAGCCAGTGTGGTGAAGCATTTAGCTATTCACACAAGATATGCGCAGCTGAATTTATCCAAGTGGGAACCCAACAAGATATTGCCTCATCATCCTAGGGTTGTAAAAAGTGCTTGGAATTAAAAACACTTTGCTTGGATTCAAAACATTGAAAAACGAACATTCACATGAGCCTCAAATTTCAAACACCTTGGAAGAAACAAATATCCTTGACGAATTTGAGTACTCTTGCTTTCCCTAGGGATCATATCCTTAGAGGTTTCTAAGTGCTCGAATTCTATCGTCATTTGTTTCCAATAAGGATAAACATAAGGAACTTTTGCCCTATTTTCCTCGATTTCTGCATAAAGGACCTTGTGGAATGAGAAAGAGAATGGGACATTAGACATATAGTTTGAAAACCTAAGCAAGCAAGTGTCTTGGATAAAAAGAACCTCATTTAACCAAGATAAAAGACAAATTTGATTACACATGTGTTTTCTAACATGATCAAAATCCCAAAATCGAAGTTCAAAAAGCTTAGTGTGAAAGCTAGTGAGGAGCATCTTGAGATCCTGAATTGTTTGAAAGGTTTACTTTCCTCTCATAGGAAATATAGCGTGTTCTTCAACACCGAGGTTTTGTAAGCAGAAGTGTTATTCTAGGTCAAATCTAGGATCAAATTCAATCACTTTCATCCATCTTCAAACATCAAAATCAATCAAATTTCCATCTCACCAACAACTCTTGGAAACTTTGTAAACATCTTTTATGCTAAACTTTTAGGTGAAATCAAAACATATTTATTTGACTTAACACATCTAGTCAAACCATTATCTTATACATGATTTCTCTCTTGGATAATACAACTTCCTAGGGTTTACGAGTTCATCTTGTTTGGCTTAACACACCTAGCCAAATTATCAAATCATCACCTCGTTTGACTTGACACAATTAGTCAAACTACCATCTTGTAGGAGTTCACTCTTGGATAACACAACTTCCTAGAGTTTTACAATTACATTTATCACTCTTGTTTGACTTAACACACCTAGTCAAACCATCAATCCAATCACGATCAATCAAAGTCCTAAAAGTTTAGCATTTCCTTCAAAGTTTCTTTAAGAGTTCCATTCATCCATATTGCTCATCTTTCGTTATCTCATCCTCATCATCACTTTGATCCTTCAATTATCCTAGTTCTTTGCTTCTTTGAACCTAAGGTTTAGACCAATCTAAAGGATTAGAGGTTCATCTCTTACATTCTTGAAAATTGATCTTCATTTTATGGTTCAAACTCGATCTCAACACAAGAGGGACATGGAATATAAATTTGATCCATCCATCATGAGCAACCCAAATCAACTAAACTATCCAAGCCTTGCAATACCATTTGATTTTCAAAGCTTGTACAATGCATACATGGGAGCATTATCTCATACAAACATCAATGGTACAACGAATGTGAGTATGCCCGATCCAAATTTTGGAACACCTTTCCCAATGATAGATTTAAATCTAAGTCCAAATCTACAAATCTATCAACCAAACACTCAATGCATGAGTTTTCCAAACATCATCCCACCAAATCCATACATACCAAGTGTAACTTTACCAAACATGACCATTTCAAATCCACACTTGGTAAACTTTGGGGTCGACATGTTTGCAAATCCCCCTAATGTTGTTCAAAATCCTAGCAATATATTGGCAACTCCATATGTGGATTCAAGTCAAGGTAACAACATGCAAAATCAAAGTTACCTAAATCCAAGCAATATGATTCCCAACCACAACAATATTCAATTTCAATCTATCATGCCGAATCAAAACATCATACCAAATCATCCCATTTTGCCATCGATATCCCAACAGCAGGTGGCGACCATCCAAGCAATCCCAACAATCAACACCATTCCCATTCCACCACCACCACCACCACCGCCAAAATACAACACGACCAATTCATTCTCCATCATGTTGCAAGCTACACAAGAATCTTCCCGCAAAAAGGCACTCTAAGCCCAACAAGCTACACAGCTAGTTGCTCAGTAAGCACAAGCGGCTCAAGTAGCCCAACAAGCACAAGCGCAAGCAGAATTCTACGCACTATTGCAATCAATTCAAGAAGAAGTAGCACAACAAAGAGCCCAACAAAAAGCTTTGTTGACACAACAACGACACGACCAACAACAAGCATTGTTGGCTTAGTAGCAAACATAGAAATTACTCACCCAACAAAGCTTGCAACAGATTCCCACCACAATTGTTGAAATCAAAAATCAAGATCAATCTACCAATAAGCACATTGAAGATGTTCCCATCTCATTCAATGATCAAATCATCACACACCAAGAGTCACTTTTCAATCACGATCAAAACTCACTCATGATACCCAACAATGATCCAATCTAAGAAACATTAACATCATTTGATCCTATGTTTGAGAACAGTGACAATCCCTCCACCAAAATTGTTGAAAACGATGATCAAAATCAATCCATCAATGAGCACATTGAAGATATGTTTACCCCATCCATTGATCAAATCGTCATTCATCAAGAGCCACTTTTGAGTGATCTATTTCAAGATGTGTTAACATTATTTGATCCCATTAACATAAACCAAGATCCATCCACCAATGATCGTGTTGACAATGTCTCTACATCACCTAACGAGTCAGAGGACATATTTCAAGAACTTATTCCAAAGTATGATCAAAATCTTCCATCAAGGTCTAGCAATGGCCCTTCCAACAACATATTGACATCCTTTGAATTCATGGTTAAAGATATTGAAGGAATCCTTATCTCAACATTTGATCCCAATCCTCTCAAAATTCAAGAGAATATTGAGCCACTTCCTAATGTACATATCCAAGAAAGAAGTCCATCCTTTGAAATTGACCCATATCAAGAACTTGATCAAAAGCATGGCGAAACCAATTCCAGAATTAGTCAAAATCAAGAATTTGTATCTCTGAGATACTACAATGATCTAATGGGCACTCTTTTATCTATACAAGATGCCGCAAATGATGACCACATCCACATAGGACATACTCCTCCATCTACCCATGAGATGCTTTCTTTGGATGGACACGTGGATGATCTTAAAAAAAAAGAGTCTCATACTCTTCAAATCATTACCAACGAACAAGAGTCTCCTACTCTTAACATTTGTACACATGATCAAGATGTAGACAAATGCAGAGACATATCAGAAATGGGTCATGAAGAAGGTTTCTACAAAAGTCGTGAATCAGAAAAATCATGTGAAAGCATATCAAGAATAAATCATGAGGAAGACTTTTACAATGACAGTGAATCATCAATACCTCTGGAAGAAGCACTACAAGATCAAGCTAAAGATATCAATCAGGCATTCATCCCACATGTGGAGGATCCTATCACTTATAAAGTTGGATCACTCACCTTTCTTAGAGCAAGCTATCTCGTCAATAAAGAAGCTAACACTTTTGAAGATCCGCCACAGAGCAGAGAAGGATTAGCACCTTGTTTCCAAGGTAAATCATATCCTATTGCAAATAAAATATTTCAACAGATGAATTATCAAGGCAGAGGATTGGGCCTACATGAACAGGGTATCCTAGAACCAGTGCATATTATCGGCAATCCTAAGCATCAAGGCCTTGGTTACTCAACAATCAAGGGATCTCAACATATCAGTAATACTATCACCATACTGGGGGCAACTTCGTCTCAAGCAAACATCAACATAGGGAGCACAAAGAATCCTTATGATGAAACCAATGCCAATACTATGACCCGCCACGTGCTAAATCTCCATCCACCCATCACCCTATCGATGAATTGGGACCAACAACAAAAGAAAGATTTGAATCAAAGCATGAAGAACGTCATCAAAGAAAAAGAAGCTAAGAAGAATATCAGACAAATCAAATACAAATGGATACCAAAGAATACAAAGAATGATTATCCCTATCAAACTCCATCAGTCAAAGAAATTATGGGGAAAAATAAAAAAGGGAACAGTATCCATCAAAGATGTCTAGAAAAGCGAAAACATGCTTCTAAAGCAACGTACAAAGTGTATCAAGCAGTTGGTACAAATTCCATGCACACTTCCATATCCACCCATTATTGCTCATCTTCCCAAGTTTGGAGAGTCAAAGGCTCCAAACCATCGACCAATCCATCTTTTACTCCTAAACACACTCCATCCATGCCTCCACACATGATAGCCAATTCTCACATTGACCATGTATTGGCGGCGACCCTTCATCATAAGGATTCAGAAGGCACCCTATCGCGATGTGTGCACAAAGACAAAGTTAACTCCGGTATCAGCAAAGCAGATCAGGGATCTCAAAAGTTGCATTCAAGTGCACGTATCTTGGCAAAGCAACTTCTTCAAATAGGATACCGATGGCATGTTATGACAGAAGCATCAACATCAATACCACTAGGTGGTTCAGCATCAGCTTTAAATCTCTCAGAAAATACAAAAAAATAAAATCAGAAAAAGTCCGGAAAAAAGGGTTACCTTGATGAAAACCTGGTAAACAGGCATCTTGGTGACAACAAAAAAATCATAAAAATACAAAAAATCAGAAAAAGGATTGAAAATAGTAAAGAGAAAAATCGTCCTCCAGCGAAAAGCATTTCGGTGGCGCTTTGGATAGGTACCATGATGAAAACCTGGCAAACAGGCGTCATGTGTAGAATCGAGCATCTACGTGCACCAATTCAGGAGAAAGCATCTTATCACATCCATAATGAAGCCAACATTCCATACATATCATCCGTTCATCCATGAACCATTTATCCAATTCATTTTCCATCTGCATCCATACTCCAAGTTATCTTGATCTTGGAAAATTTTGGTGCACACTTTACGCTTGCTTATGGTAAACATCTTGACATGGGTCATTTTCACTGATCCCATCCTACCCAATGCTATTTGAACCTTGAACCACTATCCAAAGGTGCATCCGCTTTTTCAACACCATTATCTTATCGCAAGATGATCCATATCCATTTGTATCCAAGAATTCACCCATGGCATTCCAAACATTGCTAGACACTGGGGGTAGATAATTACATCTTGCTTCGTGAAAAAAATCTTGATCTATATCCTCCAACTTATGTGGAGATCCGAGCATTGGAAAACATGAAAGCAAATTGGTCAAAGCATTTGTGAGCCAACGATCCAAATCACTAGCCCATGGCATATTTTGATAAGAAGACATTCCTAATCTTTCATTGAACATCAATCTGAACAATTCATATCAGTTGCATCTAATGCGCACGTCAGAGTAACATCAAATCATCAAAACAATTTTGTTATAAATCAAGTTTCATCGATCTTGATCAATCGAATCCAATCAATCATCACCTTGTTTGACTGAACACACTTAGTCAAACTATCATCTTGTGCACGAGTTTACTCTAGGATAACACAACTTCCTTGGGTTTACAAGTTCATTATCATCACTCTGTTTGGCTTAACACACTTAGCCAAATTGTCAAATCCATAATCACCTTGTTTGGCTTAACACACCTAGCCAAATTATCCTTTTTGTACAAGTTTACTCTGGGATAACATAACTTCCTAGAATTTACAAGTGCATTATCACTTTTGTTTGACTTAACACACTTAGTCAGACAATCAATCCATCAATCTAATTGATCAACATTAAGCTTGGTTTTCAACAAAATCAAAAAATAGAGCACTGATATCATCACATATCATATCCAAATTGTCAAAATCATGCGAAAAATCCAAAAACATCCAAAACTCATCAAAACATTCAAAAAATCCACCAAAAATTTCAAAAACATCTAGAAAATTCATCAAAAATCCAAAAAACATCCAAATCACTCAAAAATCCAAAAACATGTCGAAATATCAGAAAATCTTCAAAAATTTCATCATTAAGTCTTGTCAGTTTTTCCACCTTGTCGAACTACGTCGTCTCTGAGCTTGAACGTTGGCAAGGCTGATCTTTGATCATCCCCCGAGACAGTTTGCGTCCATCGCATTGGCATCCATCGCATTGGCATGCATTTGCTTATCTTTTACAATTAGGTTAGTCTTTATGCATCCATCGCATTGGCATCCGTTTTCCCATCTTGTTAGGCATCCGTCGCATTGGCATTCGTTTGCTTATATTTTTTCTATAATCAGGTCTGTCCTTTATGTGTCCGTCGCATTGGCATCCGTTTGCCCATCTAGTTAGGCGTCCGTTGCATTGGCATTCATTTTCTTATCTTTTTTCTATAATCAGGTTCGTCCTTTATGCGTCCGTCGCATTGACATCCGTTTGCCCATCTATTTAGGCATCCATCGCAATGGCAATCCGTTTTCCCATCTATCTCATCCACAATCAAGTCAATTGACACAAAATTCAAAAACATTCATAAAATCTTGAAAATACCAAAAACATTTGTAAAACATCTCAAAATTCCAAAAACAACCTCAAAACATTTGAAAAAACCAAAATGGTGCACCCGTTTCATCTCGTTTTCACCTGCAATAATCATCATTCCTAATAAATCAATCATCGCCTTCATCCTTTGGTGAAGCAATTAGAAGCAAGTTTAGCAGGTTCCAAAGTGAACACCTTAATCGTCAAGGTCTCGAAGGTCTAAGTCAGTAAGTCAGCAAGTTGGTCAACTCGGAGTATCAATAGCTTATCACGCAATCAATCTCACGAAAACCCTGATCACTACATGTCCTAGGATGAAGCTTTCCCATGATGGACATAAGCATCAGGTACCCCATAGTAGTTTAGTCTTGGCTAGCGATATGAAGAACATTAGCTTGTTTGTTTACTTTATTTTGGTCTTTTTAGACTTATCTTATTTTGCGCTCATTCCAAGGACCTCTCGATGATGCCTAAACAAAACAGGTTTAGAGAGAAAGGAATGGGGCAATGATCATTATCTTTTTGTCTGCTGTGCTTTTTGGATGTTCTTGTAAAATAACTTGGTGAATACTTGCTTTGTTGGGTCTGTCCTAGCAGGGTTTCCGTATGTCAAGTGTGAACAAGAGCACTCCTATCTGATTGTCGAGTCAGAGTCCATCACACTAGGTGCAACACCATCCTGGTTCTTAATACCTTGATGCATCACCCCTATGTGTGTTATCAAACATAAAGAAAAGTACGCTCTCTCCCATCCCTGGATAAGCAACACATCATCATCATTCATCGTCATATCCAATAAAGTCTTGATGACTAGGAGACTTGTTGGACTTCTTCATCTTCTTGAATTTAAGGGTTCATCCCTCTCATTCTTCTATCTTCTTTCACGCTAACAATGCATCCATCTTGCATCCGTATTCTCATTTTTCATAATCATGTCATACAATCATATCAGGACAACATCATCCATCTCACACGCATTGCATAATCATTTAAAGTTGTTTACGATAATATAAATTTGTTATTCTAAGCATCTTCCAAACATCTCATCTACATCATCATTATCATATAGTCTAACCATCCATACATTCATTTTGAACCTCTTGTAGACATGCAAAAATAACAATTAGGCATCATACAAATTAACATTCATTTTTGCTATTAATCAATTAAAATATTTATTGATTAACTTCCTAAGGTTCATTAAATAAATCAAATTATTTAATCCTTATGTTCTTCTCATTTAATAAATCAAACAGATTTAATGTCAAATCCCTAAAATCCCCTAAGTTAATTACTCTAAATTAATTAACTTCTAATCACAATTACCATTCTCTAGCTTTTGACTCAACTAGAGTCAAATCTAAACTCCTAACTAACCCACCCACTTGCATCAATAAATCAATTTATTGATTTATTAAAAAGAGTTATTTTCCCTCAATAACTCTCATCTTTGACTTTTTTGAACAAAGATTATTCCCCCCAAAACCCTCAACAACATGCATTTATTGACATTTTTCAAATTTGAATGGGCACATTGGCCAAAACTTGCACAAGCTTTGACCAATCCCATCATGCCAAGTGTCTCTATTCTATTGGAGGGGATTTAGTCCCACATTGGCTAAACTTGGCCTCTCTTCTCTCAACTTCTTCTATAAAAGCAATGCATCTTCTCTCATTTCTACAACACATTCTGAATGCATCTACACTATAGGCAACTCATAGCAACTCATTGTCTATTGGCTTGGAAAAATGATTGGGAAAGGGCTCTCTCACATCTTCATGGAGCGCACCAATCCATCATAGAATGGAATAGGTTGTATTTCCTTTTCTCCATGCATATTTGATCTAGTTTTAGCATTTTATTTGGAGAAATGAACCATGTTATTCTATGAGGATGGTTGAATCTACACAATCAATGTGCAAGATTTCTCCATCCTACAAATGGCGCTAGAAGGAGGGCATGAAATATCACAATGTTGGTTTTACTTGCAGCTTGTTTTGCAGGATTCTCTTTCTTTATTTATAGGCTGCTTTATTAATACCATTGTCTTTATCCATCAAGATTAGTTATATCATATTTGAGTATAAAGTCGTGTTTAAATCTGAGCTTTCTTTAGTCATGATAGAATGACATTATCTACTATACTCACTCAACTGTGTGTTTTGGATCTTGTGAAAATCACACTTTTTGGAGTCTCAGTTTTTATCTCCTTAGTTACTTATTTTTTTTTGGTAAATCAATCAAGATTTGTGTTTTGGAAAATCCTAGCTACTTTGTAAAAAAAAAAAAAAGAAGAAAAGAAATAGAAAGCTTTCATATGCACATCATGTCTGAATGCATTAGCTTGTCTCCCGTAAATTATCATTGCCTGAATATTTCTACGGTTGTTTAATAGTCCTAATGAGAGGTTTGGCTATCTCCAATTAATACATAAGAAAACAGCTTGCAGGGCTTTCTGTCTTGCACCAATTCCTAAGTTCATACCTTGTGAGGCCAATTTGAGTGTCCAGATCTGTTGTAGAGACTTTATCCTTGTGGTATTATTACATTTCAGTATGTTTAGTGGACCTGGCATATGAGTTTATCTTTATGATAAATATAACTGCTCTATCTTTGAAGCCTCCACCATGGCACCGAATGAGGACTCTGGCTTTACCTTTGCTAACTGCATGGAGAACTCCCAAAAGTCTGCTACTTGTTCATTATGCGTATAGCCTGCCTACAAGCTAGCGTATTTATGAAGTAAGGCCAATGCATTAATAGAATGCAGTAAGCGCTTAAAATGAAGCTTATGATCAGTACATTGTAGACGTATTAACAATCCAACCTAGCCACTCACACCTAGTCTATGCCTAGTCTAGCAATGCTTTCTGTCAAATAGTTCACATGCCTTATCCTATGCTTCCACACGTTTTGTTTTCTATCAACACATTTTTTACAAGATTGGAATTTACACCTGCCACTTGCATTAGCTCTAAAATTCATCTTTACACCTGCCAATAATATGTACTTGAAGATTTCTAGTGCCTTTTGTCAAAAAATCCCATCTGCTATGAGCTAACGTTTCAGGCATTCTGTCAAAAAGCTCGTCTGCTTTAAGCTTCCATTTTGGCACAGGTAGCAAAGATACTTAAAATAACATCAACAAAGCTTGGCTCTTAGCATAGGCAGAGAAGTCGCGGACAGAGTTTTTGAAGACCAAATTTTGTTATGAAGCATTCTATCAAATGGTTTGTGTGTCATCTGTATGCTTCCACCTTGGCATAGTCAGAAGGGCTGTGGGTAAAAGGTTGTGAAATTCGGTTGTATTCCTGCGAATTGCATTAGATTTAAAGATTTTTAAACACATCTATTCACTGTTCTTTTACATTTGCAAATGCATTTTCTAGAAAGTTGTAAAAAAATAGTTATTCGTTGTTTCACCTGCCAACTATATTCTTTACTTCACTACTGACTTATGTGCGTTTGATGTCCTTCTTTAAGGCATTTACCAAACAGTTGGTGTGCTTTTATGTGCTTCTATAAATCATTTTCCAATAGATTGCGTGCCTTTGCCAGCTACTGTCCAGATTCATCTGTCTTTTCCATGATCGGCTCATATTTATGAGAAGACAATAAAACTTCCTGGAACTACGAGTAGATTCTACCCATAAGTCACTACTCTTTTTTTTTCTTCAGCCGGCCTCGAACTCACTTCGAATCTATTCAAAACAGTCAGCATTTAAAGCCTTAACTAATCTAGTGATGAATCGGCGCTGAGAATTGACCTTTTGGAAGTCTGTAGGATTCATCAACACCCCCGTACTGCCTTCAACCTCTCCTGCACCGCGTTCTTTGTAGATATCTTAACTATAGATCTTTATGACAGAGAGAGTGACGTTGGAAGGCATAAGAGTTCTGATTTCTAAAAGCGACTGGCCAACCAAGCACGTGCTAGTCGCAGAGGAAGATTACTCTCCCTACAATGTATCACTTCATATGAATTTTGACCTATAGAACTAACACTTGAGAGGTTGGTTCTGGAAAATAGTTATCATGTGCGTACACTCTGGACCTAAGAATGATTTCCAACCATTGTAGTAGGTAGACCACAGATTTGTCAGGCATTCAATGTTTTCCGGGGAGACTCCAAAGCCGAATGAAAAAGTTATTTGAAGAAAAACAACACCGCAAGAAGATAGATCACAATCTTTGGACAAAGTACATCGGAATGAGTAGATCCTGCTCTTGTATATGTTTGTCTTCTTCATACGGAGTTGCAATGATATATATTCTGTGTGTATACTTTGGTACAGACTCTTCATGAGCAGAAAAGAAAAAGGGTAATGCTTTGGTATATAAAGGCAGTGACGAAGATTCACATGATGGTGGAAGTATTGTCTATCATGAATAAGATTCCATAATCTCTAGGGTTGAGGTTTCCCGTGTTTCTATCTAATATCTAATATGTCAATTTTGAGAGTATAAAGTTTTGAAATCAATATCCTTTTATGAAAGTGGGTGCGAATTGAAATATATTGGCATTTATTATTGAGATTAATGAGAAACTCATGTGCTTTGTCAATATTGTTTTATTCAAAAGGTTTTTCTTTTTCTCAAATAGTTGACATATCTTGTGTATAGTTTTATACATTTGCAATAAATGCCTAACTTTTATTTGTTTATAGGAAAAAGGTACAAGGTTGACATCGAGGTTGAAACTAAAGGTGTGGACATCAAGGTTGACATTGGAGATTGGAATTGAAAGTTGAAGCAAAAACGAAGGCGAAAAGAGTGGAATTGAAAACTTGGAAAATAGCATTTTTTAATGCTTGTTTTAGCAATCTTGGAGCTTCCATTTACTACCCTTTTTTTCTGTTTTTAGCTAACTCACTTTTCAATTTGGGCTTAAAATCAATCAATGACTTGATCTTTTCAAAGTTGGTTAAAATTTGAACCTTAGCAACATTCACTAGATTTCAATTTGGATTTAAAATTGAAAAAAGCAACCTTCACACTTGGATTTTGGTGCTTAAAATGAATTCATCACTGCTTTTTTGGACTTAAAATGAACAACTGTTTGTCATGCTTTGTAATCTTTTTCACAAAGTAATATCATGGAAAAGACGTATGCACTTCTCTCGTGCCTCACAGCGATCTTGGGAATCAAAAGTCTTTTTCTGATATTAAGTTGTGAAAAATATTGCCTCCACACTTCGATTTGGGATCTAAAATTGAATAAAACATGCGAGTGTGAGCACGATATATTGTGGAGGTTCTCCCCTTTGTTTTTCAACGAAGGTTGTGTGAACGACGGAATATGTTAGCTCGCTTTTGTTTATCTTAGAGGGCCTACCTTGTGGGAAAAAGTAATCACCCAAGGGAACGACCCAACCGGGAACACGCTAAAGCCAAGCGAATTGCAACCGGTATATAAGTGTGGATTCTTGAGGAAAGTTCAAGAAGCACAAGGATTATTCCGACGAGATGGACAGCAATGGACTCTCGCCGATGTTGGATAATCCCCCACAAATGGAATGCCCGAATTAGAACCCCTTGTTTAGAAATTGGCCAAAACCTTGTCTATCTTGTTGGTGCAAAAGGTTATGTCCTTTGAAGCCGCCCCACGTAACATGTGGTCTTGTTGTGGAAATGGAAAGTATGCCATGGGAGATTCATGGGTACTAATGCTTGGCTGACCCGAATAAGTGAGTGCCGTGGAGGGGAGCCAGTGTGGTCAAGCATTTAGCCATTCGCACAAGATATGCGCAGCTGGATTTATCCAAGTGGGAACCCAACAAGGTATTGTCTCATCAACCTAGGAGTGTGAAAGTGCTTGGAAAAAAACACATTGCTTGATCTTGAAAACATTTGGAAAACAAACATACACAAAAACCTTGAAATTTCAAACACCTTGTGGGGAACAAATACCTATTGACGAACTTTCCCACTCTTGCTTTCCCTAGGAATCACATTCCTAGAGGTTTCTAAGTGTGCAAATTCTATCATCATTTGTTTCCAATAAGGATAAACATAAGGAACTTTTGCCCTATTTTCCTTGATTTCCACACAAAGGACATTGTGGGATGAGAAAGAGAATGGGACATTAGACATATAGTTTGAAAACCTAAGCAAGCAAGTGTCTTGGATAAAAAGAACCTCATTTAGCCAAGATAAAAAGACAAATTGGATTACACATGTGTTTTCTAACATGATTTCCCGCAAGATCAAAATCCCAAAGCCAAAGTTCAAGAAGCTTAGTCTAAAAGCTCGTGAGGAATGTCTTGAGATACTTTTCGAATTCAGGGAAAGATTGGTTTATAACTTTTACAGAAAAGCCTCAAGGAACAATCCAGCATTATATGCATTTTACTGTCAACAAAATCCTGAATTGTTTCAAAGGTTTGCATTTCTCCCATAGGAAGTCAAGCGTGTTCTTCAACACCGAGGTTTTGTAGAAAGAGAGTCACATCTAGGTTAAGGTTCAAGATCAAAGTTGTCATTCCCATTCATTCATCCATCAAATCAAAGTCTCATTTCATCATCAAGCCTTTTTGAGAACTCTAGAATCAAACATCACACTAAACTTAGAGGGCTAAATCAACATCATCATATCTTGGCTTAACACACTTAGCCAACATAGTCTCAAATCATTGAACAAATTTTCTTTGAGATAACACAACTTCTTAAAGTCTATTAGTTCTCCAAAACATTGGCATAGCACACTTTGTCAATTCATCCATTTTTGTGCAAGTTCCCTTAGGATAACACAACTTCCTAGGGAAAACAACTTCACAACCAATCTTGTTTGACTTAATGCATCTAGTCAAATTATCACATTCAAATCAAATCAAAAGCCCTTTCAAAATTTAGCACATACATTCAAAAAGTTTTCCAAAGGTTTCATTCACTCATCTCATCCATTTTAACCCATCACCATCATCACCATCTTTGATCTTTTAGCTACCCTAGCTCTTCTCTTTGTGGACTTAAAGGATTAGGATCGAACAAATCCCTATTCTTATGGTCCAAACAAGATCTCAACACAAGAAGGACATGGAGAATATCAGAGACATATCAACTTCTATGGACATGAGTCATCTAAATATCGAAGTGAACCTAGTAGGATCAAGCAATCCCCCAAGCAACTCTCCCGTATCATCACAAAATCTTCAAGAGGAGAGTCATCAAGAGGATGACATAAATGAAGACATAGGGATGACACCAGAGGAAATCATGGAAATGATTCAAAATCCTAAGAACCATAAAATTGTTAGTGCTATGTTCAAATGCATAAATTCAATAGAAAGAGGAGGGGACATGCCGCCTCCCAACCTTAACACAAGCACTAGTGCAGTTGCATCCCCGTTGTCAAACATCAATCAAGAAGTACCTTGCATCACCTCAATCATCACACCAACCTCCCCGATTGTGAACACGGGGAGTGCCATGTTCCAAGAATTGCAAGAACACCGCCTTGTGGCTAATGAAGAAGCAATCATCACCCCTACATTTATTTCGGAAAACTCATTTCACCCTTACATCCCACTCACATTTCATAATCCCGCTGGTTCATCCTCATTTCATGCCACACCAGCTTATCAATTGAACATACCAACTCCCCCACCGCATGAGGAAGTTGGTTTGCTTGGAACGACAGAAGCTATCAATCCTTTCTCTTTCCAAAGTGGTGCGTCATCCCTTCCCCCGCTTCCTTTCACATCTGCATTGCCTCCTGGAATAGGTCTTCCACCTTTAACCATCGAAAATTTTGCTAATCCAAGCAATCTGACCACCACTTTGAACCCACTTCTTTTGCCCATATCCTCACAACAAATCGCAACCATTCCTGTCACCATGGTTAATGCATCTATTGGTCCTCAAGTCTCCCAAAGCATGCCTCATCAAGGACCAATTGTCTCAACCACCCCACCCACAACCCAAATCACAGTCACAACCACAATCCCTCCACCCGCCACGACAGTTGGCATGATTCCTGCTCCACCACCAATCCCACCGCCAAAACACAACATGACCAATTCATTCTCCATCATGTTGCAAAACGCACAACAAGCTGCCCACCAAAAGGCACTCCAAAAACAACAAGCCGCACAAGCGCAAGCACAAGCTCAAGCTCAAGCACAAGCCGCACAAGCGCAAGCACAAGCTCAAGCTCAAGCACAAGCCGCACAAGCGCGAGCACAAGCACAAGCTCAAGCTCAAGCACAAGCCGCACAAGCACAAGCACAAGCGCAAGCACAAGCTCAAGCCCAAGCTCAAGCTCAAGCCCAACAAAAGACACAAGCTCAATACCAAGCGCAATTGCAAGCAATCCACCTGCAAGCCTACCACCAATCCCTGCAAGACTTTCAGGCACAACACCAAGCTAAACAACAAGCTTTATTGGCACAACAACAGCTCGACCAACAACAAGCATTGTTGGCAAAATAGCAGTTAGACCAACAACAAGCGTTACTAGCTCAGCAACAACTTGACCAACAGCAGGCTTCATGGGAACAACAGCAGATGGACCAACAACAAGCGCTATTGGAATAGCAACAGCAAGATCAACAAAAAAGCGTTGTTGGCACAAATGCAAGCTTACCAACAAGCCCTAAATGCACAACCAAGCTCGCAGCAAATGCCGACCAGTATGCTCCCCACCCATCAAACACCTCCAACACCTCACCACTCATTCATCCCACCCCCCGACCCAAGCAAGGATGTCGCAACACAGATCAAATTGCTTTTGCAGCAGGTGTTGGACTTGCAAGTAGGAAAAACCACAAGGACACCAGGCAACTTGTGCCCTTATCCGTTCGATAGAAGTCTCACCATGGTACCATTTCCAAAGGGATTCGAGATCCCCAAATTTGATAAGTACAATGGAACGGGCAACCCTGAAAACCACGTCAGGGAATTTCAGGTGCACTGCATGGAAGTCGCATATGATGACACGTATCTAATGCGGCTCTTCCCCTGAAGCCTGACTGGTCCAGCTATGGAATGGTTTTCTCGCCTACCCACGGGCATTAAAACATTCGAGGAAATTGTGGAGGCTTTCCTTAAAAATTACGCTTTTAATATGGGTGCGGATGTCAGTTTAGAAGAACTATCTGCACTTAAACAAAGAAGAGGAGAGTTATTTGCATCCTTCTTGCAAAGATGGTGATCCAAGGCCAATCAGAGAAAGTGGGCCATGCCAGAGGAACAACAAGTTTGCACCATCATAGCCAGCTTAGATGAAAACCTGGCGTTCTACCTAAAAATGCAGTGCATCACATCTTACGATCAACTAATTCCAAAGGCGCTCAACATCGAAAGAGCCCTTACTGCACGAGGAGGTGCACCTACATTCACTCCACCGCAGGATAACCGCCCGTCCAACAACTACAATGATAAACCTCGAACATGGTCGAGGAACAAAAATATCACGAACGACGGCGTGGTTGATGCTAAGGTAGTCATCAGTGCTCCTAAGCAAAATACCCAAAATCATCATCATCCACAAACTCATAACCACAACAATGTGCAGGCTAATGCGGTAGTAGCACAGTCACAACCACCTTCCACTAGCCAAGTCAACAATGTGGGTAATCAAGGAGGACCACCTCCCCGCAACAAGTTTCCCCCCAAGAGGAAGTTCACAGCCCTTGGTGAATCGATTGAGTCTGTCATGAAGAAATTGGTCAAAGAAAACCTAATCAAAATTTCTAACTTCGAACAATACACAGAGCCCATGACCAAACCGCCGTGGTACAACGAGAATCTCCTGTGTGACTTCCACAAAGTTAAAGGACACACCACCGCCAACTGCATGAGACTCAAGAATATCATCCAAGACCTCATCGAGGATAAGGTCATCAACATCAAGCAGCCGGCCGAAAACCAAGACCTAAAAATCTACACGAATCCGATGCCGAATCATAATCAGGGAAATAACCAAGGGAATAATAAGGGTAAACAAAAGTATGCTAGTGCCAATCCAGTATACGAGGAGATAGTCGGATGTGTCGACGAGTTGGTCACTGTCATAAATATCAAGGGAACCAACAATGACTGTGGAGTCACCACACGAGGCGGAAAAGTTACCATTGCCGGGGCACCTGCTAAGACCCCCATTACCAACACAAAGGCCATTCCCTATGATTACAATGTAATTGACCAACTGAAGAGAACACCCGCACAAATATCCATCATGGAATTACTAAAAATCTCCGCCGCTCATCGATAGATCCTGGATGAAGCACTAGCTGCCTCTACCGTCGCTGCTACCCTTGACACAGAGCAATTTCAGGCTATGGTAGGTAACATCGTTACCCCGAATCTCATCACATTTTCGGACCAAGATTTCCCCCCGTAGCCATCTCATAACCGGGCACTTCACCTCCAAATCCTAGTTCATAAAAAGAAAGTCAAGCAAGTCCTGGTAGATGGTGGTGTAGGTCTTAATATTTGTTCTCTGAAACTTATAAAGAAATTGGGATTCGCTGAGGATTCCATCAATAAAAAAAAAAGTATCACCATAAGAGCATATGATGACCAAGAAAGAGTGTCTTAGGGCACTATCAAGATCCCCATCCAAGTGGGGCCAGCAACCATGGAAACAACTTGTCAAGTTCTTGACCTTGATTTGCCATACAACATCCTCCTAGGACGCCCATGGATACATGGAATGAAGGCAGT
This sequence comes from Sequoiadendron giganteum, assembly GCA_007115665.2. Classification (NCBI taxonomy): domain Eukaryota; kingdom Viridiplantae; phylum Streptophyta; class Pinopsida; order Cupressales; family Cupressaceae; genus Sequoiadendron; species Sequoiadendron giganteum. The sequence continues at coordinate 571,383,043 of CM021107.1, read as the reverse complement.
GGCCTCAACCTATCATCAGTGCATTAAGTTCTCATATCAAAATGAGGAGGTTACCATATATGGGGATCCCGAACCCTTCGCCTATTGCAAAAACTTGGAAGCCAAGTTTTACAAGATCCCTCAAGTACCTAAAAATGATGAAGGACCATCCACTTCATACATAGACCCAGCTAATCTCACCTCTACTTCTGCGACAGAGACACCTGCCATCCCCGACATATCCGAGATCAAGAACATGATACAAGACAATGGATGCGGTGATTATAGAATGAAGAGAAATGCTTTTGTTGTAGGAGAGTTACCACAATCTCCTAGATCACATGGGCAGCCACAATTGACTCAAACACCTGTCCGCACTAGAACAGAACCCTCTAGATTCCACAGTTGGGGGGATCTCAGTCAGGAAAATGTGGACGAGGAGGACATCACAAACACTCTGTACCAAGATGAAAGACCCACTCCCACCCTACCCATGGAGGAAACAAACAGAGGGTTACAAATGATGTTCGGCATGGGCTATAACAGGAATGAAAGCCTAGGAAGAAATAGTGATGGACGGTTGGAGCCCATCATTGTAGAAAGAAGAACGCAGAACCTTGGCCTCGGTTGTACCCCTCTGAGTATAACTGTGCGTGGCAGAAGTGTTCCTAATAGGGCAGTCAGGTCCTCTCCTCGGGTCTCGACAACTGATCTTAGATTACCCGTGTCCACAGGCCTACCTCTCGATAACTTCACATTTGACATAACTGACGTTTGTAGTAGCAGTGATGATGATGACACCATAGGTGGCCTACCTAGGCTCTTTGAAGATTCCACCTTATTGATGATTAGTGTCTCACCCGCTGAGCCAATCCAACAAACCCACCAAATCCACTTAGTATACCCCCAACTCATCGATCACGACCAACGGGGACCGCCGATTCTAGACTCATTAGAAAACGATGAGGCTCTCTCCGAATTCATGGGACTAAGGGATACTGTTCCATGTGGAGATCACAAGGCAGGATTTGATATCACTCTAGACACACAAGCATACTATGGGGAGACGATTGAGTCTTTCAGTCGCAAAAGAAAAAGATCGAGAATAAGCTCAGAGTTATTGAGTGAAAACCACACTGTGACACTCTCTAACCATAAAATAGTAAAAATAAAGGACGCATCCAATGGCGAAAACCTCTCTGAGGCACCAGAGGATGAAGGATTCAATCTCCCCCTTACTGCTCTACACCAGGAGAAGTCAACAGTATTGGCAGAACAGTGCAACCCGGTCAACTTAGGAGCAGAATCAGAACCACAAATTACCTTCTATGCAGAATCCCTCCTAGAAGAAGAACAAAAACTACTAGCAGCTTTCCTAAAGGAGAGAAAGGTAAATTTTGCATGGACCTATGCAGACATGCCAGGCCTGGATCCTGAAGTAGTAGTGCATCATTTGGCCATTCACCCCGGAGCAAAACCAGTCAGACAGAAGCTAAGGAAGATGCACCCACAAATAGCCTTGCTTGTAAAGATTGAGCTACAGAAAATTCTGGATGTTGGCTTCATACGCCCGATTGACTATCCAGAATGGGTATCTAACCTCGTACCAGTCTCAAAACCGAAAGAGGGCATCCGCATCTGCACTGATTTCAGAGACCTAAACAAAGCATGTCCCAAGGATGACTTTCCACTACCCAACATTCACATGATAGTGGATATGACGGCCGGACATGAGATGCTTTCCCTAATGGATGGTTTCTCGGGGTACAATCAGATATTGATCGCAAAAGAAGACCAACATAAGACAGCATTCACATGTCCATGGGGCACCTATTGCTGGAATGTAATGCCATTTGGGTTGAAGAATGCAAGAGCTACCTATCAAAGAGCCATGACATTAATCTTCCACGACATGATCCACAAAACAGTCGAAGATTATGTAGATGACATACTTGCTAAATCAAAGAAGAGACAAGACCATATAGCAACTCTAAGTGCTATCTTTGACAGGCTTGAACAATATAAGGTTAGACTCAACCCGAAGAAGTGTGTCTTTGGGGTGCAATCAGGGAAGCTGCTAGGATACGTAGTTTCAATGAGAGGGATAGAGGTAGATCCTGCAAAGGTAAAAGCAATCCTTGAAATGAAAGCACCAAGAATGTTGAAACAACTAAGAGGATTGCAAGGAAGACTCCAGTCCATTCGAAGATTCATAGCACAATTGGTAGATAAATAGATTGCCTATTCACACCTACTTCACAAGGGAGTAGCTTTCAGATGGGATGACAAATGCGAGCAAGCATTCAACAAAATAAAAGAATATCTACTTACACCACCTATATTGATGCCACCAATTGTGGGGAAATCACTAATCCTATATATCTCTGCAACAACAGCCGCCCTGGGGGCCCTTTTAGCCCAACATGATGAAAAGGGCTATCTACTACATCAGCAGAACAATGGTGGGACATGAGCTCAATTACACGTCAATAGAGAAAGCTTGCCTAGCATTGGTATTTGCGGCTCAGAAATTCAGACACTACATGCTAGCACACCAAATCAAGTTGATTGCCAAAATAGACCCTCTAAAGTACCTATTGACAAAAGCAGCACTTACAGGTAGAATGGCTAAGTGGGTAATGATATTATCTGAACATGATATCGAGTATGTAGAACGAAAAGCCATAAAAGGACAAGTCATTGCGGATCAGCTGGCAGAAGCTCCCCTCTACACAGATAATCCACTCATATCAGAATTCCCAGATGAGTCCCTTTTTAACCTTGATGCAACAGACCACTGGAAGTTATACTTTGATGGCTCTCACACACAACATGGGTCAGGAGCTGGTGTGTTTTTCATCACGCCGCAAGGAGACTGCATACCTAGATCATACAAGCTGGCATTCCCTTGTACGAACAATATAGCAGAATATGAGGCTTTGACCATAGGACTCAAGATTGCAGCACAATGGCGAATCATGGCACTAAAAGTCTATGGCGACTCGCAACTTATCATCAACCAAGTCAACGGCGAATACCAAACCAAGGATGATAAGCTCACACCATACAAGAAGGTGGTAGAAAGCCTCAAGGAATCTTTCATCGACATTACCTTTGAGCAGATACCAAGGACAAACAACAGAGCGGCTGATGCAATGGCGACAATTGGATCCTTACTCGACATCCCTCGTAACGTCTCGAAACATGAATTCCTCGTAGAGCAGCTTCTCGTACCCACATTCGAGGTACCAGAGTCAGAATACGCATGTGAACTCGTTGGTCCCGGTGATCTTTGGTATCATGATATATACACCTACCTAAAGTTAGGAATCCTCCCCACTGACATCACCCCGAACCTAAAACGCACTTTCATCAAAAGAACTTCACGATTCGTCATCCTAGGAGAGACCCTCTTCCGTAGGAGTACCGATGGAACCCTGTTACGTTGTTTAAAACCCGAGGAAGCCCTGACTGCTCTAACTGAGGTACACAATGGCACGTGTGGGTCACACTCAAGTGGTATGACCTTGGCTAAAAAGTTGCTAAGAACAGGGTACTACTGGCCGACGATGGAAAAAGAGGCACACAATTTTGTTAGAAAATGCTTGCAATGCCAACAGCATGGAGATCTTATTCATGCACCAGCTCAAGAACTACATCCTATTGTTACACCTTGGCCCTTTTCACAATGGGGGCTTGATCTCATTGGTAAAATATCACCCACCTCATCCAATGGCCATAAATTCATTATCACCACCACCGAATACTTCACTAAGTGGGTCGAAGCAATTCCCATGACCTACATCACCGGAAAGCAGATATCCAAGTTTATCCTGAATTACCTCATTTGTCGGTACGGTGTCCCCCAATCCATTATCTCTGATAATGGGACGCCCTTCAAGAATCAGGATGTCCGTGACTTGTGTGAAAAATTCAAAATCAAGCATCGCTTTTCCACTCCATATTATCCACAAGGCAATGGCCAAGCAGAAGCTACAAATAAAACCATTTTGAAAATCCTCAAGAAAAAAGTCAATGACTCTGGTCGTGACTGGCATCTGCAGTTAAATCCCGCCTTATGGGCCTACCGCACCAGCATCCGCACGCCAACAGGCGCCACCCCATTCTCTCTGGTCTACGGATCAGAGGCCATACTCCCCATTGAGATCGAGCTCCCATCACTAAGGATATCACTGCAAAACCTTATCACAGATGAGGAATACAGGGTCACAAGACTCAATGAGCTGGAATTACTAGATGAAAGGCGCATGGATGCCCTTAATCATCTACAAGTGTACCAGAATCGCCTAAAAAGGAGCTACAACAAGAAGATCAGACAACGCACTTTCCAAGTTGGTGACCTCGTGCTGAAAGAAAACCAAAAGAACGTGCCAAATCCAGATACAAAGGGAAAATTTGAGCCCAACTGGCTGGGACCTTTCATCATCACTGCAAGTTACACATCAGGGGCATATCAACTAGCAACACCAGAAGGCGAGCCTCTGCAGGAGCCTCTGAATAGCTCTCATCTCAAAAAGTTTTATGCCTAAACATTGCAAGGTATAGAACCAAAAAATACAAAAACAATCAGAAAAAGTCCTGAAAAAATGGTTACCTCGATGAATACCTGGCAAACAGGCATCTTGGTGACAACAAAAAAAAATCAAAAGATCAAAAAATCCAAAAAAAATCAGAAAAGGATTGAAAAATAGTAAAGAGAAAAAATCGTCCTCTAGTGAAAACCACTTCGGTGGCACTTTGGGCAAATACCTTGGTGAAAACCTGGCAAACAGGCGTCAAGTGTAAATAAAGTACCTTCCCCATCTATCAGGATCTGCACAACTCATCCACTCCATCACATTCCACTTATCCGCTCGCATCCATACCATAGCCTGCGTTGGTATCTGTACTATATTCCACCATTGGAACTACTTGGCATTTCAAAGGTCAGTCTGTCCTGCCTTTATCGAAGTAGTCTACCGCACAACACTGGGGGCACGTTCTCGCAACATCGGATCGGATTCGTGTATATTCTCGTGATCTTTTTCAAAATTCATCAAAAAATTCCAAAAACATTCAGAAAACTCATTCAAAATTCCAAAAAACATTCAGAAAAATCATCAAAAATCCAAAAACATGTCGAAATATCAGAAAATCTTCAAAAATTTCATCATTAAGTCTTGTCAGTTTTTTTTCTACCTTGTCGAACTACGTCGTCTCTGAGCTTGAACGTAGACAAGGTTGATCTTTGATCATCCCCCGAGACGGTTGGGTCAGTCCTTTAGGCGTCCGTCGCATTGGCAATCCGTTTGCCCATCTAGTTTGCATCTTAAGTCAGTCCTTTAGGCAATAAAATGGCAATCCATTTGTCCATATTATCATCGAGTCAGTCCACCACCAGTCGAACTACGTGGTCTCTACGTATATAACGTAGGTAAGGCTAATCTATGGATGAGCTCCCGAGACCCCTAGGATAGGTCTTTAAGTTAGTCTGTTCGTTGTAAAATCTTGAAAATACCAAAAACATTGGAAAATCTTGAAAATACCAAACATTTGTAAAATTCCAAAAATACCAAAAACAGCCTCAAAACATTTGAAAAAAACCAAAATGGTGCATCCATTTCATCTCGCTTTCACCCGTGATTGTCATCACTCATAATAAATCATCGTCGCTTTCACCCTTTGGTGAGTTAGTCAGAAGCAAGTTTAGCAGGTTCTAAAGTGAACGCCTTATCATCAGAGTCTTAAGTCTAAGTCAGTAAGTCAGCAAGTTGGTCAACTCGGAGTATCAATAGCCTATCACCCAATCAGTCTCACCAAAACCCTGATCACTACATGTCCTAGGATGAAGCTTTCCTGCGATGGACATAAGCATCAGGTACCCCACAGTAGTTTAGTCTTGGCTAGCGATACGAAGAACATTTGCTTGTTTGTTTACTTTATTTTGGTCTTTTTGACTTATCTTATTTTGCGGTCATTCCAAGGACCTCTTGATGATGCCTAAACAAAGCAGGTTTAGAGAGAAAGGAATGGGGCAACGATCATTATCTTTTTATCTATTGTGCTTGTTGGATATTCTTGTAAAATAACTTCGTCATGCATACTTTGTTTTGTTTGTAGGAAGGATGTTTTAGGTATCTTGTTGACCACATAAGAAGGCTTGCCTTTTTATGTTTTGGCCCGAGATGTCTGGAATATCTGAACTGCATTCTGAATAAGGTTATGTCTGTCAAGTGTGAACAAGAGTACTCCTATCTGATTGTCAAGTCAAAGTCCATCACACTAGGCGGAACGCCATCCTGGTTCTTAATACCTTGATGCATCGCACCTATGTGTGTTATCAAACATAAAGAAAGGTATGCTCCTTTCCCATCCCTGGATAAGCAACACATCATCATCATTCATCGTCATATCCAATAAAGTCTTGATGACTAATGGACTTATTGGACTTCTACATTCTTCTTAGATTTAAGGGTTCATCCCTCTCATTCTTCTATCTTCTGTCACGCTAACAATGCATCCATCTTGCATCCATATTCTCATTTCACATAATCATGTCATACCATCATATCAGGACAACATCATCCATCTCATCCATCTCACATGTATTGCATAATCATTTAAAGTTGTTTACGATAATATAAATTTGTTAGCCTAAGCATCTTCCAAACATCTCATTTTCATCATCATTATCATATAGTCTAACCATCCATACATCCATTTTGAACCTCTTTGTCGCGAGATCCACCTCAAATTGTATCTTTTCGCTGGATCTCTCGAGGGGGCAATGTACTAACGTACTTATTTTCTATTGGGGCATCCGAAAAAACCAAAGAATTTTTTAATTTCGAGGCTGACAACATCATTCTTTGAACCAATGCAACGAGTACATTGCTTCAAAGAGGGGAAAAATGTAGACATCCAAAAATAACATTATGCATTCCACTGTAACTAACATCATGCATTTGTTTCTTCTACTAATCAATTAAAGCAATTTATTGATTTAATCCTAAGGTTCATCAAGCTTAATTAAATAAATCAAATTATTTAATTAAGTTCCTAAGGTTCTTCTTATTTGATTTAATAAATCAAATTGATTTAAAATCAAATATCAAATCCCTAAAATCCCCTAAGTTAATTAATCTAAATTAATTAACTTCTAATCATGATTAGCATTCTCTAGCTTTTGACTCAGCTAGAGTCAAATCTAAACTCCTAACTAACCCACCCACTTGCATCAATAAATCAATTTATTGATTTATTAAAAAGAGTTATTTTCCCTCAATAACTCTCATCTTTGACTTTTTTGAACAAAGATTATTCCCCCCAAAACCCTCAACAACATGCATTTATTGACATTTTTCAGATTTGAATGGGCACATTGGCCAAAACTTGCACAAGCTTTGACCAATCCCATCATATAGAATAGGAAGATCTGGTGAAGGTATCTAAACTATAGGCAACTTGAGCTCATAGCAACTCATTGTCTATCTCATTTGGCTTAGAAAGGGATTGGGAAAGGGCTCTCTCACATCTTCATGGAGGGCACCAATTCATCATAGAATAGAATAGGTTGTATTTCCTTTTCTCCATGCATGTTTGATCTAATTTTAGCATTTTATTTGGAGAAATGAACCATGTTATTCTATGAGGATGGCTGAATCTACACAATCAATGTGCAAGATTTCACCATCCTACACTATTCTCTCTCTATCCTCTTGTAGGTTTCTGCTCACCTATATTTATCCACTTCCACCATGTTGTACTCTTCCTCATTGTCTTTGCTTTGTTTTCTAGGTGTTGTTTTCCTTCACTCCTTTTTGTGCCTTGGACTGATTATTCTGATTTCTTTTCACCCTTTGCTGCACTTGCACATCATCAATCCCTCTTTGGTTTTCTTCCTTCCTCCAACATGTTGTTTCCTTGCTACAATGCATTCTCTTCTTCACTTGGTGCCTTCTCAAGGTTTTCATCATGTGCATTCACTTGCATTTTTAATTCACTTCCAATTTCATGCCTTCTGAAAATTATATTTTCCTGCCCCCTCTTTAGATTCAGCAACTAGCACCTCTCTACCCTCCTCCATGAGGATTTCTTCTTCCAAAGGCTGCTCACAACCTTCCCTATTCGTAGCCAAATCAGACACAATTTTAGTCAGTTTCATCCCTTCTAAAATAACTAGTAAGAAGATGTAATTTCTTGTTGAATGTCGACACTTACCATTAAAGGCTTAATGTAAGCAGATTTGAACAGTGTATTCAAAATAAATGTAAAAGTAAATGCATTAACTAGATATCATAATTCCACATTTTATTATGATAATTAAATCTGTCTTTGACGAACAACTGGTGCAAGAACTTGTATGATATCGATGATTGCTTACACATTTTTTAATCTAAGGGAAGGCAACTTGTCTACCAAGAAACATGATCAGGAAATTTGAGAATCTGTCCCTTACGAAATGCATGCCGCATCATGCCCATCCACATAACTGACAATTTCGTACAGCAACAGTAGGCGAAACTTAAAATTTCGTGTACAAATATTTGACGCACAAAAGCTCGTGTGCAAATATTTGAACGCATCAAATGCAATTTAAGTGAATACTAAAACAATTTATTTAAATAAGTTTAAATAAAAAATATTCTTAAGAATCATTTAAATATACAAATAAGTTAAACAATTTTAAATAAATTTATTTAAATAAAAATGTGATATTTTAGTAAGTACTAAAATATAAAGTTAAACATCATTAAGAATTTAAATAAATTGTTTAAACCACTATTTTTATTTAAAATTAAATTAAAATATTATATTAAATCATTAAATTTACATTATAAAGTTTTAAATAATTTGATATAACAATAAGTTTTTAAATAAATAATTAGATCACTATTAAATCAATAAAGACAATTAATTAAATAATTGTTTAAATTTATTATATTATATTAATCAAATAATAAATAAATTAGTAAATTATTTCGGTATAATAGATTAAACTTTCAAATACAAATAAGGCTTAACAATATTTAAAAATGATTTAACTATTGTTTAATTTATTGTTAAGTGTTTATGCTCTTCTTTAAGTGTTTACTATTAAACATGTCATTAAGTGAATAAACTTATTATTTAATAAATTCTTAATATAAACTACTATTATTTAAACACCACATGTTTCAAATAATAAATTTAAATTTGAACTTAATAGATTCTTAATATAAATTCATAATAATTTAATATAATATTTAAGTTATCGAAATTCTTATTACATTCTTAACTTTATGTTTAATATTTTAGAAAGATACAAATAATTCAATAAATTATTTAAATAAGTTTAAATAAATTCTTAATAGTGGTTTAAATAAATTATTTAAACCACTACTAAGAATTTATTGAGCATACAAATAAATTATACAAAACGGTATTAATAATTTATTTAAACTTATTTAAATAATTTAAACCACTATGAACAATTTATTTAAACTTAGTTTAAATAAATTATTTAAACCAAGTTTAAATAAATTATTTAAACCACTATTATATAAGCCATTATTAAGAATTATTATGTTATTTATATTTTTATTGAGAATTTGTGTCTTTCTTTGAATTATTTGTATGCTCAATAAATTTTTAATAGTGATTTAAATAATTTATTGAATTTATTAGTGATTTAAATTATTTATTTATGCCCCAATATCAGAGCTTTCTTCTTTACAACAAATTGTTGTTATTCCTTCTGGAGGTGCCTATTTTTAATCAAATTTTCACATAAATTTGAATAGTCACATTGAGAAGGATATCTCTCAGTATATTTTATATATATTATTAAATATATATATATATATATATATATATATATATATAT
>CM021107.1:571262877-571373099 GCA_007115665.2 Sequoiadendron giganteum | reverse complement strand
CTCTCCCCCCTCTTTCTCTCTTACTCTCTTCTTCCCTCTCTACTCTCTATCTCTCTCTCCCTTGTTCCCTCTCTACTCTCTTTCTCTCCCCTTCCTCTCTCCCCTTTTTTGTCTCGCACTCTCTCCTTATCTTTCTCTCTCTCTCTCTCTCTCACACACACACACACACTCACCCCTATCTCCTCCCTAACTCTCCCTCCATCCTTCCCTCTCTACTTATCTTTGTCTCTCCTCTCCCTCCCTCTCCCTACCTCACCCTCCCTCCCCTTATTTCTACCTATCCTCCCAATCTCTATCCCTTTTTCCCCTCACTCCCTCCCCCCTCTTTCTCTATTAATTTCTCATTTTATCTCTCACCATTCTCTCTCTCACACACACACACCTCTATATCCCTCACTACCTCTTTCCCTCTCTACTCTCTATCTCTCCTCTCCCTCCCTCTACCTCTCTCCCTCCCCCCTCTTTCTCTCTCACTATCTCCTCTTTATCTCACCATTCTCTCTCTCCTTCCTCGTCACTCTCTCCTGCTTTCCCTTCTTCCCTCTATTTATCTCACCTATCCATTTCTATCTATCCATCCCTCCAACCTCCCTCTCTCTCTCATTATCTCTTTACCTCTCTACTTCTCTCTATCTCACCTCTCTCTCTCTCTCCATCTCACTCTCCCTCCCTCCCTCCCTCTCCACTCCCTACCACTCTCTCTCACTCCCCCCTCTTTATCTCTTACTCTCTTCTTCCCTCTCTAGAGGAGGGAGGGATATTCAGGGAGAGAGGTGAGATAGAGGGAAAGAGAGTAGAGATGGAAGGGGAGAGAGAGAGAGAGAGATAAAAGTGATAGAGAGAACTAGAGAGGTAAGAAGGAAGGTAGAGAAATTGAGAGAGGGGAGGAGGGATACATTGAGATATCGGTAAGACAAATAAGATTATCTCATCAAAACTCTTCAAGTAATGATCAAAATCACACACCGCTATACCTCTATGAAGGTGAGCAACATATGCAGTAGAGCAGTATACACTGCAACCCCGCTACTAGAAGGCTTTTGTGGGTTGGAAGTATACCGTGCTACCACCAGATAGTTAGAAGCCTCTCGTGGTATGGTGGTATACACCGCATTATCACCAGGAAGTAAGAAATATCCCGCAGTATGGTGATATATCATGCTACCATACCTCTCTCACAATCATCCAGCGGTACAGAGGTAAAAGAATGAACTTAACACTTATGAATTTAATAGATAATAGTAATTTTTTACTATAAAATATATGTATTTTGTTTTCTAAATTTGTTCAAGAATATTAAAATATTTAATGATTAAACATATTTGAATGTTTTCACATCAATATTTTTTCCGCCATGATGAGTTAGAACAAAATACCCAAGCCCTAATTTTTAACTCTCATTTTCACTTGGTTTTTTCAAGCTCCCTTGTCGTGCACATGCCACCATCATTAGAGTTTGAAACCTTGAGCTTTCTGAAGGAGTATCTATCAATTTTCTCACTGATTTTGAGAGTTTTCTTCACATAAATTTTTGTTGAGGCCGAATCAAGTAAATATTTCATGGTTCATCATTTGTTTCCACTTATCTAAATGCATTTTCAAAGACATTCCTTCTCAGATTCTCATGTATTTTTCTCTTTATTTACTCTGGCAATGCCTTGCTTGTCTTGCGGCTGACATCAAAGCACTTCTGGAGCTCGCATTTCTTTTAAAAACAAGAAGTTGAGTAAGTTTCTATGCACCATTTCTTTGTATCTTACCTCTGGTTTCTATCAAAACAAGCTCGATTTGGACTTAATAGATACAAATGAATGGGTGTTTTATTTCTACCATGCATCCTTATTTTGTAACCCTTCTATCTTGGCTCAACTTCTCTAGACTTAGATCACTAGAAAAAGAAATGAAAAAAATCATACTCTCCATATTTGGTTTGATCAAATAATGAAAGATTTTTTTATTTCTGCATTTTTTCTCTTTCCCGGTGATAGCTTGGTCATGGCCTCTATAGAATATTTTTTATATTTCCAAAAAGAATAGAATGTAAAATTTTCTTTATTATATTTTTGAGCCTCCTTCATGGCTCCATGATTATGGTCGTGGGCTTTATTCAATGGCATTCTAGGTTTGTATTTGATTTGGTGTTTTTCAAAAACTCATGACTCTTATTGTAGATACGAGCTCTCAGAAAAATGACTGCAAGCCTTTTGGCACAATCTTTCACTTCTCAGAAAGAAAAATAAATCCTTCCACATTTGGGGCTCGACCCAGAAGACCCTAAACCACGGGTTTGTAATATTCTGCATATCCTTCTCCTTTCTTGAAAGTATTTTACATTTTCATTTTTCAGAACCCGCTTCACAAGACAAAAATGGAGATGATTGTTGCAGAGCATGGCGGGCTTCAAAGTTATTTAAATACATAAACATAGATTTTTGCAAGATCACTTGTGTAAGCCTCTAAGAAGCTTCTTAGGCTACTAATTTGTAATTAGTTTGCAGGGGTTTGTTTTCTCTTTCTTTGCCAATTTCCTATTTTATAGGGAGTTATGGTCTGTTTCTTTCCAATCACAAGGTGCATTTCCATGAACTTGATCATTCTAAATTATTTAAATTTAGACACCATATGGTTGATGTTGAATGCTATTTTTGCTCCAAGGCACTTTGATTTCTTCCTTAGACAGTCAGATTCCCTCAAGACATGAATGTGGTTATAATAACTCTAAACACTCATTTCAAAATGAAGAATACATCAATGTCTAGTAGAATTTGTAGAGCACTTATCTCTTATTATGAATGTTTTAGATTGTTACATATAGTCATGGTCAGATTCTCATGATAGATTCCTTTGAAACTTGTGACAGGTATGTATTTGAGGACCAAAATTGAGTATCAAGGAATCAATACTTGAAGGAGAACATGTACTTTAACAAATTAGCTCATATTCTTATGTTTTGAATTGTATATCAGATAACTTCTTTTGATTCAAATAGTAATAAGCTATATGTTTCTTTCTTTGGTTGATTGGACTAAACTTTAGAGAACAAATGGAAAATGTTTTGGAGTTTTATATGTATTTTTATAAGACTTTTTAACTTTACAACATAGATTATGTATTATTCACTTTTGATTTTTTGATGATTTGCTCATTATTGATGTTTTATCCTAAATTGGGAAAAGGGTGATGATTTTGAAAAAGATTCTAGGGAAAAAAAAATTTCACACAAACTCTAGGTGGGATGCATTTTCTTAATGCCTGAAATGAGTGTAGCATTTAGCTATAGAAGGCATCAGAAATAATTTTGCACCATAAAATGTTTAATGTACATATATTATATGAATCAACTACTTTTAATTTTTAGTTTACTCCACTGAAATTAAATAAATCCTCATTTGCAATTATCAATCCTGAGAAACTTCTTAGAGGCTTACACAAGTGATCTTGGAAAAATCTATGGTTGCGTCTTTGAAGACCTTTGAAGCCCACCATGCTCTTTCTCAGGCTACTAATTTGTAATTAGTTTGCAAGGGATTTTTTTCTCTTTCTTTGCCAATTTCCTATTTTATATGGAGTTATTGTTTGTTTCTTTCCAATCACAAGGTGCATTTCAGTGAACTTGACCATTTTGAATTATATAAATGTAGACACCATATGGTCGATGTTGAATGTTATTGCTGCTCCAAGGCACTTTGACTTCTTCCTTAGACAATGAGATTCCCTCAAGACATGAATGTGGTTATCATAGCTCTAAACACTCATTTCAGCATGAAGAATGCATCAATGTGTAGTATAATTTGTAAAACACTTGTCTCTGATTATGAATGTTTCAGATTGTTACATATAGTCATGGTCAGATTCTCATGATAGATTCCTTTGAAACTTGTGACAGGTATGTATTTGAGGACCAAATTGAGTTTATCAAGGAATCGGTACTTGAAGGAGAATAGGCACTTTAACAATTTAGCTCATATGCTAATGTTTTGAATTGTATATCATATATCTTCTTTTGATTTAAATAGTAATAAGATATATGTTTATTGCTTTGGTTGATTGGACTAAACTTTAGAGAACAAATGGAAAATGTTTCGGAGTTTTATATGTATTTTTATAAGACTTTTTAACTTTACAACATAGATTATGTATTATTCACTTTTGATTTTTTGTTAATTTTCTCATTATTGATGTTTTATCCTAAATCAGGCTGAGGGTGATGATTTTGAAAAGGATTCGAGGGCAAAAAAAATGTCACACAAACTCTAGGTGGGATGCATTTTCTTAATGCCTGAAATGAGTGTAGCATTTAGCTATAGAAGGCATCAAAAATAATTTTGCACCATAAACTGTTTAATGTACATATATTATATGAATCAACTAATTTTCATTTTCATTTTACTCCACTGAAATTCAATAAATCCTCATTTACAATCATCAAGCCACTGGAAGGAACATTGTTTCCTTTTATTTTATTCCTGACATAGCAACAACTAAAAGTTTTCATCCTCCCTTTTGGTCTAAAGCCTGGTGCAATAATCTGATACCTAAAATTAACATCTTCTTTTGGATCTTGCTTCAAAATAAGCTACTCATGATTGACAACTTGTGTAAATGGCGATTTCAAATCCCCAATAGATGTTGTCTTTGTAAGATGGATACTGAATTTGTTAATCATTTATTCTTTCATTGTTCTTTTGCTGCTTCTATTTGGGATAAGTTTAACAGTTTATGGAATCTCTCCTGGATCTTCCCTTTGCTCATTGAAGAATTCTTCTGTCAATGGAAACCTTCGACAAGGAACCCTTTACTTAGATTTTTTTGGGAGCTTTCTTTTCCTCATATTGCCTGGGGCATCTAGAAAGAACATAACAACAAAATTTTCAGGAACAAAGAAGCCCCTGTGGATCATGTCTTTGATAATATTGTCAGATTTCTAAAGGAAAATTTTAGTACCGTGGCCACGAAGGATAGGAAGATTCTGAATGCTGAGTTTTCGAACTATGACCTTTGCATTGCTAAGGATTGGAATATATTCCCCATTTTGTCTAGCTTTACTATGAAAGCCAAAAAGGACAGAGAGGGAGTTTGTTGGACTTTTCCGCCCAACGGGTGGATCAAAGCTAACTTTGATGGTGCAGCTAAAGGCAATCTGGGGGCGGCGGGCTATGGAGGAGTAACAAGGGATTCCTATGGAAATTTCATTGGTGCGATGGCCTCTCCTCTTGGCTCTCAAACTAATCATCTGATGGAGGCGGCCGGTGCTTACCATATTATAAATTTAGCCCAAAGTCTCAATATAAAAAACTTATGGCTAGAAGGAGACTCCAAAAACATAATTGACTGTCTCTGTGGCAAGTCTCCTCCCTTGTGGACCATCAACTCGTGGATTGATGAAACTAAACTGAAATTGGACAAGTTTGAAAAAGTTAAAATAACACACGCCTATAGAGAAGCCAATGTTGTTGCGGATTTTTTTGCTAATGAAGGAGTCAAGAGTAAAGAAGTGTGTACCTGGCTTAATAATAGCTATCTAAATATTAAAGTTTATGCCTTATTAAACTATGATAAATCACATGGTAAGGCATCGTGTTATCCCTTTAATGAGGACAGGTTGGATCTTTCACATCACAATCATTAGATTGTATGGGACCGAGCTCTGTGGAGTAATTTGCAATTTTACTCTGCATGCTTTGTGGGTGCTTAGATTTGACGGGGCCAATTTTAGAAAGGATTGTGTTTTGTTCTTCCTCACTATGTCGGCCGATATGGGTGGGGACAGAAAGCGAACGGAGCCAGATAGCTATGAAACCCACATGAAAAATGCTAAGGTTTGGAACAAGATAAAAAGCGGAGGTCTTTTCCCTTTTCTGGAGAAGCTTCATGGGTCAGATTTGGAGGCTACGAATCTCTTTGCCAAAAATTGGCATGATGGCAACTTGACTCTGTTCGGCAGGAATGTTGAGCTCAATGAAGATTTAATTGCCATAGTTACGGGATTACCCACTGATGGGAAGAAGTTTTTCAGGGACAGGGCTTATTCTGATGAAGTTGTCATCAGATTCCCCAAAAATGACATGGAAAAGCAAAACTTGGTTAAAATTGCGAATAGTTATTTTGATGTTGACTCCATAAAATCTATATGGAGAAAGGTCCTTCGGGCCATTATGGAGTATATCACGATGGACGGGCGTTTCACCAAAGTCTACAGGTACCACTTCGCCCTCCTCAACCATTTTCGCCATAAGGTAAGGGTTTCTATCCCTTATTATCTCTTTTGCTCTTTAAAGAAAAGTTCGGAGGACAATAAAAAGAATCCCAAAAGATTTCCTATCGTCCATACTGGCTTAATTAGGCTTATTGTCGAATATCTCCATGCGCATGCTCCTGCTACCTTGGAAGCCAACCCTGATGATGATAGTGAGGATACTGAGCCCAGTGGCTCAGATTATTTTCCTAACTCTAGACCTGGCCAAAAAGACCCTAGTCTGCATGCTGGTCCTTCCAGGGATCCGGGCAAAATTTGGGGTGCGGTTGAGCCCAAATGCCCTCCTACTAAGATCAGCCCTGCTGGCAAGTCTAACCAGGCTAAAAGCCTTGTCTCTTACTCTGAAGAGTCCTTGGAGTCAGAGGAAACTGATACAAATACTTCTGAGTGCTGTGTGGGCCCTGCTCCGGACTTACAGAATGCCGACAATTCCCCTGTTAATATTGGTAAAGAGCCATCCCTTGATTTTCTTCACCTAGCTAAAACCAACTCCGAGTCCCATTCTAAACTCCTGGACTGGACCTTCTCCGAAATCAATGAGCTTAAAATTAAAAATTGGGCCTTGCAAAGCAAGATTGAGGAAATGGGAGTTAAGATTGCGGATTTGGGTAAGAAAGATGCGGTGTGCAGTAACAGGATTACTAATAATGATGTTGAGGGCTTAAGGATTAACATTAGAACCATTGTAGAATAGAACAACCGAATAGCAAGACACAATGCTATAATAATCAATGCAATGACCGAGAAGCTTGACAAAGCCCAGCAGGGATCCTTGGTGGTTGATCTCAAAGACACTGAAGATAAAAGCCAGGAAATGGATGGAGGCATTTCTAGAAGAACACGCACTAATTTGAAGCAGACACTGAAGATAAAAGCCAGGAAATGGATGGAGGCATTTCTAGAAGAACACGAACTAATTTGAAGCGAAAGGCCCCCTTAACCCCGAAAATGGTTCAAACTTTCAAAAAGGGGGTTACCGATATGCAGGCTTTGGAGGTAGAGACAGAGACTATCCTTAGGTCTCTGAAGTAATCTTGTGTTTTTTTTTTGCCATCCTTTTCTTTCTGATCCTCCTGGTCTTTTTTGTCTACTTGTTGTTGGTTTTTTTTGGGCAGCTGTATTTTTTTTGTGGACTATTGGTGGTCTCTTCTCTATTTTGTAAACTTTGTGGTTTCAGGTCCTTATAAAACCCGTTTTACCCTTTTATCAAAAACTAAAAGTTTTCATGTTATTTTCAAAAATTTTGGTTATTTGATGCTAGCTTAACTTTTCTTGCAATGGTAGTATAGGATGAAAACAATAGCCATATCAAATGGCTTTTTCCCAAGTCCTACTCTCTCAAGGTTAACAATCTCAATCTCACTAATAGTGATTACTAAGAAAGGTAATTCCACCAACTCTACCAAATAGTTTACCGTAAGAACAATAAAAGCAAAAAATTTGAAATGAACTCCATGAAAACCAATTTCTCTAAATTGTATATCAAACTCTAGTTCAAAATATTTTAGATGGGGCTTCTCCCATAGCTTTGTTACTCGCTTGAAAAATCCTTGAAACTTTGCATTGATTTTATTTTTCTTGTCCCTCTCTTGCTATTCTTCCTCAGTTTCATCTGGATCATACATTGACCTTCTTGCCCCTCCTAAAGTTTGGACCACATCCATTAACTCTACATAAAATTGAACATCCTTGGTCTTCTTGGTTGACACCATGATATGGTTATGCAAATGAAAATGAAGCAAAGTAATCATCTCCTTCTGCACTAGCTAGAAGAATGCATGCTTAATGTTTTTATACATGATATCAACTCTCTCTTCAACTCTCATGGTTGAATATCGAAATCCATTATGGTGGGCCTCCAGAGTTCTAGTTATCTTTCTTTCTCTTCCACCAAATGCTGGAATATTTTACTAACATTTATTAGAACCATTGCATGTTTTACATCATTGGAATGACATATTAGTTGTAACGTTTTTGAAATTTTACTATGGTATGTGAACTTTGATATCATGTAATATGATTATGGTTTCGTTACACATGTAATATTAGATATATAGCATAAAAATAAATTATTGAATGAAATAAATAATAACTTTTCATTTTAAATGATTTTGTTTTGTAGAAAATGAGTCTTCCAGAAGATCAAGATGATCCTCATGATATAGATCCAGAATATGTTGGTTTTGGTATAGATCACATGGCATAGGATAATTATGACGTAGATACAAAAGACACCAAGGCCGATGACGATGATCATGACGATGATCATGATCATGATGGTGGTGATGATGATAAGGCAGTTGCTAGTAGTAGCCAGTGGCATTCATGATCATATAGACTACATCGTGGATCATTACTGATATATCGTTATGATGCCTCTTTTCATGGTTACTATAATATGTATCATTTTCACGGCTTGCAATACCATATTATTGATTTGTATCATTTTGACATGTATCATTTTGACTTATATCATTTGGACATGTATCATTTTGACTTGTATCATTTTGAGCTATATAATTTATCATTTTTACATATATCATTTGTACATGTATCATTTTGATTTATGTCGACTATTGGACATGTATCATTTTGACATGTTATTAATCTATTGGCATATTTGACTCACTTGTTTTAATCACTTCTTTTGATCTACTTATATAGATATTTGAATCAATTTTTTTAATTATAAATGATGATCATGTTATAATAACTATATTTTTATTTAATCGTATGATTTATTTAAGAGACATGATATATTTAACTAATTAAATTGAAATAAAAAATATTAAATTAATAAATGTAAGCAAAACAAGAAACATTTTTAGAAGCAAAAAGGGAAGCAATAATGGAAGCCAAACTAGAAGAAAAATAGAAGAAATCTTGGAAGCAAAACTTAGTGTTATCTAGGAAGCAAAAGCAGAAGCAATTCGGGTAGCAAACAAAGAAGTAATAATAGAAGCAATTTTAGAAGCAAAAAAATATGCAATAATAGAAGCCATATTAGAAGCAAAAAAAGATGCAAAAATGGAAGCAAAGCTAGATGCAAGAAGAAATGTTATATCGAAAGCAAAATTGAAAGCAAAACGGGAAGTAAAATTGGAGAAAAATTGGAAGCAAAATTGGAAGCGAAATTGGAAGCAAAACCAAATGCAAACTTGGAAGCAAAACCCGAAGCAAAATTGCAAGCAAACCTGGAAGCAAAACCCAAAGCAAAACTAGAATCAAACGTGGAAGCAACACAAGAAGCAAAACCAGAAGCAAAATTGGAAGCCAAACTGGAAGCAACAAAAGTCGGTGCTAAACCTGGCACTAAATCCGGTGCTAAATCTAGCACCGAAGTGAGCATACAAGTTTGTGCTAAGTTTTGCACCAACATAAGTGCCCAAATCATGAAATAAAATGCCCTAAAATCCGATGCTATTTTAGGCACTAATTTCTTGTTTTGTTGTAGTGAATAGACGAGAGGAGTGAAAGCTTACCACCTTCACCCAAAGCGCTCAAGGCTAGTGGGGGAGAAAATGTAAGGAACTCAAGCCTCTACTGCAATGGTGTTGTTCTACGCTTGCTCTATTGAAGTGATGATGTTTTAATGTTGTTGTTGTGAAGTCTAAAGTGTTTTTTGAGATTAAAGAGATGGTGAAGAAGCTACTTAGATCTTGTAGAAGAGGTTGTGGAGAGAATGTGAAGTGCTAAGAGGGCTCGGAGAGAGCTCGAGAGTGAAGGGATCCAAAATGAATGAAGAAGAGGTGAATTTGAAGGAGATGAAGGAAATGACCATATTCAGGTTGTTTGACCGAAGAGGGCATTACAATTCAACTCCTAATGAGAAGTGTAATGCCTCTGCAAGCTCCAGACGTGAGAATTTGTTAGGGGCATAAGCACATCACACGGATGTCTACGCATGGCGCGAGCGTCCCCGACAAAAACACCTCCACCGACACTCAAAATAGGTGCCAAGTGTAATGTGAATGACAGGCTTATGTGGAATTAAGCCTCTGCCTTTGGTTTTCTAAAGTGGAGAGGGGTAAAAGGGGAATTTGCATTAGGGGTGCAAATTCGCTCCTATACAGTTTCAAAGAAACTATTCTTGTTTGTAAGGTTATTCAAGTACCAAAATTCTACCAAAAATTAGTACCTCTATCTCTACATCTGATTTCTTTGGTATTAGGATTCATTGACATCCATGTTTCTTTCAAATACCACAATAAAGTGGAATTATGAATCGATACAATTGGCATTCATGGCTGGGCCTTGACACCATTTCATTGTTTTGTACACAAGTACCTCCATTTCCTTTGAAGTTTCCATGATAACTAATGCTGATATCAAGCTAGCATATTCCTTTTTTTTCACAAATGAATGACATCTTCATGCGATCTCTCAAGCATAATCTTGATTTTTAATGATCTTTGATTTTGTTTCTTTTTTAGTGGCTAGTTAGATTATTCACTTTCTTCTTTCCTAGTGCACTAAATTTTATGAGGGGTGGTATACTCCCTTGGCATGTGTTGTTTGGGAATTTGATATATCTATTAGTAATAGCTGTAGTGAAACTTGGGTTTTCGAGAAACTTACCCTCTTTGAGAGCTGGAGGTACAATTATGGTTCTAAAGCCATGTTAGCAAATTTAACTACACTTATAATACTTATATTTATAATTTTTGTTGCTCTTTATGTTGTTTTACCAATTGAAGAACTAGAAGGGTATTCTAAAATAGAAACTACCATAGCTTAATGTACCATGCTCATTACTTTCAAATTGTTGATTTTATCTATAATAACTATCATCTATCATTATATTCAATTTGGACCTTAGCAATATCACCTAGCTTATATAGCTAAAATTGTAGCATAGTACTTCATTTAATTTGCATATATGTTATTCTTATATTTGCAATGAACATAGTACTTCATTTAATGTAATATTAAAATTCTTATAAATTTTAATTCATTTATAACTTTAGATTGATATATATATTCTAAAATTTTGATTATAATCTAGACATCATCTCGAAAATAAGTCTTTAATAATATTATAACTATTAAAGATGAAATTAAGATGTTTGTACATGAAGAATTCTAATTTTCTACCTTATTCTTATTAAGAAACTAATAGAAAGTATATACTTAATAAAAGATATTGATATTATCCTTTTAAATGAATTAAATTTCTACCAAACTTGAATTTTAAAAATTTGAATAAATATGATGCATATGTTTTACATTTGTCAAAGAGAAAAATAACACCCTTGTACATTCTTTACCCATAAATATTTGTTATTAAATGAATTATATTTTTATAAATTAAAAGCACATTATACCTTTTAGACTATATTTATATTATATTTATCATTTTACCCCATATTTATATTATATTTATCTTTTCACAACATATTTATATTATACCTAGAAATACTTTAAATCACCACTCGAAAGTTTGACAACTAGAATTTTCATCTCTTAACAAAAATATATGCCTTTGATATTCAAGAATGAATTTCAACTATCACTCTTGGGCGGCGTGGCTTAAACGTCACACACTAAGGGTTTGACTTCTTATGTGGTTGTGGGTCCCACATTTACACCATTCAGTCAAATTCTCATCTTTTGTTTCCCATTTTCCTCTCCACTGTACTCCTCTGACTCTCAACAGTCACTGTCATTGCAACTTATGTCCAACTATCTCAAACTGACGGTTAAGTTTGAATTGAAATTTTGAATCTGTATCTCCCGCTCAAGCATCAACAAGAGGATTTTAAGTGCAAGATATTCCTTCTGAAAGTATGCTACTTTGATGTTTTTTTTTCCTTCTGCTACTTCTTATGGAAGCCTAGCTTGCTGCTACTACTTCTTTTCAAGAGAAACTCCATCTCTAGAGCATGTAGACAGTTACATTGGAAATCCTCTAGTAGACATGTATGCAAAATGTGGAAGCATGGACAGGGCACGTGAACTATTTCAGCGGATGCCTCAAATAAATGCGGTCTCATGGAATGCTACGGGTGTAGGATATACATAAAATGCGTTTAAGATTTAGAAACTTTCAACTAAATGCAATTGGCAGCTGTAAATCCAGACTCCACCACCTTTGCTAGCATTCCTCATGCCTCTGTCAAAATGGGAGCTTTGGAATAGGGCATGGATATCCATCGAAGGATAATGGATAGCAAAATTTTGTCAGATGTAGTCGCAACTACCCTGGTAGACATGTATGCAAAATTTTTGGAATCATAGACAAGGCACGATAACTGTTTGACAGAATGCCTCAAAGAATTTTTTTCTCATGGAATTCCCTAGTTGCGGGATATTAACAAAATGTGTCCCAAGACATTAAATTATTAAGGTTCTTAGTTTCTTTGTTACATTTCTTCCTGATTGAAAGCATCACTTATTAAGTAGTGATGAGTTGTATGGGTTCTTTGATTTATTACATGGGCACATAGTAACAAATTCAAAAATTCAAATTTAAAAGGAAGAGGGGAAAATTAATTAAGTAACAAATTGATTAATTCATCCTTTCAATTATTTTTAGAAAGAAGGTAGATTGTGAAAAGAGGAAATAGACCATGAACCATGTATAAATAAATTTCATAATTTATTTATAATAGTAGAGGAATTAATCAAATATCCAGTATCCTACCATGAGAATCACGTAACACTCCCCCACAACCATCATGACCCAGATTTCCTTTAGCAACACCATCAAAGTTAACTTTATACTAGTCATGAAGAGGAGCTTGCCACACCACATCCTCCCTTAAAGATTTGGCCTTCCTGAGGGGAAAAAAAGTAGTTTTCCTAAGATATTTTGATAGGACAATAAAAGAGATAAAAATAACACTTAATTCATCAACAACTAGAGCTAATATATGATAAACCCTTTATTACATCAAAAATTACATACGCTTACAATTTCACATTTTATTTTAGGCATTTATGACCATTCCCATATCATATTTAGGGATCATCTTAACGTCAACTTTGGCCATTTTCCTTTACCAAATTACCAAATTTTCTATCGTATTTTGATTATTCTTATTAACATAAAAGCACATGTTAAATTTTGATTAATTTCTCTAGGATATGAGTGCAATGGTCTTGATAATTTAAATGATATTATAGTGTCCAATGAATTTCACAAAATTTAAATGTTTCTTCTTTACCAATTAGCTAAAATAGACAAAAGATAATACAATTAATCTATAATATGCAATAAAATAGTTAACCTAACATAGGTAAAAGATAATACAATTAATCCAAACAAAAAGATTATACAAAATAACAACTACAATTATGAATCATCCTCTCCCATTTCCTACGGTTCAAGCATATTTCCATTTAATTTGGTAATTTCTTCATCTTTTATTTTCTCTTTCTCTACCTTGTACTTCAATTTTTCATTTCATAAATTTTTAGTTTTTATAAAATTTTAATTAAACATCCAAGTTATCATAAAATAAGTCTTTGATAGATACCCCAACAATATGACTCTATTGCACTCTATGTATCTAATTTTTAAAATCCAACATGATATTCTGAATTGCCAAAAACTCAAATAAAAAACAAAATGTTAATAAAAATTTCTTGAAAATAGAAATAAAACATTGTTCCCTCATGTAAATCTAATAAAGTGCACATTATTATAGTGAATCCTATTTTTTGTATCACTTCATTTAGTGTCACCAATAATCTCCACATGAAAACTCCTAGTGGATGTGAGGATCATTTTAATGTTAACATAACTACAATTTTTTTTTATAAGGGAAACATTTTGATTCCCACTTAGAGGATAGGCATAAGTGCATGCTTAACTCTAGTTAATTGATGGCTTAGATTTCACTCAATAGAATAATTAATAGCGTTTTTTCTTGACTTAGAATTATTTCCAGGGCTTCTTTCCTCTTGGGAAAATATGTCTGATTGACTCTAAGACATCCATAGTCAACAATTTTCTTGAGGAATTGATGACTAGGAGTTATTAATACTTGGAAACAAAATTAGGCTTCAATATTACAAAGGAATCTAGTCTCGAAGGATAGGATTGATAGAGAAATTATCACAAAGAGACTCACAAACTTATTATAATTAATTCAAGAAAAAATCTTCAATACTTAAATTATTTAGACTTTAGATCATTGAATATTGCAAAGAGCCATAGGATAATGGATTTAGTCTAGGCTATTAGAATTTTTCTCAAAGAGTTGTGGTAGTAAGTTTCCTTTTATGATTTATCCATAGGGTTTATACAATTGTCTCTTAGAAAATCATGACCATCTATAAGACTTGATTTATATGTAGGGTATATGCTCAATTTATGACATAAGAGAATTACTTACCAAATTTAGGAATTACATAAATACTGCACATTAGCCTCTAACCATCCATGGTTCCAATTGTCTAGATCATTCCCTTTAGGTCAAATACACTTAAGTAGCTAGGTTCACTAACTAGAACATTATAGAATCATTTCACATGTCTTATAAATTAAAACCCAAATAATAATATAGTAATGCACTTAAATAGGAAGGTATTAATCCTTAAAGGTTTCATAATTAGCTTTAGAAAATGGTAATAAAGCACTAAACTTGGTAGGGACAAGTAGGCATTTTTATAATATTCCACCATCACTATAACACAAAATATTTTCAAAATCATAAAGATTTAATAAGTGTATGCATGAAAACAAATAAAAAAGGGCATCAATCATATAACTAGGTAAAGGCATAAGGATGAAACCCTAATTTGAATTTCTTGGATAGATTATCAATGTTAAGAATTCTAAAACACTATAAAGAGATAGAAATAAATGGATGTCAACAACACCTCTTATTAGGGACTTAAATGTCCAGAAGGTACAACAAGAATCTAGAAGTCTCTAATAGAGCATACCAAACCAAGAAGATATGGAGAAGAATAAAATAAGGCCACAAACTAAAATGCACAAGAACAATGTACAAATATAAATTAAACATAAAAGAAAGAGAAACCTAAAACTTAAAGGCTCACAATGAACAATATTTCCCATATATTAGAGACATGCAATGACAACTAGGAATATTCTAGCATATATTTGAAGTTACAATGGTCAATACAAAATATGTCATACACTATCCTCTACAAGGACCTCGTGTACCCAAAGGTTAGAGGAAAACATAAAACCAATACCTCCCTAAATCAAAAAGAACATTTTAGATTAGTTATTCCATTCTTTTTATTATAATGCAATTACTACCTAACTAAAATATACTTATTCTCATACATTCAAGAATGCACACATGTGCATATTTTGGTTAAAGATCAAGAATAAAAACTAACTTTTGGGCCCTTATATGAACCAAATATCTCACTATGGAACACATAGAAATCATACATATTAACATTACCAAGATGATGTGGACTCTGGTGACAAAATACAGGTGGACCTTGGGGGAAAGGAAATTCTAGCTTCTTTCTCTGCTTCTTCTCCCACCCGAAAAATTTGAAAACGATAGTGGGGGAGTGGGGACCACTGGCGGTGTAGGAGGCAACTGCAAAACCTAGACCTCGCTTTTCGGGGTAAAACCTAATGGAAAATCTTCCTTCCCTCCTATGCAAAATATCTCGTCCCCTGCTAGAGGTAAGTTTGCTATTTCGATTCCTGATTTGATCATAGACCATAACACAGCTCTAATGGAACGAGCCTTGGTTGGAAAGTTTATTGGGTCCTAGACCAAACATTGAAGTGGTCAGGGAATTTGTCAAAAAGAAATGGAGAACCAGTGGGAAAGTCTTCGTTGCTGCTCTTCCTAAGGGTTTTTTTGCTTTTGAATTTACTTGCAAAGAGGATATTACGACTGTGAGAGGTGGAGGCCCCTGGGTGATAGGTAAATCGTCCCTAGCTCTAAAGAAGTGGTCTTCCCACCTAGATCTTTCAGACTCTATCTTTGAGAATGTTCCAGTCTGGGTTAGACTTCCAGGCCTGCCCCTAGAATATTGGAGTGAAGACATCTTCTTGGGTATTGCGTGCTCCTTTGGTGAGCTCCTCTCGATTGACACAATGACAAATGCTAGAAAAAGATTGGTTTTAGCGAGGATTTGTGTGGGGGTGCCCCAGGAAGCAGATCTACCCTCATTGATAGAGATAAAGTCTAAGTTGGGTTCTTGGGAACAGAGTATTGAATTTGAAACCATCTTGTTTGCCTGCTTCAAGTGTACGAAATCTGGTCATTGGGCAAAAAAATGCCCTCTTAATGCTACCTTAGAGAAAGATAAGCTAGTGGAACAAGGAAAAAAAGAATGGAAAAAAAAGAAGAATGAATCTAGAGAAGGAAGGAGGGAGAATAAAGAGAAGGAGTTGGTTATTGAAGCTGATAATCAAAAAGGCCCTTCAGAGATTGAAGTGGTTTTGGAGGAAAAAGGTGAGGTCCCTTCTGAGCCTCATAACCCAAAGTTTTATCCCAAGGAAATAGGTATTTTTGAGGGTACCCTAGCTGATGAAGGAGATCGGATCCTGTCTCCTTCCTTCTCCCAAATGACAGTTCCATCTAATAGAAATGATGAGAGACTGGGCCTAGAGCATATCCCTAGTGAGGGCCTATCTTTGGTCTTGAATATCCCTCCTCTCCCCGTGTTATTTGGTTTTCCCTCCCCTATCGGTGTGGAACACCTGGTGGAGACCAATTCTGTAGTTGGGGTTTTAGAATCCCTTGAAAAAAAAGATCAATCAGCCACTAGCAATGCTTTGTGTTGTCAAGCGAATGGTAACATGGATACATTACCTTGGGATCAAAGACTACCAAATGATAAGGATTGGGAATCTAGTAGAGATATGGACAGTCAAGATGAGACTGATAAAGAAGAGAATATATTGAAGAAGAAGCTTGGAAAAAACAAACAAGGGAAGACCCCAAGTGGCATTTCAACCAGATCAAGAGGAAAGGTTGATTGTGGTGCAACTAAAAACTCAAGAGGCAAAAAGTCTTCGAAAAAGAAAAGAGAGCTGAATAGTTTTCAGGATATAGCAGATGGTTCTCAGAAAACCATCCCGGAGTGTCTTAACTCCCCTAGTAATTAATGAAGATTATGTCCTAGAATATAAGGGGACTCAATAGCCCTCACAAGTAGGATGTTCTCCGCAACTTTGTTAGAGATCATAAATTAGATATTCTCCTAATTCAGGAAACAAAAATGTCCAAGGAGAAAATTGAAAAAATGAAACTCTTTCAATACTACTGTAACCAAGGTAATAATTCTAATGGTGCTTCAGGTGGCATTGTTACTTTCTAGAACTGTCACAACATCAAAGGTGATCCGATCTTGGAAGGTACGAATCACATAGTTACTAGATTCACTCACATAAGAGATAATTTCAGGTGGATTCAAATGAACATCTATGCCCCTAATGGAAAAGGTATGAGGAAATCATTCTGGTTGGAATTAGCCTCCATTAGAAAGATTATTGATAAAGAAGCTTGGATTGTTATGGGGCACTTCAATACCCCCTTAATGACTGGTGAGAAATTTGGGGGATCTCAGATCAACTTAGAAAGTAAAGAGGATCTTCATAATTTTATTGATACTCAAGGGTTGATAGATCTGGACCTTCTTGGAGCTGCCTTCACATGGTCAAATTGTAGAAAAAGGATGGACCTCATACAGGTCAGATTAGATAGATCTCTGATTTCTAATCATTGGTATTCTGATTACTTTTGCTCCCTTAAAGCTCTTACTAGAATAGCCTCTGATCATTCCCCTATCAGTTTCACTGCGGATCCTATAAAATGGAAGAACACCCCCTTCAGATTTGAAAAAATATGGATTTCCCATCCTGCTCTCAAAGAGGAATTAAAGAAATGTTGGAATATAAGTATTCAAGGAAGTGCTATGTTCAGAATTGCTAAAAAATTAAGGGAAGTGAAATGTAATCTTAAAAATGGAAAAAGGATTCTTTTGGAACATTTTTAAGATCAAGTCCGATCTTCAGATGGATCTAGGAGCTATCCAATTCAAAATTCAGAATGAGGGTTACTTGAATGATACAAAGGAAAAAGAGAATGATCTCCTTACGAAGATGCATGACATTATTGAGAAGGAGGAGGAGTTTTGGAAACAAATATCTAGAGCTCTTTGGCTGTCGGCTGGAGATAGAAACACAAGGTATTTCCACCTTTCGGCTTCTAAACACAGAGCTGTTAACAGAATAGCCCAAATAGATGTGAATGGTACCAGTTTTGTGGAGGAAGAGGATATAAGGATGCAGGCGGGGTCCTTCTATAAACTTCTTTTGTCCGCTAATTCGAAAATAAACCAGAATGAGCAAGATCAACTTGTGGAAGCTATACCTAGAATTATCAACCAGGAGAACAAGTCTTTTATGAATGCTATCCCCACCAATGAGGAAATCAAGAGGGCTATCTTTTCCTTTGATGGGAACAAATCCTCGGGGCCTGATGGTTTTCCTTTGTTCTTCTTCCAAGGTTTCTGGGATATTGTTGAAGAAGATGTAGTTAATGCTGTTAAGGAATTTTTTGGAGCCAGATGTCTTTTAAAAGAACTAAATGCTACTTTCTTGGTCCTCGTCCCCAAGAATCCCGGAGCTGACAACTTTGAGGCTTTCAGGCCTATCAGCCTATGTAATTCTATATAGAAGATCATCTCTAAGGTCTTAACATCTGGATTCTTATTCTTTTTGCCTTCCTTGATCTCTCCTCAACAGAATGGATTCATCCCTGGCAGACAAATCCTTAACTCTATTGTTTTGGTTCATGAGAACATTCACTCCCTTGTTGAATCGAAGACTGAAGGTTTCCTCTTAAAGTGTGATATTTCAAAAGCCTATGACAGAGTTGATTGGGTTTTTCTATTTAAAATTTTGAAGGCCTTCGGATTTAATAATAGGGTGGTTCAAAAGGTGGAACAACTTGTGTCCACTGCTTCCATATCGGTTATGGTCAATGGTTCCCTGGCTTCCTTTTTTCAGAGTACCAGAGGTTTCAGGCAGGGTGATCCTATCTCTCCTATTTTATTCACTATTATGGCCGAAAGCTTAGGTAGGAACCTGAAAAAACTGATTGATTTTAAAGTTATATCTGGGTTCAGACCGTCCTCAGGCAACTTGGTGTGCTCTCATCAACAATTCGTTTATGATACTATGCTCATGGGTCAAGCTTCTGTATCTGAATCTAAATCTATTAAACATCTGCCTGACAAGTATGGGAGAGCTTCAGGACAGCTGATCAACAATCAAAAAATCTTGCTATTCTTTTTCAATACTTCGGTTCATCGACAAACCAAAATTGCCAGAATTATGGATTGTAAGGTGGAATCCCTTCCTACCACCTACTTGGGTCTTCCTTTATGTTTGAAACCTCTTGATGCCTTCTGGATTTCGTTGGTTAATAGATTTAGTAAAAAGCTTGCAGGTTGGAAAGGTGCTCTGCTTAGCCAAGCTGGTAAGCTTCAGCTTCTCAAACCCTCCCTTCAGAATCTCCCTATCTATGCCCTGAGCCTCTTTAAGATCCCTACTAGATTTGTTGACACAATTGAAAAAATTCAAATAAGATTTCTTTGGTCGGGTGCTAAGGAAAATAAAAGAATTCCCTTAATTGGCTAGAATCTGGTCTGTAGACCCAAAAAGAACAGTGGACTTGGGTTAAGAAGAATCAGATCTATTAATAAAATTGTCTTGGCTAAGCAAATTTGGAGAATTTTCTCCTCCTTCGGGGAGTGGATTGATATTATGGCTAGCAAATATCTAGATAACAATTGTTCTTCTATTATTAATAAGGACCCCCACCTTCTTCCAAGAGGATCTATATGCTGGAACAATTTGATTATTGGAAAAAAGATTGTGGAGGAAGGCATTGGTTGGCAAGTGAGAAATGGTAATTGTACTAGATTCTGGGAAGATAGATGGCTATTTAAGGAACCCCTGATAAATATCAATCCCTTCAGAGACTGGGCTGAGAATTGCAAGGCTAGGTTCGGTACTTATGTGAAAGATTACAGAGTGAATGGTAATTGGGTGGATTTAAGCAGAGTTAGTCAGGTCTTGGCCCCTATCCAGATTACTTTGCTGGCAGTTAGACTTAGTTCGGAGCAGCTGGAGGACCGTGCAGTCTAAATTGATGACCCCTCTGGTAATTTTTCTGTGTCCTCTACTTTTGATAAGCTCACTTCTTCTCTGGACAATCCTCCCTTTTGGTCTAAAGGTTGGAGCAAGAACCTGATACCTAAAATAAACATCTTCTTTTGGATCTTGTTTCAAAATAAGTTGCTAACTATTGACAACTTGTGTAAACGGGGATTTCAAATCCCTAACAGATGTTGTCTTTGTAAGATGAACGCTGAATCTGTTAATCATTTATTCCTTCATTGCTCTTTTGTTGCTTCTCTTTTGGAAAATTTTAACAGACTATGGAACCTCACTTGGGTCTTCCCAATGCTCATTGAAGAACTCTTTTCCCAATGGAAAGCCCCGACAAGGAATCCTCTACTTAGATTTTTTTGGGAGCTATCTTTCCCTCATATAGCTTGGGGCATCTGAAAAGAACACAACAACATGATTTTTAGGGGCAAAGAAGCCTCTATGGATTATGTTTTTGATAAAATTACCAGATCTCTAAAGGAAAACTTCAATGTCATGGCCCAGAAGGATAGGAAGACTTTGTATGCAGAGTTTTCAAACTATGATCTTTGTGTTGCTAAGGAATGGAACATAAAACCCATACTGTCTAGCTTTACTATGAAGACTAAAAAGGACAAAGAGGGAGTTTGCTGGACTTTTCTACCTAATGGGTGGATCAAAGCTAACTTTGATGGTGCGGCTAAAGGCAATCCAGGGGCGGCGGGCTGTGGGGTAGTTATAAGGGATTCCTATGGCAACTTTATGGGTGCGACGACCTCTCCTCTTGGCTCTCAAACTAATTACCTAGCGGAGGCGGCTGGTGCCTACCACATTATAAATTTAGCCCAAAGTCTCAATATTAAAAACTTATGGCTTGAAGGAGATTCCAAAAACATAATTGACTGCCTCCGTGGAAAATCTCATCCCTCGTGGACTATCAAATCGTGGATTGATGAAGCTAAATTGAATTTGGTCAAGTTTGAAAAAGTTAAAATAACACACACCTATAGAGAAGCCAATGCTGTTGCGGACTTTTTTACTAATGAAGGAGTTAAGAGTAAAGAAGAGTGTACTTGGCTTAATAATAGCGAGCTAAATATTAAAGTCTGTGCCTTATTAAACTATGATAAATCACATGGTAAGGCATCATGTTATCCCTTTAATGAGGATAGGTTGGATCTTTCACATCACAATCATTAGATTGTATGGGACCGAGCTTTGTGGAGTAATTTGCAAGGTTACTCTGCACGCTTTGTGGGTGCTTAGATTTGGCGGGGCCAATTTTAGAAAGGATTGTGTTTTGTTCTTCCACACTGTGTCGGCCGAAATGGGTGGGGACAAAAAGCGAACTGAGCCCGACAGCTATGAAACCCACATGAAAAATGCTAAGGCTTGGAACAAGATAAAAAGTGGAGGTCTTATTCCTTTTCTGGAGAAGCTTCATGTTTTTGATCCAGAGGCTATGAATCTCTTTGCCAAAAATTGGCATGATGGCAAATTGACTCTGTTCGGCAGGAATGTGGAGCTCAATAAAGATCTAATTTCCAAAGTTACAGGATTACCCATTGAGGGGAAGAAGTTCTCCAGGGACATGGCTTACTCTGATGAAGTTGTTATCAGATTCCCCAAACATGACAAGGAAAAGAAAAACTTAATCAAAATTGTGAACAGTTACTTTGATGTTGACTCCATTAAATCCATATGGAGAAAGGTCCTGCGGGCTATTATGGAGTATATCACTGTGGATGGGCATTTTACCAAAGTCTATGGGTACCACTTCAC
The DNA here is from genome assembly GCA_007115665.2 of Sequoiadendron giganteum. Lineage (NCBI taxonomy): Eukaryota > Viridiplantae > Streptophyta > Pinopsida > Cupressales > Cupressaceae > Sequoiadendron > Sequoiadendron giganteum. Next base: position 571,350,954 of record CM021107.1, on the reverse strand, counting down.
CCTCCTCAATCATTTCTGCCACAAGGTAAGGGTTTCTATCCCTTATTATCTCTTCTATTCTTTGAAGAAAAGTCTGTAGACAACAAAAGAAACCCCAAAAGATTTCCTATTCTTCATACTGGGTTAATTAGACTTATTGTTGAATATCTGCATGTGCATTCCCTTGCTACTTCGGAAGCCAACCCTGATGTTGATAGTGATGATATTGAGCCCAGTGGCTCAAATTATTTGCCTAACCCTAGCTTTGGCCCAAAAGCCCCTAGTTTGCATGCTGGCCCTTCCAAGGATCCGGGTAAAATTTGGGTTGCCTTTGAACCTAACTGTCCTCCTCCTAAGATCTACCCTGCTGGCAAGACTACCCAGGCTAAAAGCCTTGTCTCTTACGCCGAAGATTCCTCTAAGTCGAAGGAAGCTGACACCAATATTTCTGAGCGTTGTGCAGACCCTTTACCGGATACACACAATGTGGACAAATCCCTTGTTAACACTGGTAAAGAGCCCTCCTTGGATTTTCTTAACTTGGCTAAAACCAATTTTGAGTCCCATTCTAAACTCCTGGACTGGACCTTCTTGGAAATCAATGAGCTTAAAATTAAAAACTGGGCTCTGCACTGTAAGATCAAGGAAATGGGTGGCAAGATTGCCGAATTGGGTAAGAAAGAAGTGGTGCATAGCAACAGGAACACAGATACTGATGTTGAGTGCTTAAGGAATAATATCAGAACTATTGCAAAACAGAACAACTGCATAGCAAGACATAATGCTATAATAATAAATGCTATGACTGAAAAGCTCGACAAAGCCCAGCAGGGTTCTCTGGTGGTTGACTTGGATGAAACTGAAGAAAAAAGCCAAGACACTGATGGTGGCATTTCTAGAAGAACCTGAGCTAATTTGAAACGCAAGGCCCCCTTAACCCCAAAAATGGTTCAAACCTTCAAGAAGGGGGTTAAAGACATGCAGGAGATGGAGGCTGAGACAAAGACTATCCTTAGGTCTCTGAAGTAATGGTTGTTCTATGTTCTTTTTCTGCTGTCCTTTCTTTTTTGACCCTCCTGGTCCTTTTTGCCTGTTCACTGCTGGTTTTTTCTTGGGTAGCTATTTTTTTTGGTGGACCTTTGGGGTCCTCTTCTCTACTTTGTAAACTTTGTGGTTTCGGGTCCCTGTAAAACCCATTTTACCCTTTTATCAAAAACATTACCATAGTTGCATCAAGTATTTATGCTAATATTACATGGCTCATCATTATTGGAAAGTGAATCTATCCCAACACATAGGAAAATCAAATTCTTCATAATCTAATGTCTTGACATTGTCCTAAATACAAACCACTTTACATATATTAATATCAAACTTAAATGCCTCATATTCACATGTTGCAAAATGACATACTAGGCTACATGATTTTCTATAGAATTTTTTTATTAGGAAATCCCAATCAAAACTCTCAAATATAGGAAAATTCTCTTAAGTAAACTATATTGGGTTAAATATATAGGTCACCTAAAATGTGTAGCTCATCTTCCTCTTCATTTGCACAAAGATCCAAATATTACTTCTACTATCAATTTGGTTAAGTTTATTAATTTTTGTAAAATATTATTGGAACATGAAAAACTAATGCTATAATCAAAATAGAAAAAAACATATACACTTGAGTCATATAGGTAACCCAAACCATCATTTAGATCATTGAAGTTAAATATGGAAAGTTGAGGCACCACATGTGAAGGACTTTTTGATATTATAGGCTCTTTATTTTTTATCACATTCATTGTAACATGCTGCATGAGACTCATTACATAACCAAATTCATTAATAAATGTACTAGAAAATTTATTAAGAAATATTGCTAGATTGACTTCATTAGTAGTTTATTCATCTTCTTTGTTAGAACTTCTCTTTTAGCATATTTTGTATCTAATTGTTGGAATGCTTCAAACCAAAGGAATGAATCACTACATACTACAACTTGGTCATTAGCATCACAAATATTTATAGCTAACTTATTAGACTAAACATCCAAATCTAAGGGATTATCTTGATAGAAACAATTTTGGATGTTAGATTTAACATCATTGATACCCTAATGGTTTCATCGATGTTTATCTCAATAATAAGCCTATGAGAGATTTATGAGATTCATCTCTTTTGAAAACAAATTATACTTAGGATCAAAGACTCCATGATAAAATCTCAAACATTCTTATATAATAGATCTTACATGCTTAGGGATATTTATCACAACTCAAAGTGAGATTATCTAATATTAAATGGACAAATTGATTCATTTTTATTTTCTAAATATGAGAAAGCTATGCAATTAACCTACTAAGATCAACTTCATCTCTAAACTACTCAATAATAGTATTTTGAAATTTTTTGTAATGTGAAATATAATTATCCGAGAAGCTAATATAATTATATTTTATTTTACCCTTCTAATAGTGAACAAACAGTTTCAACAATACATCCTCAACGAATATCTTGAAATAATTCATTAGACTAACTAAGACATGAAGATGCACACTACGTAATGTAAATCACTCCCATCAAATAAGGACAATTAATTTTCGAGTGTATTAGGTATTGAATTTAGAAGATTCCATTGAACTTAATTATTTATTTATCTTAGCAAGAAAGAATAGTCTTTAATGATGAACTCTATAAAATTATAAGTGAAAATACAAAACATTTAATTAAAAAATACGTTACTTAATTTTGTAAATTTCTTCTATATTTAAAATTGTTATTGATACAAACAAACAATGCTTCCTTGATTTCTAGTATTTGAGGAACTATTAACTACCCCTATGGAGTACACTTACTTTTAGATTCTTCAAGAATAACTTTCTTAGAAACATTTCCACTAAGAACCCATATTCAAATACATATACTATGTGCTCATGTAATATATCAAAGAACCCGTACAACTCATCACTACCTAATAAGTGATGCTTTCAATCAGGAAGAAATGTAATCAAGAAAATAAGAACCTTAATAATTTAATGTCTTTGGATGCATTTTGTTAATATCCTGCAACTAAGGCATTCCATGAGAAAACATTTCTTTGAGGCATTTTGTCAAACAGTCATCATGCCTTGTCTATGATTCCAACATTTTTGCATACATGTCTACCAGGGCAGTTGCGACTACATCTGACAAAATTCCGCTATCCATTATCCCGCAATGGATGTCCATGCCCTGTTCCAAAGCTCCCATTTTGGCAGAGGCGCGAGGAATGCTGGCAAAGGTGGTGGAGTCTAGCTTTACAGCTGCCAATTGCATTTAGTTGAAAGTTTCTAAATCATTTTCAGCAAAGACATTTTGTGTATATCCTGCAACCATAGCATTCCATGAGACCGCATTTATTTGAGGCATCTGCTGAAACAGTTCACGTGCCCTGTCTATGCTTCCGCATTTTGCATACATGTCTACCAGAGGATTTCCAACGTAACCGTCCACATGCTCTGGAGATGGAGTTTCTCTTGAAAAGAAGCAGCAACAGCAAGCTAGGCTTCCATAAGAAGTAGCAGCAGGGTTAAAAAAACATCAAAGCAACTTACTTTCAGAAGGAATATCTTGCACTTAAAATCCTCCTATTGCCGCTTGAGCGGGAGAGGCAGATTCGAAATTTCAATTCAAACTTAACCGTCAGTTTCAGACAGCTGGACGGAAGTTGCAATGACCGTGACTGTCGAGAGTCAGAGGAGTACAGTGGAGAGGAAAACGGGAAACGAAAGATGAGAATCCGACCGAATGGTGTAAATGTGGGACCCACAGCCACGTAAGAAGTCAAACCCTTAGTGTGTGATGTTTAAGCTGTGCCCTGCTGGGCACTTAGCTTGAAGCTTTACTGACACCTGCATAATCTCATGTTGATCCCGCTACTCTCATCTACCTATCACATTCTCAGTGCTAAAATATCCTTATAAACATCTCATGCTTGTAATCTTTAGGTATCTATGCATTTCCTTCAACATGTCAAGTGGCAAAATGCCTCCACAGCTAAACCTTGTAATCTTTGCTCTTCCGCTCTCAACGCCAAACCTCTCTCCACTTCCATTCCCTCTCCAGATTCCCGATCCTTGAAATCAGGTGTTATAAAGAATGCATGTCTTGAAAGGTCCCCTGTAGTGAGCCATCTCGAACGTTGTGTGAAGACAGCTATCAGTCCCCATCTACCCTCATATATCCCCATCCAAGACCTCATATAATTCGTTCCTGATAAGAACCATTCCTCACTCCGCTGTAAATTAGTTCCCATTTGTAATGAATGAACATAATATATAACATAGCAGAGCATAATGGCATTGTGATTGGAGAAACGGTTGCGCAGCAATTCCGGGCAAGATAAAAGCTTCTGGTTAGAGAAGGAATCAACGACAGAGAGAGTAAGGTGTCTATTATTATTTCATCTGGCCATGTCTGCAAATCAATTGCTCGCACTCAGAAAAGCTCAAAAACTCTAGCTCTATAATTTTTTGGAAATCATCTGGCATAACTGTGAGTTGTCTACACCCCTGTAAATTGAGATGTTGCAGGAGCATCAAGTTCTTAAAAGTATCTGGCAATCTCCTCAAATTCGAGCAATCCCGCAAACTGAGGTACCGCAAATTTGTCAATTCGCCGAAACTGCTGGGTAGTGATGATATTTCACATTCATCTAAAACAAGGTGCTCCAACAATTGGCAAATTTATGCTGATGCAAAAATTACTTGCACCTTTGATTACTATCTTTCTCAACTCATTGAGACACCCTATTGAGTTTGGCAATCTTTGAAATTTGCGCCACTGAGAAATAACCAACCAACTCTCTTAAATGCACGGGAGTCTGCAGCACATTTCGAACGAGATAAACATAAAACATTTTGCAATTATTAAATAAATTGAAATATAGATTTAATAGAGCAAAACGGGAAGACTACTTACGTCGCTCTGAGTCTCCCACAACTCTTCTAAGTGATGTTCCCCTCCATAGTATTCATAGAGTTCTAAAACCCTCGAATTTTTCAATGAAAGCCGTTCCGGAAGATTTCTTTGCTTAATACTGAAGCAGCGAAGCCAGAGCAGCTCTCTTGATACTTCACCGATTACTCGATTAAGATAATCTCCTCTAATCACCAAAAGCTTTAATCCAACAATATAGGGTGCGAGCAACATAATTTCTTCACTTATATTAGGTTCCTATTCCGGCGAGCAGAACCATGAAACTCAACAAACTCACAAATTAATCTGCATCTTTCCTACACTATAAGGCCTTTGATCTCTGAATACGGAAAATATGAAATATTGAGAAAAAATACATGATACAAAAAATTTATACTAACAATGAAATTAGTAGAGAAACGAAAAACACAGACAAACATACTATAGTCGGCAACAAATCTACTCTTTCAATTGCGGTAGCCTTAATTCCTCGAATGCCATTTCTTATCTGAAAATAAAAATAAGAAATTCACTCTTATTAAAATCCCCCAAAATCATTGGCTGTTCAAAATACATAGAGAGTAAATGCGTAAGTAGTTAAGTCAATTTGATTGAAAAAGACTAGCGAAACTCTTTTTTAAGTAGTTTTTAATGCATAAATCAATAATCTTTCTAGACACAAACATATGGGTACGGAAGAAGTTTTCTTTTCAATTGTTTGCTAAGATGATAAAAGAAAGTATTAACCTCACCTTGTTTGATTGCCATAATTAATAATCTGATGGGTTGACCAAAGTCGAGAGGGGCAATGTTGACTAGCGATTTCTTTCCCAGATCGCTTAAAAGATCATGCATTTTTATATAATTGTGGTCATCAAGTTCAACCAAACACTTATTTAGAAGCTTTTTTCAAGTGTGCAGACACTCCATCATGATCCATCCCAGACTTCAATCACCAAACTGTTCTTTTCTCTTATAAAGAAACAAGCAATATCAAGAAATGCATCTTTCTCTTCATCATCAAAGGCATCGTAACTTACTTTAAGTCTCTCTTTGATATCCTTGGACAATATTCTTGAAATCTTGTGTAATAGAGAATCCCAATCTTTTTTGGAAAAATTCCTGTGCAGCTATGCTCCAAATACCTTGAGAGAAAGGGGCAATCCCTGGCAGGCCTCTAAAAACTTTTTAACAAGCACCTCAAATCCATCAAAGGGAGAGGGTTGTTGAAAAGCGTGCCAACAAAAAATTTGCTCTGCATTGTGTGGATCCATTGCTTTCATTTTATATTCTGAAGATATATCCCAAGATGTAAGAACTTCACATTCTGGTTTTGTAATGATGAGGGGACTCCCCCTCCCAAGCCTTTCTTTAAAAGGTATGAGAGCATCCAATTGATCTGCATGATCCACATCATCCATAACAATGAGCACCTTAAAAGATCCCAAATTCCTTGCTGGAGTTGCCTTACCTTGCTCTATATTGTCAACTTTATCGTTCACAGCAAGGCCTTTAAGGAGTTGATTATGCTTGTTCTGCAATGTGCTTTTGGCTTCTCTAATATCAAAAATAGAACAAGACCTCTCCATGGAAGATGATCTTTTGTTGTATATTTCTTTGGCGATGGTGGTCTTGCCCGAACCACCCATACCCCAAATACCCATAATTTGTACATCTTGATCACCCTGGTCAAGTTGGAGTGTATTTTCGAAGTCTTCTACTGCTTCGTTGAGACCTATCGGATGTTTTGCAACTATTATTGTAATATTGCTTCTTTCTTTCTGTACAATATTCACAACTTTCTGCAACAACCCCATCTCATCACTGAAAAAAAAAAATTATTGAAAGATTAAACTACTGAGAGCCGCTTGTGCCAAAATAAAATTTCAAAGATATAAAAAAGAAAGCATATTTGTTTAGATAGGGAGACCGAATGTGTGGTACTTACTCATTATTTTTGATGATTATGCCACTGTAAAATGAGACCTTGTAGAGTGCATCTTTCCACTCCTGAAGCTTGTCTCGGCTATATCTACGTTTCTTTCTATGCCTATCAAAGGCATTAACGTATATTCCTTTCCTTTTAGCTACATTTTTAAACGAGAATAATTTTTGCACATAGTAGAAAACGAGAATAATAGAAAACGAGAATAATTTTTGCACCACTTTTAAGCATACATGAGAGCTCTGCTAAACACCAAACCAACTCTGCATACCTCTTTGAAAAAATTGCTATATGAAGTGTAGCACCGCGGATTGCTACTTCTAATGTTGCAGGCAAGAAATCGCCACAATCAAACTCTTCTGAATCTAAAAATGCTGCCACGTTCATGTCACGGAGGATATTATAGATTCTGGTGGCTAACGTTTTCTTGACATCTGGTCCACGATGATTAATGAACACATCGTAACATGGCTTTTGGATGAGTGTTGAGGATTCACCCAAAGTAGATGCAGATGGTGTGATTTCATGAAAAGCACCCATACCCTCATTCTCTTGGATGCGACCAGTGGTAGAAGTGTTTGCAGGCTCCCTCTCTGGTTGAACAGATGTGGTAGAATTAGACGCCATGGGATTAGATTTAATTGGCACAGAGAAGCAATGACAGAAAATCAATCAAAACAGGCTGAAATATGGCTCAGTTCTGAACGAAGGCAAGAGCTGAGTATTATGTGAAGCTGGATAAAAATAAGAAAAAACCGCAGAGGTAGAGTTAGTGGGTGTGATTTGCATCTAGAACTTGGTGGAAGAAACGCCCATTTCATGAAGAAAAGCAGAGTCGTCAAGGAAAGCACGTGAAGGCAGGATCATGTGGAAGAAATGCAGAATCGTACAAGAAAGCATGTGGAAGACAGTGGAATTGTACAAGAAGACAATGACTGCGGGATCATATGGGAAAGCCTGTAGAGGACAACAATTCATGTGGAAGAAACGCAGAATCATAGAGGAAAGCATGCGGACAAGAGAAGGCAACTTTTATCCTGGGTGGGCTTAAACGTCACACACTAAGCTTTGACTACTTAGTGTGTGGATGTGGGCCCACTTAATCTGTTTTGTTCCTCTTCCAAAATACCCTTGTCTAAAAAATTCTCGTCACAGTCAGCGGTTAGTAGTTCCCCCATGCATAAAGAAAAAAATGTTCATATTCAAACACACTATTCTCGCGCAGTTGCGAAAATTTGGTAGATACCCTAAAATATTTGATCATATAAAAAATAAAATAGTCTCAGATGGAAAATGGTTATTATAGCGTAAATAAGATATGGGTGTGCTCAGAAGACAGTCGCATTGTTTCACCATATTCAACAAACAACCCTTGAAACCAATCAATTTACGTCTGTGCCAAAATGGGAGCTCTATACCACGATTTACGTTCTATTTCAAGATCATTTACACTCTTTGAAAACAATATAAGTTCTATTTCAAGAGTATAATCAAATGCAATAACTGATTTGCAAACTCTTAGCAACATATAAATATGAGTGTTGTAATATAAAATAAGAAAATAACAAGATCATAAATGCAACCACAAAAGAACCATAACATAGTGATTTTCATGAGTGGAAAACTCTCTAGGGATAAAAACCACTTTTAAAAATGCCTCACTAGCTTAATGAACCTCACTAGTTACAGAGCCTCATTGGCAAAAGAACATCATTGGTTACAAAGCCTCACTAGCTACAAAATGCCTCACTGGCAAAGCCCCACTAGCTACAGAATGTGTCACTGGCAAAGCCTCACTGGCTACAAAATGATCAAACTGCTTCACTGACATGATCATATACAACTTCATATAACGTTTCTGAAACAATCAATTACAGAGGATCTCTCTGTTTCATTTAAAGAATTTTTACTTCCCAAAAATAACACATTCCATATCCTAAAGACTCATTTACTTGGAATCTTTAAAATATAAAATATATCATTTTATACAATCCACTATTTTGCACATTGCTTGCAAAACTTCTTCACAGATTTTTGTTTATACATTCATCAAAATAACTTTGTGAAATCATCAACCACAAATAGTGATAAATCACTGTTTAAATAAACATTCAATGGTGTTCATGATACTGCCATTTGTTATCCATTACAATCATCAAAAGAAACCTTTGAAGTTGTCCTCATAACTGTCTGCCCTTGTCGAGTCACCGTGGTGTCTTTTAACATCTTGTAAACTGCCTCTTAATATTCCTTCTTCTCATAAATAGATGACACAACAAAAACAAAAAGCAACCCCATATAGTCGACACATCATACAAACCAACTCATAATGATAACTTGAGCTCAATGTCGATGTGCGTACACTAGCATAATACTCTTTTTATACTTGACTCACATATTTGACACACAATGTACACAATGTATGAATAAGTTGAAACATAAGACCATACTATATGCATGACATGTGAAAGGTCTTTAACAAAAACTCGAGCCTCTTTTGTTGACTCAAATAAATAAACCATAGTTTTATCTCGTGCTCTTGAGAAACATGGTAATTCAAATTCTATACATGGTAATGCATAAATAAAGAAATATAAATTTTACCCTCTGTATATTACAACACAAATTTGACAGAGAACTAAACAAATATCAATGCAAAAGGGTATAACCATGAAATATGAAAACCACAAATTCAACATGGATACCTTTTCTATAAACCAAATACCACAACAAATAAGGAAATGAGTTACCAATAAGCTCGCCATTAGAACCTCTAACTATCTTTATAACCACCAAACCATTTTCCTGTAGAATCAGCCGTCAAACCACCATAGTCTTCATCCGTCTTCAAGCATTGAAAACCCTATGCAGCAACAAATACCATATCTTGTATTTTGCAATATGTGAAAATAATTAGGGAACAAATAATATCGATATAATGACCTTGTGTCTCCAAATTATTATGTTGACCTTTTATTATAACCTTTTACCTGCAAATCAAAACACATTATTGTGTTAGTGTTTAACTTTATTTACATGCCAATATTAAACCTCATGATGTGCAACAATGTTTGTTGGTCCACTGAATCAAGCACCATAATACCTTGTGATGTTTTAATAAAACATGTGCTTAATGATACCAAAGTAAATATACAGTCCAATGCTAATATGCTTGAATAGATCAAGACATATGCCATATTGCCAAGATCAATATAAAATCTCTAATTTTATATTGATCATTAAATTGTATAATCCAACTATAAGAGTGTAAAATGCAGAATCATAAACCCATATGTACGCCAAGTACCGCTGCCTTTGTGATTAAACAAATAGCACCAAACCTCCAATATATACCACAAATGCATGTCAAAAATATATCACCTATAGGTGCCAAACCAAACTAACCATGTCTTCCATATGCAAAATACCCGAGTACATGCCAATACTGTAAATGCCACAAATAACCCTTGACATCAATGCGAAAATCAATGTTAAAGGGGTCAACCGCAAGTTATTTCATGCTATTAATTAGTCCCAATAATATTATTTAGTCATATTTATGTAAATTTCTCTTGCATGTTTGATTCTCTCTTTGTAGAAGGCTAATCCAAGTTTTGCAGGCGATCTTGGTTTTGTGGAGTTTATTAGAAACTCTAACACAAGTAAATTATTTTAAAAAATACATAATAACTAACACACAAATCACAATGGGTAGTGAAAATGATGGCAAAACTTAAATCTCCTTTTTTAATATTTCAAATTTTAAGGTTCATATCCGTGATTCAATGATGATGAACAAAGATCGAAGACAACAAATAAACATGCAATATGCCTAGGATGAATATACAATTAGGATTGTTTACTACTATTTTATTATCTGAATTTTCTTCTAGTTGTTCTTAGGTTGCCTAGCATGGTTTCAAATGAACAAATGGATGAGTACGTTTTAAATACAACAACATGACACACACATCAACATAAATATATTTTAAGTCAAATTACAATGACTAGTGAAAATACTAGGAAAAATTAAATCTAATTTTTTACTGATTTTAAATTTTGAAAATTTAAATCTGTGATTACAAAAGTGATTAGGGACAATTCTACAACTATGAGTTTGATGAAGAGTGACAAATAAAAGATGTAGAATAAGAAATAATGAGGTTAGTATATATAATGTTGTTATAGAATAAACCTGCAAAAAAAATATGCCAATTATAAACTTCTTATTACATAAAATGCCAACGAATTGTGAAAAATATAAAGGAGGAAAAGATGGATATGCAATCTCCGAGGATTTCTTGTCACATCCTTTTAGTTGAGATTTTTCTTTTATGGTATTCAATTGAGTTTAAAACTTGTGGAGGATTAGAGGATTGTCTAGAAGATACGTTAGAGTGACCCTAATGTTAAGATAGACCATTTAAGAAAGAACCAGTCTGTACAAGAACTTTCACTGCTGGTATGAATGTCGTTGAGAATGGTATGGCGAGCAAGCAACGTGACTTTGAAAGTATTAGTCAGAGCTCTGTGTAGAAAAAATGGGAATGCTATGCTTATAGTCAATCTAATAGAGAAGAAATGGTATACAAACTTGCGAAGTTGTACAACGTACAAATGGACAATAGCTAAGAAGGTCCCTTACATTTTCCATGAAGCAACACTGGCGGCCTAGTTTTGAATTCTTGCGCTTTAAGAGTCAATGTATTGTTTTTCTTTCCAGAATTGATAAAGATGTTTGAACAAGTTTCATTAGACCATTTCCAAATTTGTCAATAATACTTATGTAGATTGATTCAATGATGATGAACAAAGATCAGAAACAATAAATAAACATGCAATATATCTAAGATGAAGATATAATTACGATTATTTATTATTCTTCTATGATTCTCTAATTTGAATGTCTTTTCAATACTTTTTTAGGCTTCTTAACATGATTTTTTAAACAAATGAATGAATGAAATTATTTTTAAATACATTAAAATAACACACAAATAAATATAAATATATTTTAAGTCTGATCATAATGACTAATGAAAATGTTGGAAAATTTTAAATATAATTCTTTTGAGATTTTAAATATCAAGGTTTAGATTCATGATTGAATGATTATGAACAAAGGCTAAAGACACCAAATTAACATGAAATATGTTCGGGGTAAAGATACAATTACGAGTATTTACTATTGTTTTATGATTCTCTTATATGTGAATGCTCTTCTAGTGCTTTCTAGGTTGCCTAGTATGGTTTCAAATGAAAAAATGAATGGATATTTTTTAAATATAATAACATAATACACAAATCAACACAAATGTATTTTAATTCAAAGTACAATGGTTAGTGAAAATGATGACAAAATCATTTTTCTTTTTTCTTTTGAGATTTTAAATTTCAAGGTTTAAATCTATGATTTAATGATGATGAACAAAGATCAAAGACAACAAATAAACATGCAATATGCGTAGGATGAATATCAATTAGGATTCTTTACTATTTTTCTATGATTCTCTTATGTGAATTCTCTTCTAATAGTTCTTAGATAGCATGATTTCAAGTGAACAAATGAATGAATACTTTTTAAATACAACAACATAACACACATATCAACATAACTGTATTTTAAGGCAGATCATAATGACTAGTGATGATAGTAGCAAAGTTTAAATCTAATGTTTTTAAGATTTTAAATTTCAATGTTTAGATCTCTAATTATGCAAATGATTAGAGACAATCTACACCTATGAATTTGATCAAGGGTGAAAAATGAAAGATCAAGAGATGATAATATTAGAATATATAATATTGTCAGAAGATAAATCTACCCAAAAATATGCCTTGTAAACTTATTATTACATAGAGAGAAAAGAGAGGTATACAATTTTCACAACACTTCAAGGAGGCGATTTTTTTGGCTCTAGGAAAATTAACGGCATTACTTAATATATATTTGGAAAACTTTGATTTTTTAATGCGGTTAATTTTCGTGAATTGTTGATGGTGAATTTTACTTTGCGATGACGATGAATTTTCCCACGATAAATTACTGATGGTGAAATTTCCGTCTGTGAATTTACCTTTTTAATATGGTATCAAATTCAGTTTAAAACTTTACTTGTGGAGGATTAGAGGATCGTCTAAAAGAAAAGTTAGAATGACCCTAACGTTAAGATAGACCATTTTAGAAAGAACCTGTCTGTACAAGAACTTTCGCTGCTGGTATGAAAGTCGTTGAGAATGGTGTAGCGAACAAGCAACGCGACTTTGAAAGTAATAGTCATAGCTCTGTGTAGAAAAAATGGGAATGCTATGCTTATTCAATCTAATAGAGAAGAAATGGTCTACAAACTTGCAAAGTTGTATAATGTACAAATGGACAATAGCTAAGAAAGTCCGTTACATTTTCCATGAAGCAGCAGGGGCGGACTGGTTTGGAATTCTTGCGCTTTAACAATCAATGATATTTTTTTCTTTCAAGAATTGATATGGATGTTTGAACAAGTTTCATTAGACAATTTCCAAAATTGTACTTTGACGTTTGAGTAGAGCCTCTATAACCAGCTCTTTCCTTGAAAAAAGTCTTCTTTAGAAATTACGAAGAATTTGTGTAAGCAGACCTAAAACCAACTGCAGGGGCCAAACTCTTCTCTTGAACAGGGACTCTTTTGGAGGTTATATTACAAGAGTTTGTGCAAACATTCCAGGGATTCAATATATTCGTTGTACATTTTGTTTAAAATGTCGAGATTTCTCATTCAAAACCCATCTTCTTCGCAGCCTGGTTGCATGCCTCTGTTTATGGTATTTGTGGGGCTTGTGATGGTGTCTATGGTGGTTGTTTCATGCGCTTCTGGGACAGGGAGAAAGAGGACGCGTCCAAGCGGGAAGAGCAATATATATTTTGCAGGAGGAGCTGTAGTGGGAGGTGCAGTGGGAGATTGCAGTGGGGGTGGTGGTGGTGGCTGTGGCGGGAGCGGTGGTGGTGGCTGTGGAGGGGGCTGTGGTGGCGGATGCTGATATCTAGTTTTGTTTTGTTTTCAAATTCAGCAATGGTGTGATCTGAAATATCTAGGGATGTTATATCCAATCATGTTTTAATTCTGGTTGATGAAACCTTGTAGAGGAAAATTCATCTCCTTAAATCTGATCTTGTACAGCCATATCGGCCAAACAGTACAGTTGATTAGCTATGTGAAATTGTTTTTGGTCCTTTTTAACGAGTTAAAGATCTCATAATATTATTTGAATACTATTATTGTAATGCCCTGCTGAGTTTGTTTCCCAAGTACATTTTTTCTAGCATAAAGCAATCACTCAATCCATATCTTTTGGTTGATGGTTCATTCTTATTACGTCAATTTTCATTTAATGCAGGATTTTTAATTTGTATAAAACAAATATTTAATTGGTAATTTATTTGTTATATTATAATGGTGTTATATATACAAAGATATAGAGAGAGACAATTTATTAGTTAAATGAGGTGTTAGATGATATTGTGAGAATGAATGGATGAGTTATAGTATAACAATTTTTAAAATAATTTTTAAATTTGAATCTTTTAATAAATTTAAATAATTTATACACATAATTCAATTATAATTAACAACTCATAAATATATTTTTATAATTTTCATTGCAAGCTAAGTACAAGATTACATTCATCTAAATTTGTGTAGTAAGTAAACGTACCAAGATTAAGTTATATGTTCTCAACATAATTGAAACTAATACTATATCCAATATGAACTATCCATGTGTGCACTAGAACAATGTCCAATCACCTTTTAGCACTCCAATTGCATATCCTTGATCCTCACCAATCATCAATTGGGGTTGAACTGGATAACAAATAACCCAATGAGTATGGAACAATTGGTAAAAATGCATTGTGCTTAAATTATATATTTAACTTATTCATAACTTTAGTTATACATATTGAAAAGTAATATGCATAAATAAATCAAACCAATTTTACAAGACATATGCACATTATAGAGGGTCGATTATAATATACTATAGGAAAGCATTGAAACCTTACAACACCCATCCACTTGCCTAAATTATGCAAGAGGACACACAAAACACAACAAAGGAGAAATTACTAACTCCACTACAAAACTCTATACAATCTTTTCAAATGAATAATATTCACATCTCATATTACAAAAATATCTATTTTTCAATGTCATATGCTCTTTTTTCAAAAAAATATGTAATTGATTTAGATTTGTAGTTATGAAGTAATGAGGTCACAAACGAGGGACCTTATCCCCAACATAAACACTCAACAATAACACTGTAATAGGATTTGAACCTTACTGAAATGAACAACACCACATTTAAACCATCACAGTATGTCAATACTGACCAATACCATACATTTTAATCATAATAAAAAAAGTTATATAAAATTCCATACAACCCATATTACTTTAATTATTAATACCTTAGCCCATAACTCTTATTTCACACAGATTCACCTCTACTAACATACAAGATATACACATATAAGAATGCATGCCATCAACCAAAAAAATGTACAAATAAAAATAAAATAAACTCATTAACAAATAATCATAAATAGAATATAACAAAGATGTAAGAAAAAAATATAAGAATACATAACAAGACTCCTACCTACTTTCTAAAAATTAACTTAAGTTGAAGTTCTAATTATACAAAATCGAAGATCATTTATTCAAATTTATATAATTGAATTAATTTAATTTCAAAATTATGTTATTTGTTAAGTATGCCTCATCTAATTCATTTATTTTATTTCCTCTATTAAAATTTGCATAATGAATTTTACATCATGAAAGTTACTTATATTTTTACTATTTTATTTAATTAAAAAATAGTAATTAAATTTAATAATTATTTGTTTTAATTTAAAAGTTGAAATTATTTAAGTAATACTTATATCAAATAAAATACATAAGAGTAAGTGCATTTAAATGACACGAAAAAGTTTTCAAGTGGTCACCTTTTTTGCTCCTTTTTTAAATAACAAAGAATTGATCTTGGATGAGAAATCGAAGATAGTTACGACAAAAATTTGAAGACACAACAAGAACAAGAGTCATAGTGCTTTGAATCTTCTTTCTAAACCAGCATCTTTTTTAATGGTGGATATTAAGGGATTAAAGAAGGGGGACCACATAAAGTGATTTTTTTTGTCAAAAGAACATAACAAAGAATATATTGTGCCCCCCCTAAAATGTTAATCTTCTATCTAGTACATCAAAAATCACTCCAATAAAAAATTAGTTAACACCATGTAGTTTATACTTGATTTTTCTTCTAATTTTTAATGAATATATGGTTTTTAAATAATTTTCAAACTCGACACATCATAAAAGATTAAAAAAAATGAGTATATGCCCCCCTAATACTTTTGGAAACTAATCAAATTATTTTGTGAATTTGTATGAAATAGAGTTTAGTTTGTAAAAAGGTAATTTGTTTCAAATTTTGATGAATGTGTAAAAAATGAAACCAAAAATACCAAACATAGGATTTTTTTTAAATGGAGAAACTAGCAAAATAAATTAAATATCAAAACCCTAACCTATTTGAAATGTAAAAAAAAATTATATGGTTACAAAGTTAAAATAATGCTCAATGTTACTATGGTTTTTTTTAATGTCACATTGAAAGATATGAAAACATGATGGAGATCACACTCAATATTGTGTTATTTTTTAGAATTTTCAAAACCATGATGTTGGTGATTGATATGTAAGTTCAACTATTTAGGTTGGATGCCCAAGGAAAATCCAACACTAAGGGTTGGCAATACCAAAAGTAGATAAAAATGGGAGCATGTTATAACATTCCCATGTTATAATATGCTCACATTTATGTGAAAACAAATAAAACCTACCCTTTCATCTCTATCTCCATGTATCTCTCTCTATCTACATCTTTAGGTAATTTTATCTCCCTACATCTATATCTCTCTATCCTCCCTATCTATCTATCGCTCCCTCTATCTATATCTCTCCCTCTCCCTCTTCTCTCTCTTACTCTTCTTCCTATCAATTTGTATCTCTTTATATATACCTTAATCTATCTATAAATCTCCCTCTCCATCTCTCTCTATCTCCCTTTCTAGACTCAATATCTACCTCTCCCTTCATCCGTTTCTACTTCTCTATATCTCACCTATGTCTCTTCATCTCCCCTATCCCCTCTCCTTCTTTATATATTGAGATATCTCTTCCTCTCTCCCTCCTCTCCCCCTCTCTATCCCTCTTTAGACCTCCCTTTGTCCCTCTTTAAACCTCTCTTCATCCCTCTTTATTCCTCTTGCTATCTATCCCTCCCTCCCTCCTTTCCTCTTTACTCTCTCTAACCTCTCTTTCCTATCTCTCTCTCTATCTCTCTCTATCTCTCTCTATATCTACCCTTGAATATATTAGAGCCCTCTCTCTCTATATAATTCTACCTCTATCTTTCTATTTCTCAATATCTCTCCCTATCTCTATCTATCTATCAATATATAACTCTATATTTCTCTATCCCTCTCCATCCCCCTCTCTCTTTACATATCTCACTCTCTCCCCCTATCTTAACATATCTATCTACCTCTCCATCCCTCTCTACTCTCTACCTAACCCCTCTCTCTCTCTTTATCCCTATCTATCTAGATATCTCTCTATATCTCTTCCTTTCTACTTGCCATTTGATATTTATTGAGTTATCTATTCCTCCTCTCCCTCTCAGTCCCTCTTTAGACCTTTGTCTCTAATATTCTCTCCTTCCCTCTCCCTATTTCTCTCTTCCCCCCTCCATCCCTCCCTGCCCCCCCCCCCTCTCTCTCTCTCCATATATACATCTTTCTATATCTCTCCCTCACCCATATCCCTCTCTATATATTATAGCTCTCTCTCACTATATACATTTTCTACCTCTATCTCTCTATTTCTTTATATCTCTTCATGTCCGTCTCTCTATCTCTCAATATCTCCCTCTATACAAATCTACCCCTCTCCCTCTCCCTCCCCCTATATCTCTATCTCACTCTCTCTCTCCCTCTCTCTAGACCTATCTCTCTACCTATCCATCCCTTCGTCCCCCCTTCCCTATCTACTTATCTCTACCCACCCCTCTCCCACTCTCTTCCATCCCTCTAAATTTATTTCTACATCTCTCCCTCTCACATATCCCTTTCTATATATTGATCTATCTCTCCCTCCCTCCAAGTCATATCCCTATCTCTATATCCCTCTTTAGACCTCTCTTTGTTCATCTTTACACCCCTATTTCCATGCATACTTTTCAACCTATATCTCCCTATGTCTCTATACCTCTCCTCATAGGGTTATTATTAATTTAAGATTATCTTCAAGGTTAAATTAGGGTTAATGTTAGGATATAAGTAGGTATAGAATTTGGATTCAATTAGAGTTATGATTGAAATATGAATCAATTATGGTTATTGTTAGTATTATTTTTAGTGTTAGGATTATGGTCAAGGTTAGTGTTTAATTAGGATTAGAGTCTAGGTTCAATAAGGGTTAGAGATATGGTTTAACTAGGGATAACATTATCGTAACATAGAAAATTGTATACTCTTGAAGAAATAGACAACTTTGTGCCTAATTTGGTCCTATTTTAGACACCCTAGCCCTAATTATCCTTTACATCATCATTAATAGGCCCCTATGAGCCCATATTGTGCATTGTGAGGCTTATATTGATCAAATACCCAACTAAATCAACATATAAACTTAATTTATGCATTCCCTGACATCCCAACTAGAAAAAGAGCACCTGTGGAACTAAGTCACCCATCTAGGAAAATTAGTCCCATCCAGGTGGGACTAAGTCACCCAACTTGATGACTTAGTCCTATTTAAGCTATTTTTGGGGCTTCAACGAGAAAAATTAGGTTTTAAGTTTTATTTTCCTCCATGTAGGCCTTGGGGATCAAATTAATGGGAATTTTAGGTGGATTGCCTATATAAACAAGCCTCTAAACCATAATTAATAACTTATTCATTATTCATTCATGATTCATCTTCCATCTCAAGTCAAGCAAGCTAGGGTTTTAGCATTCTAAGTCATCAAGATAGCTTTCAAGAGTATTCAAGGGTAGATTCTTCATCCATTGTTGTATAGATACAAGATCTATCATCATGGAAATTTTCTAATTCCTTCATTTCATCTTCATGCTTCCTCTCGTTTCTTCATTTCGTTTAATTACCTAAAAGGGGTTTGACCAAGGCAAATCCCCATGCCCTAACAATCAACATTCTCTTTCTTTCCTTGTGTGATTACAGATGTGAGTACTTTGAAGACTTGAAGATGATTGAAGAATAGGTTGCTAAGTTTTTGAAGTCATCTCTTTATTAGCAAGATTAAATTATCCACATAAAGTCACTTCATAAATCACAGTTTCAGATCTAGATACCTGGAGGAACAAAAATTGCAGACCGACGGTTTCTATTTCCACTTTTGGATTTTTAGAAAAGCTAAAGTGGACTAGGTCACCATCAATGGAGACTTAGTCCCACTATACATTTTTTTCAAAGTTTTCTGTAGATTTGGATACCCATTTGGTTCAAAACAGGCATCAGAACAATTTTTCCAATCTGGGACTAGGTCACCCTCAATGGCGTAAGTGTCCTAGTTGGCTTCAATAGTAAATTTTGTATAATTCCACAGCCTCTCTACATCAAGTTTTAGTTTCCAGGTGCACTTCTCTAGTTTCATTCATTTATGTTTAGCTTAGTTTGCATTTCTAGGTCATTTAGTATATGTTTGCATATCACATTATGTTCTCAAACATTTTTCATGTTCCAAGTTTACACTTGGTGGTGAACCCCTTTTATTAGTTTTCAACATCTAGGGCATTCTATTTAGACATATTTTAATCATGTTTTCATTAGTCTTGAATGAACCTTCCAATTTTTGTGGGAAACCTCTCTTCTTTTAGGTGAAAAACCTATAAGTGTAAGGTAGAAAACCTTTCCCCTAAAATCTATGATTCATTTTGGTGAACTTTCTTTTCGAACACCTTCTTATCTGATTTGGAGTTCTTTATCATCCTCAGTTTGCATTACATTAACATTGCATGACATTTTAGATTAGTTAAGTTGCACTCTAGGGTTTCAAATTTTGCATTAATGAAAGTGCTTATAGGTTGCATTTTTACATCTTAAATCCTTAAAAAACTTCTAATTTTTTTCATTTGCATCTTAGGCAGTCTTGCATCATACAACACTGAAAAAATCAAAATGAATAAAAAAAAAATGAAAATTCTAAAAAAATCCCTAGTAGGACTAATTCGCTACCTTGGGCGACTTAGTCCCTTTATGCCCCTGAAATAACCTTTTACAAGACTAAAAACCTTGTTTTTAAGCTTCTGTTTATTTCCATTAACTATCTGTATCAGTGGGTTGAACTTTTGTTACATGTATTTTACTAAATCTACCTTAAATTGGTCTATTTCATGCATTGCTTCATCTCAATTTTGTATTCAGAAATTTTTGTTTTTAGATCATTGCATAGTGTAATCTGCAAATTACCTTGTTTGAAATCTAAAAATTGCATTTCATTCTAGGTCTTAACATTGCATTGTTAAAAAATATTAGTTACAATATTTTCCAAAATTGCAAAGAAAAAGTTAGTCAATAAACATGTTAGTCATTCATTCAATGCATTCCCTAGTTATGTGAGTCTCCTAGTGCAAGAGAATTAAAATGTTGTCAATTTCCTAGAACCTACACCCCCTCTTATCTCTCCTATTTATGGAAATGATGTGATAGAATATGTTGCAAGTGTAGACAATCATGATGATCATAATTGTTCTTCTCCTGACACCTCTCCTTTTAGCGACGAAGGCATATTGGTGAAAAAAGATACAATCTTTGAGAATCGTGAAGGTCTTGCTTGTTCTTCTCCTCATCTCCCTTGGGAAGATATCATAGCACAAGAGAATGAGATTGTAAATGATGAGGATAAGGGACTGATCTTAGATAATCAAATCTTTAAGATCTATCACAACCCTCTTTATGATCCTCCCCCTAATTATCCTATTTTGGAAGACATTAGGGAGAAACAAAATAAACTCATAAATTCTCATGAAAATTGTCCTTCTCCTACTATCCCTCCTCAATGCGAATAAGATAGTTTATTGTTAGAAGATATCCTTATTGAGACTCATGGGAATCTAATTCCACCCTTTCATGATGCCCCTACCATTTGGGAAGACCTCTTTGAACAAAAAAGTCTAATCATTGGTAACCATGAAACTCATAGTGGTCCTTCTCTTGATGTCTCCCCTATTTGTGATGAAGGTACTTTACAAAGTCTAACCATGGAATGTGATGAACATATTACAAGCTCTCCTACTAGGGTGGATACTATGGCGCAAGAGAAGGAGACTTTAGACAATCAACTAGAGCCTTCTCGTAATATCCCCACTATCAATAACAAGAAAATCAAACCATTGATAATTCCCTTACATACGATGAAGTTATTTTAGAAGAACCAATCAATGAATCTCAAACACATTTGATTCATATTTCTCCTAAAAAATATCCTCCTAGGGAGAATATCATGGTGCTAGAAAATGGCAACAATAGTAATGTTTCTTCCTTAGATGACAATAAAAAGATGATACTAGATTTCCCTTTCTTAGACATACATCAAACCAAGACCGTTGAGGTTATGAATACACAAGTGTCCATTAGATCCCCCTCGATCAATGAACCTCATACATACCTTGTGGGACATCCTAAAAATCATCTAATTCTTTACCCACCATCACACAAGAAAAAAACTCAAAACAAACCCGAACTCATCTTTACCCACCTAAGAACAATATTTTGTACCAACTGAGTTACAATGACATTGCTCACATATATGACAAAGTGTATACAATCAAGGCCAACTCCAAGCTTGAAAGAATTCTGAAGCAACTTGGAAAAGGATGTGATTCTATAGAGCCTAAGGATCTTGGTTATTGTCCCTCCAAACAAAAACCTTCAATCAATTTCAACACCATCACAAAAAATTCTTCCAAGAAAACCTTGATACATCCTAAACTAATAGATATTTCATTGAATCATTAAATGGGTATGAAGAAGAAACTTTGTTTACTTATCAACATAAATAACATTAGTTGTTGCTCCTTGCCATGTAATAGTTGTAGGATCATAACATACTCACTTTTGCAAGGAGGACCATATCATCATCCATTCTAGGCTCACCTTTATCCTGCACTAGGTGGGGACAAGGGGTTAAGTAGCCTTGTCCTCATATGTCACTTGTTGTTGTCTCTTTTGACTATTCGTTAACCTTTCATGAACATATCAGAGCAAGCTTGGTATGTGGATGACATGTCTTAATTTGGCTCGCATGTGATCAATTTACTTATTCATGATGTAGCTCAATTCAGAAACATATGACTTGGCATAGGGCTTTCCAAGTTGGCTCTCATGTTTTCTGAGCATTTATTCTTGGATAATTTAAAGCAATTTCTCATAGTGATGGTTTAGCAAAAACTTTAAAGTGGGGGCATACATAGATGACATGTTTTGGAAAAATTTAATGGTTTGATTTTTCTTTTTCTTGTGATGTGTCCTCTTCTTGGTGGTTTCATTGGGTTTGATGTCGTTAAACAGTGTACTATATACTAACATGGCATGATGTGGAAAAGGCATTCCTTGGGAAATGATCTAACACTTTGACTTATCCTCTCTTGGAGACATTAGGCACAATGCTCCCTAAGAAGAAGACATTAAATAAGGGTGATCCCAGAATACTGGTTTACAATTTTTGGCCAAACTGGATACATAATTGATTTTTTCTAACTAAATATTCACTTTTAGACACCTATAGCGGCTAAACGATGAGGAATTTGAAGATGATGCAAACTAGTGATTTTTGAAATTTTGTCTGGAGATTGTAAATATATGTTTAAAAAAAAAATTGGAATCAAATTGCACTTCTTTTTCCATCTCCTTCGAAAACTAGTTTTTTTTCCAGTAAACACCAGTTTTAAGGAGTGACACTCACTGTATAACACAATTTTTTTTCCACGAAGGATATTTTTTTTCTTTTTGAATTTAGATTTGTAACTATGATATCTAGTGCTTCCAATTGATTTCATAGTATTTTATTGAATATTTTTTCCTTAATCAAGTTTTGAAGTCAAACCAATTACAATTCAGACATAGGCAAAGCTTATAACACAACTTTTTTTGTATGTATCGAAATTCTTTTTTTTTTTGGATCAAGGACTTCAATATCTGGTGCACTTATATTTTTCAAATTCTTTTTTAATAATCTTCTATTTTTCCACATGTGCAAAACATAGAGCTTGATTTTCAGTGAAAAACCTATATTTAATAAAACTAAAAAACAAATACATAGTAAAACCAAAACATATTAAAATTATATTCATTGGATAGATCGTTCCAAGGAATACCATCATCTAGTTGGGTCCATGAAGTCTCCTCCATTTTCATCCTCAACCCAAGCTTGGAAGGGAAAAATTCTAGAGTTTTTTGGTGCTAGAGGGTTAGAAGGTGGGAAAAGGGGGGTTCAAGCGAACCAGGGGGTTCGAGCGAATCCCCTTTCCACAAAGGTTTTCTTTTTATTTCTTGTCAGGGATGGTGGGAATGTGCATTTAATGGTTCGCTTGAACCTGGGTTTTAGCAATCCTGCTTTGGGTTCGTTCAAACCCCCAAAAACCAATTTATTTCGCATGGGGTCTTTTTTTACAAATTTTGCTTCCTCAATCGAATTGTAAACCACTTTTGTGGATTTACCCATAAACAAACAAAAATCCCCTTTTAACAAAATTTTTACATGACATTCAAAAGCATTTACAAAAAAAAAACATTTACACATGTATTTTCGTGCGTTATCAAAGTTATCAAGAGGGTAACTTTGGTATGATTAGTATGCTAGGAAGCTGATGCACTGGAATGACTTTCGCATTATATGGTGGGAATCCAACACATTGGCATGACTTTCCCACTAAACCACTTCTTGGGGACTTCTCACTTGGGAGACAACCATAAGTTCTATCGCCTAAGAGTGAGTATGCATTTTTGGACAAACAACCTAGGTTTGATCCACAATGAGCTAGAAAAATGATCGAAGCTTGATCCACCTTTTTAATTTTATTCTTCTCTTCCTTCTAGTTATTGCCATTGCATGATTGTGTATTTTGATTTGTTGCAAGTCATTCACCTTGTGTGCGTCCTTTTGCACTTATGTCGATTTGACTTAGGATATTGGATTTTGGGGGCTTGACCACTGCTTTGATCCTTGTCATCCTTTGTCATCTGCATTGGTATGATTTCACCCCTCTTGAATGTGTACTTTAGTGTGAGTTTGAAGCAAGTTCATCCTCTCACTAAAGTGGGGGATAAATTTAACGTATAAAATTGTATACTCTTGAATAAAGAGACAATTTTGTGCCTAGTTTGGTCCTATTTTAGACACCCTATCCCTAATTATCCTTTACATCATCATTAATAGGCCCCTATGACCCCATATTGTGCATCTTGAGGCTTATTTTGATCAAATACTTGACTAAATCAACATATAAACTTAATTTATGCATTCCCCAACATCCCAACTGGCAAAAGAGCCCTTATGGGACTAAGTCGCCCATCTGGGCGAATTAGTCCCATCTAGGTGGGCCTAAGTCTCCTAGATTGATGGCATAGTCATATTTAAGCTATTTTCGAGGTTTGAGCGGGAAAAAATAGGTTTTAAGTTTTATTTTCCTCCATGTCGACCTTGGGGATCAAATTAAAGGGCATTTTAGGTGGATTGCCTATATAAACAAGCCTCTAAACCCTAATTCATAACTCATTCATTATTCATTCATGATTCATCTTCCATCTCAAGTCAAGCAAGCTAGGGTTTTAGCATTCTAAGTCATCAAGATAGCTTTCAAGAGCATTCAAGGGAAGATTCTTCATCCATTGTTACAAAAAATCAAGATCTATCATCTTGGCAAGTTTCTAATTCCTTCATTTCATGTTCATGTTTCCTCTCATTTCTTCATTTGGTTTAACTACCTAAAAGGGGTTTGACTAAGGCAAACCCCATGCCCTAACAATCAAAATTTTTGTTTCTTTCCTCATGTGATTGTAGGTCAAAGTAATTTGAAGACTTGAAGATGATTGAAGAATAGGTTGCTAAGTTGTTGAATTCATCTCCTTCTTGGAAAGATCAGAATATCCACAAAAAGTCACTTATAGTGTCAGAAACTAGAGTTTCAGATCTGGATAGCTCGAGGAACAAAAGGTGTAGAGTAAGGGCTTCCATTTCCACTTTCGGATTTTCAAAAAATCCAAAGTAGACTAAGTCGCCATCAATGGTGATTTAGTCCCATTGTATATTTTTTTAAAATTTTTCTATAGATTTGGAAACCCATTTGGCTGAAACGGGCTCCAAAATAATTTTTTTGATCTAGGACTAGGTTAGAATGGCATAAGTGTCCTAGTTGGCTTTAATAGTAAATTCTATATTTTTCTAGAGCCTGTCTACATCAAGTTTCAGTTTTTAGGTACACTTCTCTAGTTTCAGTCATTTATAATTAGTTTAGTTTGCATTTCTAGGTCATTTAGTATATGTTTGCATATTACATTGTGTTCTCAGACACTTTGCATGTTCCAAGTTTACACTTGGTAGTGAACCCTTTTTATCAGTTTTCAGCATCTACAACATTCTATTTAGACATATTTTAATCATATTTGCATTAGTCTTGAATGAACTTCCAAGTTTTTGTGGGAAACCTCTCTCCTTTTAGGTGAAAAACCCTAAAAGTGTAAGGGAGCAAACCTTTCCCCTAAAATCTACGATTCAATTATATTTCAACTAGGTTAAGTATTTTCTAAGGGTTATGGTCATAATTAAATTAGGGTTAGGGTTAGAGTTGGATTATGGTAAGGGTTATAGTTAGTGTTATGGTTTAATTAGGGTTAATACTTAATAAGGGTTTAGTGTTAGGGTTAGGGCTTAGTTATTGTTAGAGTTAGAATTCAATTAAGGTTATGGTTTATGTTCAATAAGGCTTAGGGTTAGGGATTAATTAGGGTTAAGGTTTATGGCTAGGGTTAGAGGATAATAAGGTTAAGTGTTAAATAGGGTTAGGGTTTAATTAGAGTTAGGGAACTAAATTAGGGTCAAGTTCACATTCAATGAGGGTTATTATTCACTTAGATTCATGTTTGAATTCAATTAGGGTTATGGTTAGGGTTCTATGATAAATATTGGAGTTAGTGTTAGGGTTGGGTTTCAAATAGGGTTAGGGTTAAGATTCAATTAGGCTTAAGGTTTTATTAAGGTTATATTTTAATAAGGGTTAGGGTTCAACTAGGGTTAGGGTTAAATTTGGGATAGGGTTAGGATTCAATTAGGGTTAGGGTTAGTGTTCAATTAGGGTTATGTTTAGGGTTAAATTATGGTTATGGTTAGGTTGAGGATTCAAATAGGTTTAGGGTCATGGTTAGGGTTAGGGTTCAATTACGATTAGGATTAAGGTTCAATTATGGTTAGGATTAGGGGTTGGACTTCAGCGCACCACACTAGAGTCTCAAAGAGTGTTGGCACCCTATACAGACAGAGGGTCAAGTAGCAGCTAGAAACACATAGTCCGTCTACTAACAACATGACCATTCTAGTTTTATAGTTGACAAAAATCTACGAAAATGAAAATTACAACAACAAGAATACTATGAAAGATACTCTAAAAGAGAAATGATAAAGAAAGAACAAAAATTCCAACTTACTCAAGTTCTAGTTTGCTAGCTAGCTCCAATAAATCAAATAACACCTACACACATAGTAACATGAAAAATGTTAGGGATGTTTTTTAGAACTTGCCTCACTCAAGTTCTCATTTTGGTCTTCCCACCTCCATGAATAGAAAATGGAAAACATAATTTTAGTGTAGGATGCTAAAATATACACATGGATTGCATAGACTAGCATCCTCATAGAATAACATATATCATTACTCAAACAATTGATAAAACTAAGTCAAGAATGCAATAAAGAAAATGAAATACAACCTATTCTATGGTGGATTGGTGCTCTGCATGAGGATGTGAAAGAGCCCTTTCCTAACCCCTTTTCAAGCTAAATGATATAGATAATGAGTTGCTATGAGCTCAAGTTGCCTATAGTGTAGTTGCCTTCAAAATGTGTGTGTTGAATGAGAAAAGATGCATTGCATGTATAGGAGAAGTTGAGAGAAGAGAGGCCACGATCAAGCAATGTGGGACTAAATCCCATCCAATAGGATAGAGACACTTGTCATAATGGGATTGGCCAAAGCTTGTGCAAGTTTTGGTCAATGTGCCCATTCAAATTTGAAAAAATGTCAATAAATGCATGTTGTTGAGGGTTTCGGGGGGAATTATCTTTGTCCAAAAAAGTCAAAGATGAGAGTTATTGAAGGAAAATATGGGTTTTAATAAATCAATAAAGTGATTTATTGGTGCAAGTGGATGAATCTAGAAGATTCATGAAGTTAGGATTAAACTAATCATGATTTGATTAATCTAATAGGTGATTCAAGTGATATGACATTTGATATTAAATTTTGTATTTCTTTTAAAATCAAATGAGAGGAAATGAGCATTGATCATTTAATTTAATATTGGTGATTAAATTAATAGACCTTAGGAGATTTATGATTTAATTAAATAAAAATTGATTTATTTAATCCAGAGATGAACCTTGATGATGATGTCAAATCTACATGTCTACATTTTGCCCCTCTTTGAAGCAATGTACTCATTGCATTGGTTCAAAGAATGATGTTGCTGATATCGAAATTAAAAAGTTTCTTATTTTTCAGATGCCCCAGTGAAAAGAAGTACGTTAGTACATTGCCCCCTTGGGAGATCAAGCGAAAAGATTGAGGTGGATCTCACGACAAAGAGGCTCAAAATGAAAGTATGGGTGATAATGATGATGTAAATGAGATGTTTGGAAGATGCTTAGAATAAATAATTTATATTATCCTAAACAACTTAGATGATGATGCAATGGAAGTGAAATGGATGAGATGATGTGAGTATGCGAGATGAGAGTGCAAATGTAGGATGGATGCATTGTTAGCATGAAAGAGGATAGAAGTATGAAAGAGGATAGAAGAATGAGAGGGATCAACCCTTGAATCCAAGAAGATGCAAAAGTTCAACAAACCAACTTTATTAGAAATGATGATGATTGATTATGATGTATTGCTTATCCAGGGATGGGAGATATAAAGAGCATAACTTTCCTTATGTTTGATAACACACGTAGGTGTGATGCATCAAGGTATTAAGAACCAAGATGGTGTGGTGCCTAGTGTGATGGACTTTGACTCGTCAATTAGATAGGAGTACTCTTGTTCACACCTGACAAACATAACCTTATTTAGAATGCAGTTCAGATACTCTAAACATCTCGGGCCAAAACATAAAAAGGCAAGCCTTCTTATGTGGTGAACAAGACACCTAAAACATCTTTCCTACAAACAAACAAAGTATGCCTGACGAAGTTATTTTACAAGAATATCCAACAAGCACAATAGATAAAGAGATAATGATCATTGCCCCATTCCTTTCTCTCTAGACCTGTTTTGTTTAGGCATCATCGAGAGGTCCTTGGAATGAGCGCAAACTAAGATAAGTCAACAAAGACAAAAATAAGGTAAACAACAAGTTAATGTTCTTCGTACCGCTAGCCAAGGCTAAACTATTGTGGGGTACCTGATGCTTATGTCCATCATGGGAAAGCTTCATCCTATGACATGTAGTGATCAGGGTTTTGGTAGGACTGATTGGGTGATAAGCTATTGATACTCCGAATTGACCAACTTGCTAACTTATTGACTTAGGCTTGAGACTTTGATGATTAGGGTGTTCACTTTTGAACCTGCCAAACTTGCTTCTGATTGCTTCACCAAAGGATGAAGGCGATGATTGATTTATTAGGAATGACGATTATTGTGGGTGAAGCGAGATGGAATAGGTGCACCCTTTTGGGTTTTTCATATATTTGGATGTTTTGGAATTTTGGGAAGTTTTACCAATGTTTTTGGTATTTTCGAGATTTATGATGAACATACTAACTTAAAGACCTATCCTAGGGGTCTCGGGAGCTGATCCATAGATTACCCTTGCTTACGTTATACACGCAGAGACCACGTAGTTCGACTAATGACAAAATTGACTCGATAAAAAGATAGATGGGCAAACAGATTGCCAATGCGATGAACGCCTAAAAGACTGACCTAAATGTGGAAACTAGATGGGCAAATGGATTGCCAATGAGACGGACGCCTAAGTCTTGGGGGATAATCAAAGATCAACCTTGCCTACGTTCAAGCTCAAAGACGACATAGTTCAAACAAGGTGAAAGACTGACAAGACTGAATGAATTTTGAAGATTGTTTGATATTTTGACATGTTTTTGGATTTTTTGATTGAATTTTTTTTGAATGTTTTTGAATGTTTTTGATGGATTTTTGAATGTTTTTGGATTTTTCTGATGAGATTTTGAATATTTTTCGATTTTTCTGATGAGATTGGGAAGAGCACAAAATATATACAGAAATTCGATCCAATGCCAGTTTCAAGGACATGCCCCCAGCATTTAAGCAATAGACTACTTCGATACAGGTAGGACAAACTGACGTTAGGAATATGCCAAGTAGTACTATGGTGGAATATGATATGGAGACCAGTTCAGGCTATGGTATGGATGCGAGTGAATGGGTGGATGGAGGATTAATGAAATGGGATGGGATGGATGAGTGAGTCATGCAGATCCTGGTGGATAGAGAGTGCTTTATTTACACTTGACGCTTGCTACCAGGGTTTCGCCAAGGTACTTGTCCAAAGCACCACCGAAGTGGTTTTCACTAGAGGACGATTTTTTTCTTTGCTTTTTCAATCTTTTTTCTGATTTTTTTTGGATTTTTAATTTTTTTGTTGTTACCAAGATGCCTGTTTGCCAGGTTTTCATCAATGTAACCATTTTTTCAGGACGTTTTATGATTTTTTTTTTGTATTTTTTGGTTCTATAGCTTTCAAGATTTAGGCATAGAACTTTTTGAGATGAGAGCTGTTTAGAGGCTCTTGCAGAGGCTCGCCTTCTGGTGTTGCTAGTCGATATGCCCCTGACATGTAACTTGTTGTGATGACAAAAGGTCCTAACCAGTTGGGCTCAAATTTTCCTTTGTTATTTGGGTTCGGCACATTTTTCTGGTTCTCTTTGAGCACAAGGTCACCGACTTGGAAGGTACATTGCCTAATCTTCTTGTTGTAGCTTCGTTTGAGGTGATTCTGGTAGACTTGTAGATGATTTAGGGTGTCCATTCATCGTTCATCCAGTAACTCCAACTCATTTAGTCTTGTGACCCTGTATTCCTCATCTGTTATTTGGTTTTGCAATGATATTCTCAATGACGGAAGCTCGATCTCAATAAGGAAGATGGCTTCTGATCCGTAGACTAGGGAGAATGGGGTGGCACCGGTTGGCATGTGGATGCTGGTGTGGTAGGCCCATAAGGCAGGATTTAGCTGCAGATGCCAGTCACGACCAGAGTCATTGACTATTTTCTTGAGGATTTTTAGAATGGTTTTATTAGTGGCTTCTGCTTGGCCATTTCCTTGTCGATAATATGGAGTGGAAAAGCGATGCTAGATTTTGAATTTTTCACATAACTCCCGGACATCCTGATTTTTGAAAGGTGTCCCATTATCAGAGACAATGGATTGGGGAACACCGTATCGGCATATGAGGTAGTTCAAGATGAACTTAAATATCTGCTTTCCAGTGATGTAAGTCATGGGAATCGCTTCAACCCATTTTGTGAAATATTCGGTGGTGGTGATAATGAACTTATGGCCATTTGACGAGGTGGGTGAGATTTTTCCTATGAGATCGATCCCTCACTGGGAAAAGGGCCAAGGTGTAATAATGGGATGCAATTCCTTAGCTGGTGCATGAATGAGGTCTCCATGTTGTTGGCATTGTAGACACCTTCTGACAAAATCTTACGCCTCTTGTCCCATAGTAGGCCAATAGTATCTGGTTCTCAGCAATTTCTTGGCCAAGGTTATACCGCTCGAGTGTGAACTGCAAGTGCCATTGTGTACCTTGGTCAAAGCAGTCAAGGCTTCCTTAGGATTTAGGCAACGTAACAGGGTCCCTTCAATGTTTCTATGGTAAAGGGTTTCTCCTAAGATGACGAAACGTGAGGCTCTTTTAACAAAGGTTCTTTTAAGGTTTGGTGTTATGTTAGCTGGGAGGATTCCTATTCTTAGGTAAGTGTAGATGTCGTGGTACCAAAGATCACCAGGACCAATGAGTTCGCACGCGTATTATGACTCTGGTACCTTGAAAGTAGGTACGAGAAGCTGCTCAACCAAGAATTCATGTTTTAACATGTTGCAGGGGATATCCAACAAAGATCCAATTATTTCCATGGCATCAGCTACTCTATTATTAGCTCTTGGTATCTGCTCAAATGTTATATCAATGAATGATTCCTTGAGTCCTTCTACCAATTTTTTGTATGGTGCTAGCTTGTCGTCCTTGGTTTGGTATTCATCGTTGACCTGATTGATGATGAGCTGTGAATCCCCATAAAATTTTAATCCCATGATCCACCATTGTGTTGCAATCTTGAGTCCTATGGTCAACGCCTCATATTCTGCAATGTTGTTTGTGCATGGGAATGCCAGCTTGTATGACCTGGGAATATAGTCTCCCTGTGGGGTAATAAAGAATACCCCTGCTCCTGATCCATGTTGTGTATGTGACCCATCAAAATATAGTTTCCAATGATCCACTATGTTGAGATTAAAAATGGACTCATCTAGAAACTCTGATAGCAGTGGGTTCTCTGCATAGAGGGAAGCTACTGCTAGCTGATCTGCAATGACTTGTCCCTTGATCGCTTTTCGCTCTACATACTCAATATCATGCTCTAATAGTATCATAACCCATTTAGCCATTCTGCTTGTAAGAATTGCTTTAGACAATAGATACTTGAGGGGGTCTATCTTGGCGATCAACTTAATCTGATGAGTGAGCATGTAGTGTTTGAATTTTTGGGCTGCAAACACCACTACCAGGCAAGCTTTTTCTATTGATGTGTAATTGAGCTCATGTCCTACCATTGTTCTGTTGATATAATAAATGGCCCGTTCGGTCCCATTTTCATCATGTTGAGCTAAAAGGGCATCGAGGGCAGCTATCATTACTGAGATGTATAGAATCAATGGTTTCGCTATGATCGGTGGCATCAACACAAGTAGTATAAGTAGATACTCTTTGAGTTTTTTGAATGCTTGTTCGCATTTGTCGTCCCACCTGAATGCTACTCCCTTGTGGAGCAGGTGTGAATAGGCGATTTGCTTGTCTGCCAGTTGTGCTATGAATCTTTGGATGGACTGGAGTCTACCTTGTAATCCTCTGAGTTACTTTAATGTTCTGGGTGCTTCCATGTCAAGAATTTCTTTGACCTTGGAAGGATCTACTTCTATCCCTCTCATTGAAACTATGTACCCTGAAGACACATTTCTTGGGGTTTAGTCTAACTTTGTATTTTTCTAGCCTATAAAATTTTGCACCCAGAGTTGCTATGTGATCCTGTCTTTTCCTTGATTTAGCCAATATGTCATCCACATAATCTTTGATAGTTTTGTGAATCATGTCGTGGAAGATTAGTGTCATAGCTCTCTGGTAGGTAGCCCCTACATTCTTTAGCCCAAATGGCATCACATTCTAGTAATAGGTGCCCCAAGGACATGTAAATGTTGTCTTATGTTGGTCCTCGTTTGCGATCATTATCTGATTGTACCCCGAGAAGCCATTCATTAAGGATAGCATCTCATGTCCAGCCATCATATCCACTATGATATCAATGTTAGGTAGTGGAAAGTCATCCTTAGGACATGCTTTGTTGAGGTCCCTGAAATTAGTGCAGATGTGAATGCCCCCATTCAGTTTCAAAACAAGTACAAGGTTAGATACCCATTCTGGATAGCCAATTGGGCATATGAAGCCAACATCCAGGAGTTTCTACAATTCTACCTTCACTAGCAAAGCTATTTGAGGGTGCATCTTTCTCAACTTCTGTCTAACTAGCTTAGCTCTAGGGTAAACAACTAGATGGTGAACCACCACTTCCAGATCAAGACCCGACATGTCAGCATAGGTCCATGCAAAATTTATCTTCCTTTCTCTTAAGAATGCAGCCAACAATTCTTGTTCTTCCGTCAGAAGCGATTGAGCATAGAATGTAATGTGTGGTGTTACGTCCGTTCCCAAATTGACAGGATTACACTGTTCTGCTAGAACTGCTGATTTTTCTTGATGCAATGCTATTGGGGGGAGATTGAATCCTTCATCCTCTAGCACCTCAGAGAGGTTTTCACCATTGGATGCGTCCTTTATTTTTACTATTCTGTGGTTAGAGAGTGCCACAGTGTAGTTTTCACTCAATAACCTCGAGCTTGCTCTCGATATTTTCCTTTTGCGACTAAAGGACTCAATCATCTCCCCATAATATGCCTAGGTGTCTAGAGTGATGTCAAAACCTACTTTGTGATCCCCACACGAAATTGTATCCCTTAGTCCCATGAATTTCGAGAGAGCCTCATCATTTTCGAATGAGTCTAGAATTGGCGGTCCTCGTTGGTCGTGATCAATGAGTTGAGGGTACACTAAAGTGATTCATTTTGACTCAGTGGGTGAGCTACTAATCATGAGTAAAGTGGAATCCTCGAAAAGCCTGGGAATACCGATTATGGTATCATCATCGTCACCACTACTACAAATGTCGGTTATGTCAAATGTAAAGTTATCAAGGGGTAGGCCTATGGATACGGGTAGTCTAAGGGTGGTTGTCGAGACTTGAGGAGAAGATCTAACTGCTTGACTAGGAGTACCTCTGCCACGTACCGTTATACTCAGAGGAGTACATACAAGGCCAAGGTTTCACATTCTTCTTTCTGCAATGATGGGCTCCAGCCGTCCATCACTGTTCCTTCCAAGGCTTTCATTTCTGTTATAGCCCATACCAAACATCATTTGCAACCCTTTGTTAGTTTCATCCATGGGTAGGGTGGGGGTGGTCCTTTCATCTTGGTATAATGTGCTCGAAATATTTCCTCATCCACATTTTCCCGACTGAGATCCCCCCAACGATGGAATCCAAAAGGTTCTGCCCTAACAGTGTGGATAGGTGTTTCAACTGGTTGAGGTTGCCCATGTGACCTAGGAGATTGTGGTAACTCTCCTACAACAAATGCATTCCTTTGCATTCTGTACTCTCCGCATCCGTTGTCCTGGATCATGTTTTTGATTTCGGATATGTTGGGGATGGCGGGTGTCTCTGTCGCAGAGGTGGAGGCGTGGAGGCGAGGTTAGTTGGGTCTATGTATGAAGTGGATGGCCCTTCATCATTTTTCAAGACTTGGGGGATTTTATAAAACTTGGCTTCCAAGTTTTTGCAGTAGGCGAAAGGTCCAGGATCCCCATATATAGTGACCTCTTCGTTTTGGTGTGAGAACTTGATACATTGGTGATACGTCGAGGCCACTTCCTTCATTCCATGGATCCATAGGTGTCCAAGGAGGATATTATATGGGAGGTTGAGGTCGAGGACTTGACAGGTGGTCTCCATAGTTGTCGGTCCCACTTGAATGGGGATTTTGATACTGCCTTGAGACACTCTTTCTTGATCATCATACACCCTTATCGTGATGTGTTTGTTCTTATTAATGGAATCCTCAGTGAATCCCAATTTCTTTATGAGCTTTAGACAACAAATGTTAAGGCCTGCACCTCCATCCATGAGCACTTGAAGGTGGAGTGTGCAATTATGAGATGGTTGCGGGGGGAAATCTTGGTTAGAGAATGTAATGAGATTTGGGGTAACGATGTTACCCACCATAGCCTGGAACTGCTCTGTGTCAAGAGTGGCGAAGATGGTGGATGTAGCCAATGCTTCATCAAGGATTTGCCTATGGCAACAAAATTTTTTAATAGTTCCATGATAGAGATCTAGGCAAGGTTTCTCTTCAACTGGTCAATGACATTGTAGTCATAAGGGATGGCCTTTGTATTTGAAATGGGGGTCTTAGATGGTTGTGATGCCCCTGCAATAGTAACCCTTCCGCTGTGTGTGGTGACTCCACAATCAGCGTCGGCTCCTCTAACATTAATAATGGTTACCATTTCGTCCACACATGCGACGATGTCTTCATAGACAAGGTTTGCGTTAGTGTACTTTTGCTTCCCTTTATTATTTCCCTGATTATTCCCTTGATTATGATTTGGCATAGGATTTGTATATATCTTGAGGTCCTGATTACTGACCGGTTGCTCGACGTTGATGATCTTATCTTCAATGAGATCTTGGATGATGTTTTTCAACTTCATACAGTTGGCAGTCGTATGTCCCTTGACTTTGTGAAAGTCACAAAGGAGGTTTTCATTGTACCAAGGTGGCTTCACCTGGGGTTCACTGTAATTATCATGAGTTGGGACCTTGATGATGTTCTCATTGACTAGCTTTTTAATGATTGACTCGATTGACTCCCCTAGGGCTGTGAATTTCCGCTTGGGGGGAAACTTATTTCGTGGAGGTGGTCCTCCTTGATTATTAAGATTGTTGATTTCATTGCGAGGTGGTTGTTGGTTTACCACATTTGCTTGTGTATTATTCTGATTATTGTTCGGTGGTTGGTGATGATGCATTTGATTTCTCTGCTTAGGAGCACTGATGACCACCTTAGCATCCACTACGCCATCGTTTGTGACATTTCAATTCTTTTCCCATGTGCAAGATTTGTCAAAACTAATGGATGGACGACTGTCTTGATGTTCATGGAAAGTTGGAATGCCTGCTTGTGTGATGAGAGCTCGCTCAATATTGAGCGCCTTGGGGATCAGTTGATCATATGTAGTGATGCATTGCATCTTTAGGTAGAATGCCAAGGTTTTGTCTGTATTGGCGATGATGGTACAACTTTGTTGCTCTTCTGGCATGGTCCACTTGCTTCGATTGGCCTTCACTCGCCATCGCTGGAGAAAGGAAGTGAATGATTCTCCCTTACTTTGTTTAAGCACCGAGAGCTCTTCCAAATTGACATCCATAGAAATGTTGAATGCATAGTTTTGGAGGAAACCATCTTTGATCTCTTGAAAGGTTTTGATTCTCGTAGGCAGACGAGAAAACCATTCTATGGCACAACCAACCAAACTCTGAGGGAATAGTCGCATTAGATATTTGTCACTGTAGGCGACTTCCATGCAATGTACCTGAAATTCCCTGATGTGATCTTCGGGGTTTCCTATTCCACGATATTTATCAAATTTGGGGATTTCAAATCCCTTGGGGAATGGTACCATTGCCAAGCTTCTATCAAATGGATAGGGACACAAGTTGCTCAGTGTCCTAACTATCTTTCCAAATTGAATATCTTGCACTTGCTGCAAAAGCAATTTGATTTGTGCCATTACGTCACTTTGCGGATCAGGAGGTGGAGTGAATTCGTTCTGAGGCGTGGGATTGATGGATGGGATGTTGATGTGATTCTATTGCAAGTTCTGTTGCTGCTGCTGCATCAACAATGCTTGTTGTTGGTTGTGCCTTTGTTTTCCCAATAACGCTTGTTGTTGGTCATGTTGTTGTTGTGCCAACAATGCTTGTTGTTGGTCGTATTGTTGTTGCAATTGGTAATCTTGGAAAGCCTGCTGATATGCTTCTTTTTGTGCTTGCACTTGTGCTTGTTGAGCTTGGAATTGTGCTTGTGCTTGAGCGTGTGCTTGTTGGATTGCTTGTTCCATCTGAGTGGCATGTGCGGCTTGCGTAGCTTGTGTGGATTGAGTGGCTTGAGCAGCTTGAGTGGCTTGAGCTACCTGCGTAGCTTGCTATTGCAATAAGGCTTGGGCTTGTGTAGCCTGTTGTGCTTGTTGTGCAGCTAATTGCGCTTGTGCTTATTGAGCAGCTAATTGTGTGGCCTACTAATTTTGAAGTGCCTTTTGCTGGGTAGCTTGGCGAGTAACTTGCAACGTTAGGGTGAATGAATTGGTTGCATTGTGCCTTGGCGGTAAAGGAAGTGGATTTGGAAGAACGGCAACCGTTGTGATGAGCGGAATGGTTGTGTTAGTGATCGAGATGCCTGGTCCCTGAGAGACCATGCTTTGAGAAATGGTAGATGAATTGATTGCTGTAGTTGTTTGGACAGACGCCATTTGTTGTTTTGGTGCAGATGAAATGGTTGGTGGATTTGATTAACTGTCTTGATTTGAAAAGTGGATGATGGGAAGAGGAGGGAGACCCAACCCGAGAGATGATCTAGACACGAGCGGTAGGGTTGGAAATGATGGAAAGATGGGTGGTTCAATCCCTGAAAGCGATGATGAGGGATCCAAGAGTCCTCTTGCTCCAAACAAGTCACCTTCTCCTTGTGAGATAGGGAGAGAAGTTTGCATGTTGAGAGGATACTCTAGCGTTGCGTGAAATGAGGATGAATTGGTATGATCATGAAATGTGAGCAGGACGTAAGGGTGCAATGGATTTACTAGAATGGATTGATTTGATGTAGCACATGCATTTACTCCTCGGTTGTTCACAAGGTGATGCCTTTGAAGTTCACGAAACATAGCAATTCCCTTGTTAACAACCGGTGGGGTTGAAGCGATAGATGATATGACTTGCAGGATTTTTTGGGTGACATTTTGAAGTGGGAGCATGGATGCGGGCCAAGGTGTGATTTCGAGTGATCTCTCCACAATAGTGCTCACGTCAAAGTCAGAAGGGAGTTTAGCCCCTTCTTTCGCTAACTCAAGCATGTACTGGGATGGGTATAGTTTCAACATGGCATTGACAATTCGATGACTTTCAGTGTTTCGCACCATTTCTAAATTTTTGATTGAGTCATTCCATTGTCAGTAATGTCCTCCATATAGCCATCTTCTTGAGAACTTTGAGGCATTTGAGGAGGATTGATTGGAAGTTTGATTGTTATCGTTGGATTGAAAGTTGTTTCAGTTTGGCTTAAATCACTTGAAATGGATGTTTCTTTGTTTTGCTCCATGTTCTTCTTGTGTTGAGAGCAAATTTGAACCATAAAATGAAGACCAATTTTCAAGAATGTAAGAGATGAACCTCTAACTCTTTAGATCATTCTAAACCTTAGGTTCAAAGAAGTGAAGAACTAGAAAAAAATAAAGGATCAAAGTGATAATGAGGATGAGATAAACGGAAGATGAGTGATATGGATGAATGGAACTCTTTAAGAAACTTTGAAGGAAATGCTAAACTCTTTAGGACTTTGATTTGATTGATCATGATTGGATTGATGGTTTGACTAGATGTGTTAAGTCAAACAAGGGTGATAAATGTAATCGTAAAACTCTAGGAAGTTGTGTTATCCATAGAGTGAACTCCTACAAGATGGCAGCTTGACTAAGTGCATTAAGTCAAACGGGGTGTTGATTTTGATAATTTGGCTAGGTGTGTTAAGCCAAAAAAGATGAACTCGTAAACCCTAGGAAGTTGTATTATCCAAGAGAGAACTAGTGTATAGGATGATGGCCTGACTAGGTGCGTTAAGTCAAACAAGATGAACTCGTAAACCCTAGGAAGTTGTATTATCCTAGAGAAAACTTGTGTATAAGATGATGGTTTGACTAGATGCGTTAAGTCAAAGCAAGATGATTCGATTTTTCCTAAAAGTTTAGCATAACAGATGTTCACAAAGTTTCCAAGAGTTGTTGGTGAGGTGATTTTTGATTGATTTAAATGGTTGAGGGATGGATGAATGCGATTGAATTTGATCCTAAACTTGACCTAGAATAATACTTCTTTTGACAAGACCTCGGTGTTGAAGAACATGCTATATTTCCTATGGGAGGAAAGCAAACCTTTCAAAAAGTTCGCGATTCTATTGATAGTAAAACTGATACAACTCAGGATTGTTTCTTGAAGCTTTTTTGTAAAAGTTATAAACCAACCTTTCTTTGAATTCAAAAAGTCTCTCAAGACGCTCCTCATGAGCTTTCAGAGTAAGCTTTTTGGACTTTGGTTTTGGGATTTTGATCTTGCAAGAAATCATGTTAGAAAACACATGTGTAATCTAATTTGTCTTTTATCTTGTCTTAGTGAATTCCTTTTACCAAAAGCACTTGCTTGATTATGTTTTCAAGCTGTATGTCTAATGTCCCACTTTCGTTTTCATCCCACAAGGTCCATTATGTGGAAATCAAGGAAATTAGGGCAAGAGTTTCCTATGTTTATCCTTAGTGAAAATAAATGATGATAGAATCCCAGCACTTAGAAACCTCTAAGGATATTATCCCTAGGGCAAGCAAGAGTACTTGATTTCGTCAAGGTTATTTTTTTTCTCCAAGGTGTTTGAAATTTGAGGCTCTTGTGAATGTTTTTTTTCAATGTTTTTGAGGACCAAGCAATGTATTCTTTACTTCCAAACACTTTTTACAACCCTAGGATGATGAGACAATATTTTGTTGGGTTCCCACTTGGTCAAATCTAGCTACGCATATCTTGTGCGAATGGCTAAATGCTTGACCACACTATCTCCCCTCCACGGCACACACTTCTCGGGTCAGCCAAGCATTAGTACCCATGAATCTCCCATGGAATACCTTCCATCTCTACAACAAGACCGCATGTGTAATGTGAGGTGGCTTCAGAGGACATGACCTCTTGCACCAACAAAATAGATAAGGATTTGGCCTTTTTCTAAACAAAGGGTTTTAATGCAGGCATTTCTTTCGTGGGGGATTATCCAACGTCAGCGAGAGTCCATTTCTGTCCATCTCATCAGAATAATCCTCGTGATTCTTGAACTTTTCTCAAGAATCCACACTTATATACCAGTTGGAAGTCGCTTGGCTATAGCGTGTTCCTGGTTGGGTCGTTCCCTTGGGTGAGTACTTTTTCCCACAAGGCAGGCCCTCTAAGTTAAACAAAATCGAATAAACTCATCCGTAGTTCAATCAAACTTCATTTAAAAACAAATGGAGAACACTCGCAATAAGTTTACTTACACTAGACAAGCTTGTTCAATTTTAAGTTCCCAAATTGAAATGTGAAGGCAATCTTTTTGACAAGTCAATATCACCAAAATGCTTTTGATTCTCAAGATCCCTGTGAAGTGCGAGAGAAGCGCATACGCATTTTGAATGATGTTAATTTATGAAAAATATTGCAAAACATGAAAGACACTTGTTCATTTTATACCTCAAAGCAGTGATGAGTTCGTTTTAGAAGCACCAAGATGAAGTGTGAAGTTTTTCTTGTTCAATTTTTAAGTCCAAATTGAAATTCTAGTAAGTGTCTAAGGTTCTTTTTAACCAAATTCGAAAAAGATCAAAATAAGTGGTTAATTTTAAACCCAAAAGGAAATGTGAGTTGGTTTAAAATAGAAAAAAAGGGTAGTGAATTGAAGCTCTAAGACAAGCATTAAAAAATATTTTTTCCAAGTCTTGATTTCAAAAAATATCTCCAACTTCACTCTATTCGCCTTTTTTCAACCTCCAATGCCAACTTATAATTCCAATCTTGATTTCAACACCTTCAAATTTTAACCTATTCCATCACAAGGTAAAATTTTAGCAATGTAATTTACTTTAAAGAAATAATGAAGTAAAAAGAAAATCATCCCACCATCAATTTGTTTTTTCTTTTTTGAAAGTAGACAATGATTTAAAGTCAAATTCAGATTCAATAAAACAAAGTTCAATACCAAGTAGTAAAATGGACTTGTAAGATCGCCATATTTTATGTTCAAGATCTAGCATTGTTTGTTTTATTGAGGCCACCTCACATGATTTCAAGTCAAAAAATTTATTCCTACAATTATTCTCAATACTTCAAAGATGAGTATTACAAACTCCAATCCCTAGATTATCACTATCATACATCAACAATTTAATATTGCTATTAAAATCTGAAATAAATAAAGCAATCCTTCAAGATCATACATCAACAATTTAATATTGCTATCAAAATCTGCAATAAATAAAGCAACCTTCATGCATCATACATCAACAATTTAAAGTGTTACCTTCAAAATATGTTAGGGGTGCAGGATTACATCAAGATTTACCTATGAGGAAGTGATATCAAATCGAGCCTATAGATATCATTTAATGCCTGAAAATAGCCGACTCAACATAAAATATGCACCGACTGCAAACAAGTCAACCCATTACTTTTAATGCAAATGAAAACAAGGCATTTCCAATATAATCAGACAAACACTCATCGATGTAACTAGACAAGGGATGTGCATGGTACATAATAGATGTATGGTGGGACGCAACAGGTAGGCAGCCTTCCCTTTTCGAACAAATTCATCTTATAATCCACTAAAAGGATATCAATTACATGGAAGGAATTGTCTGATAAAGGTTGATAGGTAAGCACAAACGCACTCAGAGAGAAATAGACTATATCTCAACGTAGGTAAAGGATGGTCTTCAAATTCAAAGAAATCTACTTCAAACATACTAGTCTGCAGAACGTATTTAAGAGAAGAGTAAAACTATGTCTTGGCAAAGGTAAACATATGCAGGAACCACAAACGCATTCAGACCGAAATAAACTCTACTCCATGCATGCAGACTCCAACGCGAAGATTTTTTTAAGGATGCAAGATTTATTGAAGGCCACGAAAAGACATACGCAAAGTGATAACAACAACATA
Organism: Sequoiadendron giganteum; assembly: GCA_007115665.2. Lineage (NCBI taxonomy): Eukaryota > Viridiplantae > Streptophyta > Pinopsida > Cupressales > Cupressaceae > Sequoiadendron > Sequoiadendron giganteum. Next base: position 571,309,350 of record CM021107.1, on the reverse strand, counting down.
AAGCAAGTTTGGTAGGCTTATTTGTAGGGATGGAAGATCACTATAGTTTTGGCAATCTTCTTTATCATTAGATTTTTATTTGACAGTCAGTTACCTCATGTCCCCACTGACTGTCTTTCTAGCGCTGGCCTTTTTGAGACTTAGAGATATCTCTTTAAATTACTTGTTTTTAGAAGGGAAAACCGATAGAGAAACCACGCATTCAGAAAGAAAATAAACTATATCTAGAGACTGATCTTACTAAATCTTACAACTTATAAAATGGAAGACCAATCAAGGAATAACCAGATTAGAAAATCAAATATACTTAAGACTGTTCACATTTATTTCAACAGAATCGCGGTCAACCGAGAAGATGGCGTCCAATCAACTTAGGGAAATGACAGATGAAAACATGATCTCTTCAGTACTTATCTGTAACCTGTATGCTTCCATGTTCTTTTCCATTCAAATCAAATCGATTTGACTATCACGTATTTAGTTCTATAACCAAAAGGTCTTCATATGCTAGCTGCCATCTATCAAAAGGCGTCTTGAGGATGCGTGATCTATTCCATAGCCGATCATATCAGGTCAGAAGGAGTTAAATGCGTATCAAGAATCATAAAAACGTTAGTGTATGAATCTAACAATGTGACTTATATCACACTTAATACATTTATGACAGTACAAAAGAAATGCTTCCCATGCTATCTTTTGATTTTGTCCTTTAGAAACATGATGATCAACAGAAAAGGTGAATGGCGAATAGGTAGAAACGCCATTCAAAGTAAATCACTCTTTTCAAGTTTCGGCCATACCATATGTGTCCTTGGTAAGGAGAACATAGATACTGTGAGGAACTTTAAAACGCATATTAACTAACTACAACCATAACTTTCATACCGAATGTATCAATATGTGGTTGCACTCTCACACTAGTTGTCCTCTTAACAAAACCACCGCGTGTCCCATTCTTCTCCCCAATGGACTGAAGTAAGTAAAAGCTAAGGAAGAGATTGATACAAGAAATCCATTGTCCTAAGATTTATGTCAATACAGTTATGTGGTTAGATTAAGATAGTTTACAACCGTATGCCTATAACTGATGAAAGGGATAGGTTAACACTAGGAGCAGTGATATATTTTATCGAAGCCATGAGAATTGGAACTTTTGATTTTTAACAAATGATAATACTTCAAGAAAGATTTCTTCCTACCCTCCAGAGATGTGTATAAAGAAAAGAGAGGTTAAATAAATCAATGTTGGCATTTCCCTCTATACTAACAGACAAGCGACACGAATAGATTAAAGTGATAAATGCTCCCCTTTTTCTTTTCTTTAAAAAAAAAGAAAAGAAGAATCTAACTAAACTGAAAGTTCTCAAGCATGAAAAATGGAGACCATGAATGACTCATATGAGGACACACTATGATTTAATGCAGTGTACCAACAACATATATATATATATTTTTATCCCTTACACAATAGAGTTTGTTTTTCCATTGGTCATAATAAAACAGTGCCAAGAAACTAGAGACTTTTTTGACAACCAATATTATCAAACAAAAAACTTAGCAAAGAATCCAAAGTAGCTCATTGATATGCTTAATATTATCAATGAACATGCCCTCCTTCTAGCGCCATTTGTAGGATGCTAAAATCTACACATGGATTGCATAGACTAGCATCCTCATAGAACAACATATATCATTGCTCAAACAATTGATAAAACTAAGTCAAACATGCAATAGAGAAAATGAAATACAACCTATTCTATGGTGGATTGGTTCTCTCCATGAAGATCTGAAAGAGCCCTTTCCCAACCCCTTTTCAAGCTAAATGAGATAGACAATAAGTTGCTATGAACTCAAGTTTGCTATAGTGTAGTTGCCTTCAAAATGTGTGTGTTGAATGAGAGAAGATGCATTGCATTTATAGGAGAAGTTGAGAGAAGAGAGGCCAAGATTAGGCAATGTGGGACTAAATCCCATCCAATAGGATAGAGACACTTGTCATAATGGGATTGGTCAAAGCTTGTGCAAGTTTTGGTCAATGTACCCATTCAAATTTGAAAAAATGTCAATAAATGCTTGTTGTTGAGGGTTTTGGGGGGAATTATCTTTGTCCAAAAAAATCAAAGATGAGAGTTATTGAGGGAAAATATGGGTTTTAATAAATCAAATAAAGTGATTTATTGGTGCAAGTGAATGAATCTAGAAGATTCATGTAGTTAGGATTAAACTAATCATGATTTGATTAATCTAATAGGTGATTCAAGTGATATGAAATTTGATATTAGATTTTGTATTTCTTTTAAAATCAAATGAGAGGAAATGACCATTGATCATTTAATTTAATATTGGTGATTAAATTAATAGACCTTAGGAGATTTATGATTTAATTAAATAAAACTTGATTTATTTAATTAAGAGATGAACCTTGACGATTATGTCAAATCTACATGTCTACATTTAGAAAAGTGATAAACAAGTAGATAGAAAAGACACATGAAATACAAAGAAATGACAACTAAGATGCTGCTCTATAAGAATGGTAATGCAAATAATCAAATAGAAACAATATAACCTAAATCCTTCTACAAGCACTCAAGGATGATAGAAGAAGAACAAGAACAATATCACCATGCAAAGGAGGTAGATCTTCATGAACCTGCAATAGTGATGGCATTGGAGCAAGGAGAGGCTATAGAAACTGCAAGATCAACCTAAACCATTTTATGTTGTTAGCACAAAAGTTAGTTTAAATTAGCAAACTTAAACATCCCTATGAAATATAGAATCATGTTAAAGAATGCAACTAATAAGAACAATGCATAAAACATGAATCATTCCTATCCCATAGTAGATTGGTGCAACTTAGTGTTGTAGGAAGTTGCCCTTTCCCAATCCTTGATAAGCAAAATGCCAAATGATGAGCAAGATATCCTCTCAAATGAAGAGAGTGACCTTGCAATCAGAAAATATTGCTAAGCAAATGGTGTGATGATAAGCAAGATCAGTTCTCACAAGTGGATAGTAACCTTACAATGAGCATGAGTTGTGTCAAATTGAGTTGTTTTGCCTTGCATTTATAGATTCAAGGGTAGGAGTTTGAGAGATTTTGGATGAATGTGGGATAATTCACAAGCCAATGACAAGATGACACTTGTCAAGCTGTGAGAGGGTGAGGAATGTGCAAGTCTTGGCCAATGTGCCAATTTCAAATTTGAATTTGAAAGACTTGACATGTTTTGGGGGGATGAAAGGTGCAATAAATGCTATGTTGACTTGTGCAAATAGCATTAAAAACCTTGTTGGAAGGGACAAGTCCCTTTTGGGGGGAAGATTCAAATTGGAAGAATATTCCATTTTGATTCCCTTTTGAATGTAATTAGAGGAATTATAAATCAATAAATTGATTTATTTGTGCAAGTGGGTGGGTTAGTTAGGAGTTTGGATTTTGACTCTAGTTGAGTCAAAAGCTAGAGAATAGTAATCATGATTAGAAGTTAATTAATTTGGATTAATTAACTTAGGGGATTTTAGGGATTTGATATTTGATTTTAAATCAGTTTGATTTATTAAATCAAATAAGAAGAACCTTAGGAACTTAATTAAATAATTTGATTTATTTAATTAAGCTTGATGAACCTTAGGATTAAATCAATAAATTGCTTTAATTGATTAGTAGAAGAAATGAATGCATGATGTTAGCTACAGTGGAATGCATAATGTTATTTTTGGATGTCTACATTTTGCCCCTCTTTGAAGCAATGTACTCGTTGCATTGGTTCAAAGAATGATGTTTCCAACATCGAAATTAAAAATTCTTTGGTTTTTTCGGATGCCCCAGCAGAAAATAAGTACGTTAGTACGTTGCCCCCTCGAGAGATCAAGCGAAAAGATACAATTTGATGTGGATCTCGCGACAAAGAGGTTCAAAATGGATGTATGGATGGTAATGATGATGTAGATGAGATGTTTGGAAGATGCTTAGAATAACAAATTTATATTATTTTAAACATGTTAAATGATTATGCAAGCCATTAGTAGTTGATATGATGGTATGACGTGATTATGCAAAATGAGAATACGGATGCAAGATGGATGCAATGTTAGCGTGAAAGAGGATAGAAGAATGAGATAGGATAGAAGGATGAGAGGGATCAACCCTTGAATCCAAGAAGATGCAAAATTTCAACAAGCCAACTTTATTAGAGATGATGATGAAAGATGATGATGCATTACTTATCCAGGAATGGGAGATAAAGAGCGTAACTTTCTTTATGTTTGATAACACACATAGGGGCGATGCATCAAGGTATTAAGAACCAGGATGGCGTTGTGCCTAGTGTGATGGACTCTGACTTGACAATCAGATAGGAGTGCTCTTGTTCACACTTGACATACGGAAACCCTGCTAGGATGGACCCAACAAAGCAAGTATTCGCCAAGTTATTTTACAAGAACATCCAACAGCACAGCAGATAAAAAGATAATGATCATTACCCCATTCCTTTCTCTCTAAACCTGTTTTGTTTAGGCATCATCGAGAGGTCCTTGGAATGAGCGCAAAATAAGATAAGTCAAAAAGACCAAAATAAAGTAAACAAACAAGCAAATGTTCTTCGTATCGCTAGCCAGGCTAAACTAATGTGGGGTACCTGATGCTTATGTCCATCATGGGAAAGCTTCATTCTAGGACATGTAGTGATCAGGGTTTTGGTAGGACTGATTGGATGATAAGCTATTGATACTCTGAGTTGACCAACTTGCTGACTTACGAATCTAGACTTGAGACCTTGGCGATTAAGGTGTTCACTTTGGAACCTGCTAAAACTTGCTTCTGATTGCTTCATCAAAGGATGAAGGCGACGATTGATTTATTAGGAATGACGATTATTGTGGGTGAATGCGAGATGGAACAAGTGCACCAATTTGGGTTTTTTAGATATTTGGATGTTTCTGGTGTTTTTGAAATATTTTGAGGCTGTGTTGATTTTTTTGATTTTTCAATGTTTTTGGTATTTTCAAAATTTTGCGAATGTTTTTGGATTTTGTGTCAATTGACTTGATTGTGGATGAGATAGATGGGCAATGGATTTCCATTGCGACGGATGCCTAACTAGATGGGAAAATGGATTGCTTAATACGACGGATGCATAAATGAATGGGCAAACGGATTGCCAATGCGACGGACGCATAAATAGATGGGCAAACGGATTGCCAATGCGACGGACGCATAAATAAATGACCTAAAGGTAAAAAAGATAAGCAAACGAATGCCAATGCGACGGACGCCTAACTAGATGGGCAAACGGATGCCAATGCGACAGACGCATAAATGAATGGGCAAACGGATTGCCGATGCGACGGACGCATAAATGAATGGGAAAATAGATTGCCAATGCGATGGACGCATAAATGAATGGGCAAATGGATTGCCAATGCGACGGACGCATAAAGGAATGGGCAAACGGATTGCCAATGCGACGGACGCATAAAGGAATGGGCAAACGGATTGCCAATGCGACGGACTAACCTAACCATCTTGGGGGATGATCAAAGATCAGCCTTGCCTACGTTCAAGCTCAGAGATGACGTAGTTCGACAAGGTAGAAAAAACTGACAAGACTTAATGATGAAATTTTTGAAGATTTTCTGATATTTCGACATGTTTTTGGATTTTTGATGATTTGAATGTTTTTGGATTTTTGATGATTTTGACGATTTGGATATGATATGTGATGGTATCAGTGCTCTCTCTTAGGATTTTGTTGAAAACCAAGCTTAATGTTGATCAATCAGACTGATGGATTGATAGTTTGACTAAGTGTGTTAAGTCAAACAAAAGTGATAATGCACTCATAAATTCTAGGAAGTTGTGTTATCCCAGAGTAAACTCATACAAAGGATAATTTGGCTAGGTGTGTTAAGCCAAACGAGGTGATGATTTGATAATTTAGCTAAGTGTGTTAATCCAAACAGAGTGATGATAATGAACTTGTAAACCCAAGGAAGTTGTGTTATCCTAGAGTAAACTCGTGCGCAAGATGATAGTTTGACTAAGTGTGTTAAGTCAAACAAGGTGATGATTGATTGGATTCGATTGATCAAGATTGATGAAGCTTGATTTGGAACAAAATTATTTTGATGATTTTGATGTGATGTTGAATGTGCGTATTAGATGCGACTGATATTGATTGCTCAGATGGATATTCCATGAAAGATAAAGCTTGATTAGGAATATCGTCTTGCTATCAAAATATGCCATGGGCTAGTGACTTGGATTCATGTTCACAAATGCCTTGACCAATTTGATTTTATGTTTTCCAATGTTCGGATCACCACATAAATGTGAAGATATAGATCAAGATTTATTCCCGAAGCGAGATGTAAATATCTGCCCCCAGTGTCTAGCAATGTTTGAACGGCCATGGGTGGATTCTTGGATACGAATGGATATGGATTATGTTGCAATAAGATAAGGGTGTTTGAACAGAGGAATGCTCATTTGGATAATGCTTTGAGGCTCAGATAACATTAGATAGGATGGGATCAATGAAAATGACCCATGTCAAGGTGTTTACCATAAGCAAGTGTAAAGCGTTTACCAAACCTTCATCAAGATCAAGATAAGGTAGATAAATGGCAATGTGTTGGATAAATGGTTCATGGATGAATGAATGATATGGATGGAATGCTAGCTTTATTATGGATGTGATAAGATGCTTTCTCTTGAACTGGCACATGCAGATGCTCGATTCTACACATGACGCCTGTTTGCCAAGTTTTCATCATGGTACTTGTCCAAAGCGCCACCGAAATGGTTTTCGCTGGAGGACGATTTTTTTCTTTACTGTTTTCAATCCTTTTTCTAATTTTTTTTGTGTTGTCACCAAGACGCCTGTTTGCCAGGTTTTCATCAGGGTAACCATTTTTTCAGGACTTTTTCTGATTTTTTTGTATTTTTTGAGAGATTTTAAGCTGATGCTGAACCACCTGGTGGTGCTGATGTTGATGCTTCTGTCATAATGTGCCATCGATATCCTGCTTGTAGAAGTTGTCTTGCCAAGATATGTGCACTTGAATGCAACTTTTGAGATCCCTGATCTGCTTTGCTGATACAGGAGTTAACTTTGTCTTTGTGCATACATCGCGATAAGGTGCCTTCTGAATCCTTATGATGAAGGGTCATTGCCAACACATGGTCAATGTGAGAATTGGATATCATGCGTGGAGGCGTGGATGGAGTGTGTTTAGGAGTAAAAGATGGATTGGTCGATGGTTTGGAACCTTTGAATCTCCAAACTTGGGAAGATGAGCAGTAATGGGTGGATACAGAAGTGCACATGGAATTAGGACCAACTGCTTGATACACTTTGTACGTTGCTTGAGAAGCTTGCTTTATCCTTTGTGGAAATCTTTGATGGATACTTGCCCCATTTTTATTTTGCCCCATACTTTCTTTGACTGATGGAGTTTGATAGGGATAATATTTCTTTGTAATCTTTGGTATCCACTTGTATTTGATTTGTCCTTCGTGCTTCGTCCTTTGATTCGAATATTTCTTATGACGTTGGTCCCAATTTGTGTATGGGGTGATGGGTGGATGAAGATTCATGACGTGGCGGGTTGTAGTATTGGCATTGGTTTCATCATAAGGATCCTTCGTGCTCCCTATGTTGACGTTTGCTCGAGACGAAGTTGCCCCCAGTATGGTGATAGTATTACTGATATGTTGAGATCCCTTGATTGTTGAGTAACCAAGGCCTTGATGCTTAGGATTGCCAAAAATCTGCACTGGTTCCAGGATACCCTATTCATGTAGGCCTAATCCCCTACCTTGATAATTCATCTGCTGAAATTTTTTTTTTGCCATAGGATATGATTTACCTTGGAAACAAGGTGTTGCTCCTTCTCTGCTTTGTGCTGGACCTTCAAATGTGTCAGCTTCTTTATTGATGAGATAGCTTGCTCTAAGAAAGGTAAGTGATCCAACTTCATAAGTGACAAGATCCTCCATATGTGGGATGAATGCCTGATTGGTTTCTTCGACTTGATCTTGTGACATATCAGATTGTAGTACTTCTTCAAGAAGTGTTGATGCTTCGCTGTCTACACAAAAGTCTTCCTCATGACTCATTTCATAGGATGTTTCTGATTCACAATTTTTGTAGAAACCTTCTTCATGATTTGTTTCTGCTATGTCCCCAAAATTTTCTATATCTTGGTCTTGTGTACCAATGTTAAGAGTATGAGACTCTTGTTTTCAATGAAGATCATCTACAGGTCCATCCAAAGAAAGCATCTCATGGGTAGATGGAGGAGTATGCCCTATGTGGATATGATCATCATTTGCGGCATCTTGTATAGATAAAAGAGTGCACATTAGATCATTGTAGTATCTCGGAGATAAAAATTTTTGATTTTGACTAATTCTGGAATTGCTTTCACCATGCTTTTGATCAAGTTCTTGACATGGGTCAATTTCAAAGGATAGATTGTCTACAAGGGGTTCTTGGACATCGTCATTGCAAAGTGGCTCAATATTCTCTTGAGCTTTTAGTGGATTTGGATCAAATGTTGAGCTAGGGATTCCTTCAATATTTGTAACCATGAGGTCAAAGGATGTCAATATGTCTTGGGAAGGAACATTGCTAGACCTTGATGGAAGATTTTGATCATGCTTTGGAATACGTTCTTGAGATATGTCCTCTAACTCACAAGGTGATGTAGAGACATTTTTGATATGATCATTGGTCGATAGATCGTAGATTATGTCAATGGGATCAAATAATTGTAACACATCTTGAAATAGATCACTAAAAAGTGGCTCTTGATGAACGACGATTTGATCAATGGATGGGGTAGACATATCTTCAATGTACTCATTGATGTATTGATCATTGAATGAGATGCGAACATCTTCAATGTGTTCATTGATGGATAGATCTTGATCATTGTTTTCAACAATTGCGGTGGGAATCTGTTGCAAGCTTTGTTGAGTGGGTAAGGCATGCGTTTGCTGCTGAGCCAACAACGCTTGTTGTTGGTCATGTTGTTTTTGTGCCAACAAAGCTTTTTGTTGGGCTCTTTGTTGTGCTACTTCTTCTTGGATTGATTGCAATAGTGCGTAGAATTCTGCTTGCGCTTGCGCTTGTTGGGCTACTTGAGCCGCTTGTGCTTGCTGAGCAACTAGCTGTGTAGCTTGTTGGGCTTGGAGTGCCTTTGTGCGGGAAGCTTCTTGAGCGGTTTGCAACATGATGGAGAATGAATTGGTTGTGTTGTATTTTGGCGATGGTGGTGGTGGTGGTGGAATGGGAATGCTATTGATTGTTGGGGTTGCTTGGATAGTTGCCATCTGCTGTTGTGATATCGATGGCAAAATGGGATGATTTGGTGTGATGTTTTGATTTGGCATGATAGATTGAAATTGAACATTGTTGTGGTTGGGAATCATATTGCTTGGATTTAGGTAACTTTGATTTTGCATGGCGTTACCTTGACTTGGATCAATACCTAGAGTCGTCAACATATTGCTAGGATTTTGAAAAACATTAGGGGGATTTGTAAACATGTCGACCCCAAAGTTTACCAAGTGTGGATTTGAAATGGTCATGTTTGGTAAAGTTGCACTTGGTATGAATGGATTTGGTGGGATAATGTTGTTTGGAAAACTCATGCATTGAGTGTTTGGTTGATAGATTTGCAGATTTGGACTTGGATTTAAATCTATCATTGGGAAAGGTGTTCCGAACTTTGGATCGGGCATACTCACATTCGTTGTACCATTGATGTTTGTATGAGATAATGCTCCCATGTATGCATTGTACAAGCTTTGATAATCAAATGGTATTGCAAGGCTTGGATAGTTTGGTTGAATCGAATTGCTCATGATGGATGGATCAAATTTATATTCCATGTCCCTCTTTTGTTGAGATCGAGTTTGAACCATAAAATGAAGATCAATTTTCAAGAATGTAAGAGATGAACCTCTAATCCTTTAGATTGGTCTAAACCTTAGGTTCAAAGAAGCGAAGAACTAGGATAATTGAAGGATCAAAGCGATAATGAGGATGAGATAAATGGAAGATGAGTGATATGGATGAATGGAACTCTTAAAGAAACTTTGAAGGGAATGCTAAACTTTTAGGACTTGATTGATCGTGATTGGATTGATGGTTTGACTAGATGTGTTAAGTCAAACAAGAGTGATAAATGTAATTGTAAAACTCTAGGAAGTTGTGTTATCCAAGAGTGAACTCCCACAAGATGGTAGTTTGACTAAGTGCGTCAATTCAAACGAGGTGATGATTTGATATTTGGCTAGGTGTGTTAAGCCAAACAAGATGAACTCGTAAACCCTAGGAAGTTGTATTATCCAAGAGAGAACTTGTGTATAAGATGATGGTTTGACTAGATGTGTTAAGTCAAACAAAGTGATTTGATTTTTCCTAGAAGTTTAGCATAACAAATGACAAAGATTCCAAGAGCTATTGGTGAGATGGAAATTTGATTGATTTTGATGGTTGAAAGATAGATGAAAGTGATTGAATTTGATCCTAGACTTGACCTAGATGACACTTCTGCTTACAAGACCTCGGTGTTGAGGAACATGCTATATTTCCTATGAGAGGAAAGTAAACCTTTCAAATAATTCAGGATCTCAAGATGCTCCTCACTAGCTTTCACTCTAAGCTTTTTGAACTTCGGTTTTGGTATTTTGATCATGTTAGAAAACACATGTGTAATCAAATTTGTCTTTTTATCTTGGTTAAATGAAGTTCTTTTTATCCAAGACACTTGCTTGCTTAGGTTTTCAAACTGAATGTCTAATGTCCCATTCTCTTTCTCATCCCATAAGGTCCTTTATGCGGAAATCGAGGAAAATAGGGCAAAAGTTTCCTAGGTTTATCCTTAGTGAAAACAAATGACGATAGAATTTGCACACTTAGAAACCTCTAGGAATGTGATTCCTAGGGAAAGCAAGAGTGGGCAAGTTTGTCAATAGGTATTTGTTTCCTCCAAGGTGTTTGAAATTTGAGGCTCTTGTGTATGTTTGTTTTTCAATGTTTTGAAGATCAAGCAATGTATTTTTGATTCCAAGCACTTTTACAACCCTAGGATGATGAGGCAATATCTTGTTGGGTTCCCACTTGGATAAATCCAACTGCACATATCTTGTGCGAATGGCTAAATGCTTGACCACACTGGCTCCCCTCCACGGCACTCACTTATTCGGGTCAGCCAAGCATTAGTACCCATGAATCTCCCATGGCATACTTTCCATTTCCACAACAAGACCACATGTTATGTGGGGCGGCTTCAAAGGACATGACCGTTTGCACCAACAAGATAGATAAGGTTTTGGCCAATTTCTAAACAAGGGTTCTAATTCGGGCATTCCATTCGTGGGGGATTATCCAACATCGGCGAGAGTCCATTACTGTCCATCTCGTCGGAATAATCCTCATGATATTGGCCTTTGTTCCAATATCCACACTTATATCCCAAGTGGAAGTCGCTTGGCTTTAGCGTGTTCCCGGTTGGGTCGTTCCCTTGGGTGATTACTTTTTCCCACAAGGCAGGCCCTCTAAGATAAACAATAGCGAGCTAACATATTCTGTCGTTCACACAACCTTTGTTGAAAAACAAAGGGGAGAACCTCTGCAATATGTCGTGCTCACACTCGCATGTTTTGTTCAAATTTTAGATCCCAAATCGAAGTGTGGAGGTGATCTTTTATGCAACTTAGGGTCACCAAAAAGACCTTTGATTCTCAAGATCGCCGTGAAGCACAAGAGAAGCGCATACGCCTTTTTTAAATGACACTACTTTGCAAAAAAGTTTACAAAACACAAAGTACACATGTTCAATTTTAAATTCCTCAAAGCAATTATGAGTTCGTTTTAAAAGCACCAATTGAAATGTGAAGTTGCCTTGTTCAATTTTAAACCAAATAGAAATCTAGTGTGTTTCTAAGGTTCAATTTTAACCAATTGAAGAAATCAAGTCAAGTGATTAATTTTAAACCCAAATTGAAATGTGTGTTGGTTTAAAACAGAAAACGAGAGAACAAAATGGAAGCTCTAATATTTTCAAATAAGCATTAAAAAAATGCTTTGTAGATCTTAGGTTTTGATGCTTGATTTCTCTCCAACTCCAATCTTCTCATTTTTCCTCAATTTCAATGCTCAGTTCCGATGTCAACCCCTATTATGTAGAGTCTATTTGAAAACAAATGATTGTTAGGCCCCAATATCTATTGTACCAAACTTTTAGAAGTATGTTAATACAAGGAATTTTGATCACTCCCCATCCACCAATTGATAATATTATTCCTTACCCGTAAGATTATATCACATAAAAAAGGAACATTATGCCAAAAGCCAAAATTTCTACATTAATGAAAATCCTCTCTTCCCTTTTTCAAAAATAAAGAAAGTCAAAATCTGCAAGAGATGAACCCCTCATGAAGACATTACCAAGCCCCACATTCAATGACATTAACGTCGTCAAAGAGAATATAAAAGATAGACTTTTAAAGTATAGACTTGAATCTAAGGACTTCTGATTTTATAATCTCCCTTACGATTCCTACCAATGCTATTAATGATGATCAGCCCATAAAATTTGTTGTTTACTTTGACTCATATTAATAAATGACAGCAGTGAGTGACTTGATGGATCATGGGAAACTAAATAATGACTTATATATCCCAATTCGCAATAGACCCCATTTCTTTTGAATTGCCCAACCACTGTTATCAATCATGAATAGGCGCATTAACCACTATTATCAATAAATAATAATTGAACTAGACTTAAAATTTTGTAGGACATTGGCAGTCAACAACCTAAGACAACGACAAGGTTCAAGACAAGAGAAGCTAATACATATATGTTATCATATCATAAGAAATTGAATCCATTTGACAACACATTACCTACTTAGGCTAGAGATAGTAGCAATCAATTCCAAGAGTAAATGCAATTCAATTTCAGCCCATGAGTAAATACATTCCCCCCATTTTGCATTTACCAAGAAATTCAAAATATCTACTTCGAGCCCACATCGAACAAAAAAGAGCTATGAATTTAATGAATGATGTGCACAGCCAACTACAAGTGTACTTCCTTGCACTATCTGATCTCATGTCAGCCTCATTAGATTCTACAGAAAATTATCGATGTTGTAGTCAGTTTCATGGTAACTCAAGTAGGTAAACACCAACTTGTGATAAGATGTTCTTTAATGATAGCACGACTAAATTCTCTAAACTCGAGATATGTCATGAGAACAACACATTAGTCAAAGGAGGTATTACTTCTGTCAACTACCAAGGATGTTAATCATCGATCCAACTATCAAGACAGAATCTGAACTTCTAGTGACAGAGCAAAAAGAAACATGTAAAAGACTTAGCTTGTTGCGGCTGCATGCGGAGCTGTTTCAAATATTGAATTAAGTTGAGAGAAGTTATGGCCTTTTTGGAAAAAATTTAAGGCCTTAGATTGGTTGCAAGTTCCCCTTGACTGACATTAATGATATTGTTCGCGCCCAAAGGTCAGAACTATTCTCGTGTGAATCTGAAGAAAATAAAACTGATTAAGAGAAGACCGAACACAAATCTTAAGTCATACACCACTGTCCCAAGATGGCGTTGGGATTCAAAGCTTATTTGAATAGCTAACAGAAGATGTCACTGTCCCACCCAATGCATTTAATCACCATTAAAAAGACTTTGTAATGGAAGGTGACAAGAAGGAAAAGGAAACTAAGCACCCAAAAGATTAAATATTATGAATGGTAACAGTCTAAATATTTTTATCTTTTAGCATTTCAGCTCAATCATCCATATATCCTGAATATAAACTAAAGATAATCATTGAAGACTTGATAGCAGCATCATTCACATTCCTATCGAGTTTGTCCTCAGCGTGCTACTATAGAGATTCAAAATTTGTGCCAACAGTTACATCAAAGGGGATGTGCAATCTAGCGGTTGCAGAGGGAAATCTATTGAGGGAAAGAAGGTCGTCTCAAGGAGTTCTAAGGCAGGAAAAATATGTTTAGCGTGTGGGTGCGGGTGCACCTATTTACCTTGCAATCATCCTCGAATATCTTGTTGTAGAGGTTCTTGAGCTAGCTAGTAACGTTACAAGGGACAACAAGAAGACTAGGATTGTGCCTCATCATATTCAGGTGGAGGAGCTACTCTAATAAGGATGCATTTTCATGATTGCTTTTGTGAGAGTAAGTATTTTGAATCCCTACATGAGCTATTCAGAGCGAATTTCAAAATGATTAGAAATATAATGTTCTTATTGCAGGGTTGTGACAGATCAATGGTTCTTATACGTGTGAACTGCATACAGTCTTTATAAATACAGAATGACAATGCTAAAGGAGACTTTGCAGATGTGCAGCATATAACTTACTGGCTTTACAATAACATCAAATAGGTTGTGAATCAACAGGTAGACCGAGTATTCAGGGAGACAAATAAACTTATTCTATTTCTACGCTCTCATCTGATAAGAAACCAACTGGTTGTAATAACCCTCTCAGAAGGATTCTGCGAAGCTAAGGACATTTTTTGATTCGCACCACACAAAGAGATTTGTAATAAGAGAAAGGTAAAAAAAAAAAAAGACAGGCTCAGGCATCGACTACCTAGAATCCAATTGCTTTAGCAGAAAGCAATAACGTTTTAAAAGTACTTGCTTCAGCTACAGGCATTATCTCCTATGCAGATGCTATTTGATTCAGTCAGGCTAGTAATAACTTCGCCATTTAATATAGATAGCAATAGGGAGTAGATAAATCTCAACATGCTTCAAGAAACAGTTGAGAATGATTACAAGATTATTCAATACTTAGGACATAAAACTCAGATGATATCTCACCAAAATCCTAAAGATTGCTCAGATACGTGATTTGAAAGTTAAAAAGAAGTCAGAAAGTATATGATGGAGAATACCATATCATTGTCAAAGAGATAGTAGTCATTTATGTACTTTGTATTTGATTTTCTTTTCATATGCATATATAAATCTAGAGTACAATATATCTCTTCATCAGGTCATTCGAAAACATAATTAGCATAAAATATGATAAAGGGAGTGACAGATCTTTGCAACTCTTAAAGCGAACAGCTTACTACTAAACCATGATATTGACCAGGGATACTATGACAACCATAATAAATATGATTCTTTATGATAAAGACAAATACCTATAGAAATCTCTAAATGATGTATTTCTCTAATCAAATTGCAAACAACAAATTGTTAGTTTGGACAAGCATGATGCAAATTGATACCCAATTTGAAAGATTTGAAATAGATGTGTGAGGATGCCCTCCTTCTAGCACCATTTTGTAGATGTCAAAATCTGCAAGATCAACCTAAACCATTTTATGCTGTTAGCACAAAAGTTAGTTTAAATTAGCAAACTTAAACATCCCTATGAAATATAGAATCATGTTAAACAATGCAACTAATAAGAACAATGCATAAAACATGAATCATTCCTATCCCATAGTAGATTGGTGCAACTTAGTGCTGTAGGAAGTTGCCCTTTCCCAATCCTTGATAAGCAAAATGCCAAATGATGAGCAAGATATCCTCTCAAATGAAGAGAGTGACCTTGCAATCAGAAAATATTGCTAAGCAAATGGTGTGATGATAAGCAAGATCAGTTCTCACAAGTGGAGAGTAACCTTACAATGAGCATGAGTTGTGTCAAATTGAGTTGTTTTGCCTTGCATTTATAGATTCAAGGGTAGGAGTTTGAGAGATTTTGGATGAATGTGGGATAATTCACAAGCCAATGACAAGATGACACTTGTCAAGTTGTGAGAGGGTGAGGAATGTGCAAGTCTTGGCCAATGTGCCAATTTCAAATCTGAATTTGAAAGACTTGACATGTTTTGGGGGGATGAAAGGTGCAATAAATGCTATGTTGACTTGTGCAAATAGCATTAAAAACCTTGTTGGAAGGGACAAGTCCCTTTTGGGGGGAAGATTCAAATTGGAAGAATATTCCATTTTGATTCCCTTTTGAATGTAATTAGAGGAATTATAAATCAATAAATTGATTTATTTGTGCAAGTGGGTGGGTTAGTTAGGAGTTTGGATTTTGACTCTAGTTGAGTCAAAAGCTAGAGAATAGTAATCATGATTAGAAGTTAATTAATTTAGATTAATTAACTTAGGGGATTTTAGGGATTTGATATTTGATTTTAAATCAGTTTGATTTATTAAATCAAATAAGAAGAACCTTAGGAACTTAATTAAATAATTTGATTTATTTAATTAAGCTTGATGAACCTTAGGATTAAATCAATAAATTGCTTTAATTGATTAGTAGAAGAAACGAATGCATGATGTTAGTTACAGTGGAATGCATAATGTTATTTTTGGATGTCTACAGAAACCATGCATTAAGCTGATAGAATTGTTAGAATGATCAAGATAGTGTTTGGAAGGAATAATTAGCTTGAGAGAGTGAAATAAGCTGATAGAAGTTGAGATAGAGCTTGAGAGAATGAAATAATGGAAAATTTGTAGGAAAATTTAATCATTCCCAATGGTGGAGATTCAACATGAATATTTTATGTGTGTAGACAATAGAGAATCATAACATCTTTAGCATTTCATGATGTAGGAATCTTGCCAAGATGCTAGCATGGTACACAAATATCCACGTAGCGTGTGCGCATCCGTGACAAAAATTCCCTTCACCACCAAACGATAGGGACACATTTGCAAAGTGGAGCAAAAAATGGTGGGTTTTTAAATTATCAAACTTGTAAGGCTAAAATGAAGGTAAATTAACAAGGAATTCGCATCCAAGGTGCAAATTTATACCATTACATTTTCCCCCCATGGGTGATCCCACAATGTTGGTTTGGGAGATTCTGATTTTTATTGAAATCACATATTTTTAGAAAATATAATGATTTAAGCCTTAAAAAGTTCCATTTTAAGGATTCCAATTAAAGAGGGTTTGATCAAACCACCATAGATCAAATCCCCTTGGATATAACCCCGCTATTTTTAAACCATACCTATAACAGAGTCTCATTTACACCTATCAAAATGCTAATTAAAAACCATTTTTAGTTTACCATTTGGGGGATCAAATGAATTCATTTGAAATTTAATTTTTGTAAACATGTAGTCCTTATTATAAGCTTCCAAAAAGTATAATTTTAAATAAATTTAATTAAATTATTATATTTATTTTTTATTTCTTGTGAATGTAGGTTTTTCACCAAAAAATCAAGCTCTTTGTTTTGCACATGTGGAAAAATAGAAGATTATCAAATTTTTTTTCTGCAAAATATGAGTGCACTAGATATTGAAGTCTTTGATCCAACAAAAAAAATGAATTTCGATACATACAAACAAGTTGTGTTAGACGGTCCGCCTATGTCTGAATTGTAATTTGTTTGTCTTCGAAAATTGATTAAGGAAAAAATATTCAATACAAAACTATGAAAACAATTGGAAGCACTAGATATTGTAGTTAGAAATCTTTAAATTTAAAAAAATTATAATTTTATCCATCATGGAAAAAAAGTTGTGTTATGCGGTGAGCGTCACTCCTTAAAAATGGTGTTTATTGCAAAAAACTAGTTTTTGAAGATGGAAACAAAAGTGCAATCTTATTCCAAAAATTTTGAAAAAAATATATTTGGAATCTACATGCAAAATGTCACAAATCACTAGTTTGCATCATCTTCAAATTCGTCATGATTTAGCTATTATAGGTGTCCGAAAGTGAAGATTTAGTTAGAAAAAAATAGTTCAGTGTCTAATTTGGCAAAAAATTGTAAACCAGTATTGTGGGATCACCCCCAGTTTAGTGAGCATATGTGTTAATGCATATGAGAGATAAAGTAGAAAGAGGTTAAAGAGAATATACAAAAATCATCAAAGAGGCAGATCTTCAATCTGCATACCTTGATATGAACGAGGGAGCTCCACCAAGATGAAAAGATGATACAGGTCTTTGATCTTGCAAAGCTAGTCGTGGGTATGTGCAAGATCATGATGGAAAAAATAGGCCCTTAAGTGTCGATAAAAATTTCAAAAATCAGAGTTAGGCAACTTGACATAAAAAAATGAATAAGTTATCTATATTATTTTAAAAATATGTAATGATAGAATTTGTAGAAAATTGAATTTAGTTTCTAAACTACTAGGTTTATTTTTAAAAAAAATTATTTGGTGAAAATTTGAAATTTCAATGTAGTACTACTTAAATTTCAGGGAAAAAATAAGAAGTAGGTGTCTATTTGACCACCCTAACTACAATAAAATGATAATATTTTTTTATAATATTTTAGATATAAGTAGAGGAATCATGTCCCAATGTGATGCACATTTTTTCATAGTTTGTTTCCAAGTAAATAATTAATTATGAATTTTTTATTACTATAGACATCCAAAAATAACATTATGCATTCCACTGTAACTAACATCATGCATTCGTTTCTTCTACTAATCAATTAAAACAATTTATTGATTTAATCCTAAGGTTCATTAAATAAATCAAATTATTTAATTAAGTTCCTAAGGTTCTTCTTATTTGATTTAATAAATCAAACTGATTTAAAATCAAATATCAAATCCCTAAAATCCCCTAAGTTAATTAATCTAAATTAATTGACTTCTAAATCATGATTAGCATTCTCTAGCTTTTGACTCAACTAGAGTCAAATCTAAACTCCTAACTAACCCACCCACTTGCACCAATAAATCATTTATTTGATTTATTATTTCCTCTAATTACATTCAAAATGGAATCAAAATGGAATATTCTTCCAATTTGAATCTTCCCCCCAAAAAGGACTTGTCCCTTCCAACAAGGTATTAAATGCTATTTGCACAAGTCAAACTTGGCATTTAATGCACCTTTCATGTCTTCTCATCCAAATTTGAATTTCAAATTGGCACATTGGCCAAGGCTTGCACATTCCTCACCCTCTCACAGCTTGACAAGTGTCATCTTGTCATTTTCTTATGAATGATCCCACATTCATCAAAATCACTCAATCTCCTACCCTTGAATCTATAAATGCAAGGCAAAACATCTACAACACACAACACTTACTCATTGCAAGGTTACTCTCTTCATTTGAGAATCAATCTTGCTCATCACAACACCATTTGCTTAGCAACAACACATTCTCATGGCAAGGTTACTCTCCACTTGTGAGAACTAATCTTGCTCATCATTTGGAACTTTGCTTATCATGGATTGGGAAAGGGCAGCTTTCTACACAACTAGGTTGCACCAATCCACTATGGGATAGATTTGTATTTAAGTTTTATATGCTTCATTTGGTTTTGTTGTTTAAATGTCTCACATAGCATATTTAGCTTGACGCAATATCTCATAAGGATGTGTATTTCTGTTACATTGTTTTTTATCATGTTGACTAACAATTTGCAGATTTTCACATCCTACAAATGGCGCTAGAAGGAGGGCATGCTTGTCCAAACTAATGGTTTGATGTTTGCATTTTGATTAGAGAAATGCATCATGTAGAGTTTTCTATAGGTACCTATCTTATCACAAAGAATCATGTTTTTGAATAACCTGATCGAAGGATATATTGATTAGAATCAGTATTATCACCTTTCCCATGAATATCCTTTTGAGCTGCAATAGTATTTTTTTTTTTTGGTCCTTTCCAGAAATTTGATCTTGAGAGACACTTTTTATTTTCAGTTTTCAAAGCGTGTATTTGAACAATCTTTAGGGTATGATCATTGAAGTTTCTTTTGTTTGGTATGATCTCATTTAACTTCTATGTCTTGGGTGTTTAAATACTTTTGTAATCATTTTCAGCTATTTCTTGAAGCACGTTAAGCTTCATCTACTCCTTATTGCTATTAGCATTAAATGCTGAAGTTATTACTAACCTGATTGAATCAAACAACATCGGCATAGGAGATATTGTTTGCAGCTAAGGAAAATGCTTGGAAAATGTTATTGTATTCTGCAAAAGGAATTAGATTCTGGATAGTTGATGTATCAATTTTTATTTTATTTTTTTTCAATAATATAAAAGCTTAATCTTGATTGACATGACCAATACAGAGGAAACACTAGAAAATGAATGAAAGACAGTCACCAAGCAACTACTGACAACAACTTCTAGCAGCCACCCAAGAAAGATAGTGAGGACGCTGGCAAAGATTGTCAAATCTATATTTGCACCTACCAACGACTTTTGGTTGAAATTTTTTATGCCTTTTTATGCACAAAAAGAAGGCATCTTGTCACAAAACTCTCGTCCCTTCTCTATGCTTCTGTTTTGGCATAGGCAGATTCGGCTTTACAATTGCCAACAATATTTGCTTATGTTCATGGAATTTTCAATGAGTTTTTGGGTTGTGCGGCCCATGAGCTAGTGTCTTTTAAAGATATTCTGTCAAGCAGCCCGCATGCTCTCTGTCACAAATCCCATATCCAGCGATCTACCCATTTGACCCATACACTTTGCACGCCCCATCTCCATGTTGTTAAAATATCCCTTTCACTAGAGACAGAAGCTGATCCAACAACAGACAAAGCTTATACTAATTTTATCTCCCAAATCCGAAGCTTGGAGTAATTGATGACATAATAGGCCATGGCAAACAGGACTTGATTCTCCGGAGGATAGATTGGTTCTATCTCTCTAACAATACACCCTTGATTAGTCAGTATTCTTCTGTGCTCAGTTGAGACATCTAGCAGAACCGCCACAAGTGAAGGATACACACTGCCTATTTTCCACAGACCCTTCATAGCCCAACCGCACCTTTAACATAATCTCCACTCCCTGCGAGAAACATCACATACACGCGTTTGGAGTATCCACTGCGGATGCTCACAGGCTTTCTGCGAAAAACCTCGGGTGGAACCTCAGGTCGATCAAAGAAAATAAGTTGAGGACAGTTTTTATGCATGCAAGTGTGGATGGATGGGAAAGTCGCACAAACTATTTTGATAGTATGCCTAGAGAATGCAATCTCATGCTCCCCACCTGCACAATGCAATCACCTAATCATGCTACACAAAGTAATGATTTTTTCAATCATCTTGGTCGCCACAGAGGTCAGAATGAGAATAAGAAGAGTCATTTTTTGTTTAGACACAAACCAATAGAGATGCATCTGTCTCCACTTGCGTAAGTCCCACAGCCTATTCACTTCATTATCAGTAGAAGAAAAGGTGCGGGTTTAGTCCAGTAAAAATAACATTTCAAATCTAGGCATTAAATGAGAAGTCTTGCGTGTCTAACCAAAGCCGTCAGTGATCAAAAGGATGTCAAATCTTTGACAGATAAGTTGGTACCATGTCTAGTCTCTATTCAAAGCATAGGAAGATTTTATAAGCCTAATTATAGATCTTGTTTTCTTTAGGCTCGTACTTTCTTAGAGCAAGTGGTTTAATTAGGGAAGAATACTGTCACTTGCATTTAAGTTTCTTATGCGTGTGTGTTGGTCATCTTAAAACATTCACATTTTATCTGCTGCCATCGAGATGTGAGGCCATCGATATCTATTACCATTAACATTTGTTACCAGTGATACCTGCTTCATTTATGTCTGCTGCCATCGATATTTGTTGCCATTGATATCTATTGGTAAATGTGCTTTTAAATGGATGTTATGGTTTACCTTGAGCAGTAAGCAACCAAGTTTGACATTTATATTACCAAGTGCAGTGTACAGCTATGGATAGAAGAGGTAAACAGCTAGGAGAGATTACGAGGGCATTTACTTTTGTTGGGATGCTTTTACCTTGAATCCTTTATTCCTCTTCAATGCACTAGTGAAAAGTGATGGCACATTTGATTTAAGTCTATATTTTGAATGTGTATAAATCTTGATTTTCATGTTGACATCATTAAATGCTAGGATTTATCCTATTTTTATAATGCTATAAATTTAATCTCACATATGAAGAATGACATTTTCAACTAATAGATGGAGATTAATCAAAGGTCCTTTTGTACTTATAAATTGTCAAAGTTTTTTTCATACTTCAAAGGGCCTCATAGGACAAATATTGTGCTCTAACAAATTGTTTGCTTCACATAGACTTTGTGTGAAAGGGGTAATTTTTTTTTCTTTTTACATCATTAATTCTTTGATGTAAATATCTTTTTTTAAAAAGGGTTTTACTTTGTGATGTTTGATAGGTCAAAGTTGACATTGGGACCAAGCGAAAATGAAGGCGAAAGAAGTGGAGTGGGGAATCCTTTTGAAATTCTAATTTAACAAAAGCATTTTTTAATGCTTATTATAATTATCTTGAGCTTCCTTTTTATGTTCTTGTTTTCTGTTTCAAACCAAATCACGTTTCAATTTTGGGTTTAAAATTAACCACTTGACTTGATCTTTTCAAAGTTGGTTAAAATTGAACCTTAGAAACACACTAGATTTCAATTTGGGATTAAAATTGAACAAGGTAACTTCACATTTCAATTGGTGCTTTTAAAACGAACTCATAATTGCTTTGAGGAATTTAAAATTGAACATGTGTACTTTGTGTTTTGTAAACTTTTTTGCAAAGTAGTGTCATTTAAAAAGGCGTATGCGCTTCTCTCGCGCTTCACGGCGATCTTGAGAATCAAAAGTCTTTTTGGTGACCCTAAGTTGCATAAAAGATTACCTCCACACTTCAATTTGGCCATTTAAAATTGAACAAAACATGCGAGTGTGAGCACGATATATTGCGGAGGTTCTCCCATTTGTTTTTCAACGAGGGTTGTGTGAACGACGGGATATGTTAGCTCGCTATTGTTTATCTTAGAGGGCCTGCCTTGTGGGAAAAAGTAATCACCCAAGGGAATGACCCAACCGGGAACACGCTAAAGCCAAGCGACTTCCAACCAGTATATAAGTGTGGATTCTTGAGGAAAGTTCAAGAATCACGAGGATTATTCCGACGAGATGGATAGCAATGGACTCTCACCGACGTTGGATAATCCCCCACGAACGGAATGCCTGAATTAGAACCCTTGTTTAGAAATTGGCCAAAACCTTGTCTATCTTGTTGGTGCAAAAGGTCATGTCCTTTGAAGCTACCCCACGTAACATGCGGTCTTGTTGCGGAAATGGAAAGTATGCCATGGGAGATTCATGGGTACTAATGCTTGGCTGACCCAAATAAGTGAGTGCCGTGGAGGGGAGTGAGTGTGGTCAAGCATTTAGCCATTCGCACAAGATATGTGCAGCTGGATTTATCCAAGTGGGAACCCAACAAGGTATTGTCTCATCAACCTAGGAGTGTGAAAGTGCTTGGAAAGAACACATTGCTTGATCTTGTTAAAATTTGGAAAACAAACATACACAAAGCCTCAAATTTCAAACACCTTGTGGGGAACAAATACCTATTGACGAACTTGCCCACTCTTTCTTTCCCTAGGGATCACATTCCTAGAGGTTTCTAAGTGTGCAAATTCTACCATCATTTGTTTCTAATAAGGATAAACATAAGGAACTTTTGCCCTATTTTCCTCGATTTCCACATAAAGGACCTTGTGGAATGAGAAAGAGAATGGGACACTAGACATATAGTTTGAAAACCTAAGCAAGCAAGTGTCTTGGATAAAAAGAACCTCATTTAACCAAGATAAAAAGACAAATTGGATTAGACATGTGTTTTCTAACATAATCAAAATCCCAAAATCGAATTTCAAAAAGCTTAGTGTGAAAGCTAGTGAGGAGTGTCTTGAGATCCTGAATTGTTTTGAAAGGTTTGCTTTCCTCCCATAGGAAATATAGCGTGTTCCTCAACACCAAGGTCTTGTAAGAAGAAGTGTTATTCCAGGTCAAGTCTAGGATCAATTCAATCACTTTCATCCATCTTTCAACCATCAAAATCAATCAAATTTCCATCTCACCAACAACTCTTGGAAACTTTGTAAACATCTTTTATGCTAAACTTTTAGGCGAAATCAAATCATTTTGTTTGACTTACCGCATCTAGTCAAACCATCAATCCAATCACGAATCAATCAAATCAAAGTCCTAAAAGTTTTAGCATTTCTTTCAAAGTTTCTTTAAGAGTTCCATTCATCCATATCACTCATCTTTCGTTTATCTCATCCTCATTATCGCTTTCATCCTTCAATTATCCTAGTTCTTCACTTCTTTGAACCTAAGGTTTAGACCGATCTAAATGATTAGAGGTTCATCTCTTACATTCTTGAAAATTGATCTTCATTTTATGGTTCAAACTCGATCTCCACACAAGAGGAGCATGGAATATAAATTTGATCCATCCATCATGAGCAATTCTATTCAACCAAACTATCCAAGCCTTGCAATACCATTTGATTTTCAAAGCTTGTACAATGCATACATGGGAGCTTTATCTCATACAAACATCAATGGTACACCAAATATGAGCATACCCAATCCAAAGTTTGGAACACCTTTCCCAATGATAGATTTAAATCCAAGTCCAAATCTGCAAATCTATCAACCAAACACTCAATGCATGAGTTTTCCAAACAACATTATCCCACAAAATCCATACATAGCAAGTGCAACTTTACCAAACATGACCATTTCAAATCCACACTTGGTAAACTTTGGGGTCGACATGTTTGCAAATCCCCCTAATGTTGTTCAAAATCCTAGCAATATATTGGCAACTCTAGGTATTGCTCCAAGTCAAGGTAACACCATGCAAAATCAAAGTTACCTAAATCAAGGAAATATGATTCTAGACCACAACAATTTTCAATTTCAATCTATCATGCCAAATCAAAACATCATACCAAATCATCCCATTTTGCCATTGATATCCCAATAGCAGATGGAAACCATCCAAGCAATCCCAACAATCAACACCATTCCCATTCCACCACCACCGCCACCACCACCAAAATACAACATGACCAATTCATTCTCCATCATGTTGCAAGCTGCTCAAGAAGCTTCCCACAAAAAGGCACTCCAAGCCCAACAAGCTACATAGCTAGTTGCTTAGCAAGCACAAGCGGCTCAAGTAGCCCAAGAAGCGCAAGCGCAAGCAGAACTTTACGCACTATTGCAATCAATCCAAGAAGAAGTAGCACAACAAAGAGCCCAACAAAAAGCTTTATTGGCACAAAAACAACATGATGTACAATAAGCGTTGTTGGCTCAGCAGCAAACGTAGGCCTTACTCGCCCAACAAAGCTTGCAACAGATTCCCACTGCAATTGTTGAAAACAATGATCAAGATTTATCCATCAATGAACACATTGAAGATGTTCCCATCTCATTCAATGATCAAATCATCACACACCAAGAGTCACTTTTCAATCACGATCAAAACTCACTGACGATACCCAACAATGATCCAATCCAAGAAACATTAACATCATTTGATCCTATGTTTGAGAACATTGACAATCCCTCCACCAAAATTGTTGAAAACAATGATCAAAATCAATCCATCAATGAGCACATTAAAGATATGTCTACCCCATCCATTGATCAAATCCTCGTTCATCAAGAGCCACTTTTTAGTGATCTATTTCAAGATGTGTTACAATTATTTGATCCCATTGACATAATCAACGATCCATCGACCAATGATCATATCAAAAATGTCTCTACATCGCCTTGTGAGTTAGAGGACATATCTCAAGA
Organism: Sequoiadendron giganteum; assembly: GCA_007115665.2. Classification (NCBI taxonomy): domain Eukaryota; kingdom Viridiplantae; phylum Streptophyta; class Pinopsida; order Cupressales; family Cupressaceae; genus Sequoiadendron; species Sequoiadendron giganteum. The sequence continues at coordinate 571,283,706 of CM021107.1, read as the reverse complement.
ACGTATTCCAAAGCATGATCAAAATCTTCCATCAAGGTCTAGCAATGGCCCTTCCAATGACATATTGACATCCTTCGACCTCACGATTGAGAATAGTGAAAAAATATTTGACACTACACTTGATCCAAATCCACTCAAAGTTCAAGAGAATATTGAGCCACTTCCTAATGAAGATATCCAAGAAAGAAATCCATCCTTTGAAATTGACCCATGTCAAGAACTTAATCCAAAGCATGTTGAAAGCAATTCCGAAATCTCTCAAGATCGAGAATTTATATCTCCAAGCTACTACAACGATATAATGGACACTCTCCTATCTATACAAGATGCCGCAAATAATGACCACATCCACATAGGACATACTCCTCCATCTACCAATGAGATGCTTTCTTTGGATGGACACACAGATGATCTTCATTCAAAACAAGAGTCTCATACTCTTGAAATCATTACTGGGAAACAAGAGTCTCCTACTCTTAACATTGGTACACATGATCAAGATATAGAGAAATCCAGAGACATATCAGAAATGGGTCAAGAAGAAGGCTTGTACATAAGTCATGAATTAGAAACATCCTCTAAAGTGAGTCATGAGGAAGACTTTTGTGTAGACAGCGAAGCATCAACACTTCTTGAAGAAGCACTACAATCTGATATCTCACAAGATGAAGCTAAAGAGATCAATCAAACATTCATCCCACTTAAGGAGGATCCTGTCACTTATGAAGTTGGATCACTTACCTTTCTTAGAGCAAGCTATCTCGTCAATAAAGAAGATGACACTTCTGAAGGTCCACAACAAAGCAGAGAAGAAACAACACCTTGCTTCCAAGGTAAATCATATCCTATGGCAAATAAATTTTTTCAGCAGATGAATTATCAAGGCAGAGGATTAGGCCTACATGAATAGAGTATCCTAGAACCAGTGCAAATTTTTGGCAATCCTGAGCATCAAGGCCTTGGTTACTCAACAATCAAGGGATCTCAACATATCAGTAATACTATCACCATACTGGGGGCAACTTCGTCTCGAGCAAACGTCAACATAGGGAGCACGAAGGATCCTTATGATGAAACCAATGCCAATACTACAACTCGCTATGTAATAAATCTTCATCCACCCATCACCCCATCCATGAATTGGGACCAACATCAAAAGAAAGACTTGAATCGAAGCATGAAGAACGTTATCAAAGAAAAAGAAGCTAAGAAGCATATTGGACAAATCAAGTACATATGGATACCAAAAAATACAAAGAAAAATTATCCCTATCAAACTCCATCAGTCAAAGAAACCATGGGGCAAAATAAAAAAGGGAAAAGTATCCATCAAAGATGTCGCCAAAAGCAAAAACATGCTTCTCAAGTGACATACAAAGTGTATCAAGTAGTTGGTCCTAATTCCACATACACTTTCGTATCCATCCATTATTGCTCATCTTCCCAAGTTTGGAGAGTCAAAGGTTCCAAACTGTCGACCAATCCATCTTTTATACCTAAACACACTCCATCCACACCTCCACGCATGATATCCAATTCTCACATTGACCATGTGTTGGCAATGACCCTTCATCATAAGGATTCAGAAGGCACTCTATCGCGATGTGCGCACAAAGACAGAGTTAACTCCGGTATCAGCAAAATAGATCAGGGATCTCAAAAGTTGCATTCAACTGCACGTATATTGGCAAAACAACTTCTACAAGCAGGATATCGATGGAAAATTATGACAAGAGCATCAACATCAGCACCACTAGGTGGTTTAGCATCAGCTTAAAATCTCTCAGAAAATACAAAAAAAAAAAAATCAGAAAAAGTCCTGAAAAAATGGTCACCTTGATGAAAACCTGGCAAACAGGCGTCTTGGTGACAACAAAAAAATCAAAAAATCAAAAAATAAAAAAAAATCAAAAAAAGGATTGAAAATAGTAAAAAAAAAATCGCCCTCTAGCGAAAACCGCTTCGGTGGCGCTTTGGACAAGTACCATGATGAAAACCTGGCAAACAGGCGTCATGTGTAGAATCAAGCATCTATGTGCGCCAGTTGACAAGAAAGCATCTTATCACATCCATAATAAAGCTAGCATTCCATCCATATCATTCGTTCATCCATGAACCATTTATCCAACACATTTTTATCCATCTGCATCCAAGGTCCAAGTTACCTTGATCTTGATAAAAGTTTGGAGCACACTTTACAGTTGCTTATGGTAAACATCTTGACATGGGTCATTTTCATTGATCCCATCCTATCCAACATTATCTAAGCCTTGAAGCATTATTTGAGTGAGCATTCCTCTGTTCAAACACCCTTATTTTATCGCAAGATAATCCATATCCATTCATATCCAAGAATCCACCCATGGCCATTCAAACATTGCTAAACACTGGGGGTAGATATTTACATCTCGCTTCGGGAATAAATCTTGATATATATCCTCCAACTTATGAAGTAATCTAAACATTGGAAAACATGAAAGCAAATTGGTCAAAGCATTTGTGAGCCAACGATCCAAATCACTAGCCCATGGCATATTTTGACAAGAAGACATTCCTTATCTTTCATTGAACATCAATCTGAACAATTCATATCAGTCACATCTAATGCGCACATCTGTGTCTCATCAAATCATCAAAGCAATTTTGTTCTAACTCAAGCTTCATCGATCTTGATCAATTGAATCCAATCAATCATCATCTTGTTTGACTTAACACACTTAGTCAAACTATCATCTTGTGCACGAGTTTACTCTAGGATAACACAACTTCCTTGGGTTTACAAGTTCATTATCATCACTCTGTTTGGCTTAACACACTTAGCCAAATTATCAAATCCATAATCACCTTGTTTGGCTTAACACACCTAGCCAAATTATCCTTTTTGTATGAGTTTACTCTGGGATAACACAACTTCCTAGAACTTACGAGTGCATTATCACTTTTGTTTGACTTAACACACTTAGTCAAACTATCAATCCATCAATCCAATTGATCAACATTAAAGCTTGGTTTTCAACAAAATCCCAAAACAAAGCACTGATATCATCACATATCATATCCAAATTGTCAAAATTATGCGAAAATTCAAAAACATTCAGAAAAATTTCATCAGAAAAAACCAAAAAAATTCAAAAAATCCATCAAAAATTTCAAAAACATCTAGAAAATTCATCAAAAAATCCAAAACATCTAGAAAAATCATCAAAAATCCAAAAACATGTCGAAATATCAGAAAATCTTCAAAAATTTCATCATTAAGTCTTGTCAGTTTTTTCTACCTTGTCGAACTACGTCGTCTCTGAGCTTGAACATAGGCAAGGCTGATCTTTGATCATCCCCCAAGACAGTTAAGGTCAGTCCTTTAGGCGTCCATCACAATGGCATTCGTTTGCTTATCTTTTTTACGATTGGGTCAGTCCTTTAGGCATCCGTCGTATTGGCAATCCGTTTGCACATCTAGTCTGCATCTTAAGTCAGTCCTTTAGGCAATAAAATGGCAATCCATTTGTCCATATTATCATCAAGTCAATCCACCACCAGTAGAACTACGTGGTCTCTGTGTATATAACGTAGGCAAGGCTAATCTATGGATCAACTCCCGAGACCCCTAGGATAGGTCTTTAAGTTAGTCTGTTCATTGTAAAATCTTGAAAATACCAAAAACAGCCTCAAAAAATTTGAAAAAACCAAAGTGGTGCATCCATTTCATCTCGCTTTCACCCGTGATTGTCATCACTCATAATAAATCATCGTCGCTTTCACCCTTTGGTGAGTTAGTCAGAAGCAAGTCAGCAGATTCCAAAGTAAACACCTAATTGTCAAAGTCTCGAAGGTCTAAGTCAGTAAGTCAGCAAGTTGGTCAACTCGGAGTATCAATAGCTTATCACACAATCAGTCTCACCAAAACCCTGATCACTACATGTCTTAGGATGAAGCTTTCCTGCGATGGACATAAGCATCGAGTACTCCACAGTAGTTTAGCCTTGTCTAGCGATACGAAGAACATTAGCTTGTTTGTTTACTTTATTTTGGTTTTTTTGACTTATCTTATTTTTCGCTCATTCCAAGGACCTCTCGATGATGCCTAAACAAAACAGGTTTAGAGAGAAAGGAATGGGGCAACGATCATTATCTTTTTATCTGCTGTGCTTGTTGGATATTCTTGTAAAATAACTTCGTCATGCATACTTTGTTTTGTTTGTAGGAAGGATGTTTTAGGTATCTTGTTGACCACATAAGAGGGCTTTCCTTCTTATGTTTTGGCCCGAGATGTCTGGAATTTCTGAACTACATTCTGAATAAGGTTATGTTTGTCAAGTGTGAACAAGAATACTCCTATCTGATTGTCGAGTCAAATTCCATCACACTAGGCGCAACGCCATCCTGGTTCTTAATACCTTGATGCATCGCACCTATGTGTGTTATCAAACATAAAGAAAGGTATGCTCTTTTCCCATCCTTGGATAAGCAACACATCATCATCATTCATCGTCATATCCAATAAAGTCTCGATGACTAGGAGACTTGTTGGACTTCTTCATCTTCTTGAATTTAAGGGTTCATCCCTCTCATTCTTCTATCTTTTTCACGCTAACAATGCATCCATCTTGCATCTGTATTCTCATTTCGCATAATCATGTCATACCATCATATCAGGACAACATCATCCATCTCATCCATGTCACATGCATTGCATAATCATTTAAAGTTGTTTACGATAATATAAATTTGTTATTCTAAGCATCTTCGAAACATCTCATCTAGATCATCATTATCATATAGTCTAACCATGCATACATCCATTTTGAACCTCTTTGTCGCAAGATCCACCTCAAATAGTATCTTTTCGCTCGATCTCTCGAGGGGGCAATGTACTAACGTACTTATTTTCCACTGGGGCATCCGAAAAAAAAACCAAAGAATTTTTAATTTCGATGTCGGCAACATCATTCTTTGAACCAATGCAACAAGTACATTGCTTCAAAGAGGGGCAAAATGTAGACATCCAAAAATAACATTATGCATTCCACTCTAACTAACATCATGCATTCGTTTCTTCTACTAATCAATTAAAGCAATTTATTGATTTAATCCTAAGGTTCATTAAATAAATCAAATTATTTAATTAAGTTCCTAAGGTTCTTCTTATTTGATTTAATAAATCAAACTGATTTAAAATCAAATATCAAATCCCTAAAATCCCCTAAGTTAATTAATCTAAATTAATTGACTTCTAATCATGATTAGCATTCTCTAGCTTTTGACTCAACTAGAGTCAAATCTAAACTCCTAACTAACCCACCCACTTGCACCAATAAATCATTTATTTGATTTATTATTTCTTCTAATTACATTCAAAATGGAATCAAAATGGAATATTCTTCCAATTTGAATCTTCCCCCCAAAAGGACTTGTCCCTTCCAACAAGCTATTAAATGATATTTGCACAAGTCAAACTTGGCATTTAATGCACCTTTCATGTCTTCTCATCCAAATTTGAATTTCAAATTGGCACATTGGCTAAGGCTTGCACATTCCTCACCCTCTCACAACTTGACAAGTGTCATCTTGTCATTTGCTTATGAATGATCCCACATTCATCAAAATCACTCAATCTCCTACCCTTGAATCTATAAATGCAAGGAAAAACATCTACAACACACAACACTTACTCATTGCAAGGTTACTCTCTTCATTTGAGAATCAATCTTGCTCATCACAACACCATTTGCTTAGCAACAACACATTCTCATGGCAAGGTTACTCTCCACTTGTGAGAACTAATCCTGCTCATCATTTGGCACTTTGCTTATCATGGATTGGGAAAGGGCAACTTTCTACACAACTAGGTTGCACCAATCCACTATGGGATAGATTTGTATTTAAGTTTTATATGCTTCTTTTTGTTTTGTTGTTTAAATGTCTCACATAGCATATTTAGCTTGACGCAATATCTCATAAGGATGTGTATTTTTGTTACATTGTTTTTTATCATGTTGACTAACAATTTGCAGATTTTCACATCCTACAATTACAAATTAAAAAAAATATAAAAAATCGTATGTCTGACCACCTTAACTTGGTCAAAACTTCATGAAATTCATTTTATTTTAATCCTATAGTATGCGAAGCATAGAATGTGACGCTTGTTTTGGATTCAAAAAATGTGATACCATTTGAAAGCTATAGATTTTTTTCAATCAACCTATCAATCAGGACTTTAATTGTAATTCAAATAGAAAATGAATAATAATTATTTATTAATTTCAAAGTAAAACATTATTTATATTCATGGAAAGCCGAGAATCTCCTTTGAGAACCCTTTTCGTTTCATCAATTTTGGGTAAAAAAATGTTGTCAGCCACATGGGCCATCATATCACTTACATATCGCCACTTTTTGGCCCATCATGATTCTGTACATACCCTTGCAATATCAAGACAAACATGTTAGGTTGTAAAAAAACATGTTAGGTAAAAAATAGAATCATAAAAAACACAAATGTATAAGACTCAAGAAGATACAAGCTAGCATAATAAGACACATTATGATTAGATATACACAAGACACACACTGATTAGATAGATAATCCTATAGCTACTACAAACTACGTTCTAGGATAGTCACTAAAAAGATAGGTCTAGTCAAGATTCCCCCAAGCTAGACCCCATGATATAATATATCTAATACCAAGAAACATGACATCAAATATTAGATAAAAGACATAAATGAATCCTCCTCAAGAAATCAAGACACCAAGGAATCCTTATTTTATAAAGTACTTTTTAGAAAGGGGTTCTTTCAGTAGGGAACTCTTCAAGAAATCATGACACTAAGTGGCCTTTTTTAAAGAACACACCACTTGAAAGACACACACCACTTGAAAGACACAATTTTCTGCAAGTGATTTTGTCATCAAGTAATCCTTTTGAAATATCTTTCGTCAAGGAATCATTGGATAGAATAATCCTTTTTCAAAGCAAATTTTTTTAGACTCTTTCATTAGAAAAGATACTCCTTTTTTGAAAGGAAAAATTTCAAACTCTTTTGCTTACAGGATCCTGCTCAAAATAAAAAAAATTCAAGGATTCCTTTTTTAGAGAATAATTCCTTTTGAAAAATGAGAGATTTTAAACAAGAGATTATTTTTTCAAGGAATTCATTCTAAGGAAATATGACACCAAGGAATCCTTTTGGAAGAATTTTCAATGTTGAAAATTAGAGAAGCCTAATAGCACCCCCTTAGGATGATGTGTGTTGCATAGAGGAGCACATGGGATCCTAAGGAGAGAAAATAGAGGCAAAGATGTTGTGGCATGCAACACATGAGAAGATGTATTTGTGGTATTTTCTCATGCACATGAGGGACAAAACATATTGAAGCCACATCACAAAGAAAATAAACCGAGATGAATAAAGCAAGAGATAAGGGGATTTGAGAATTCATGGTCAAAACTATTAATAGATATAAGCAGATAGATATAATAGTATGTGTATGAAATTTAATCAATCCCCAAATTTGTAAAAACATGAAGAATATCACACAAAGATAAACTAAAAATAAAAATTGGGTCAGCATGAAGGAAGGCCTAAATGACACCAACACTTCAGGGTGAACCCACATAAGTGGTGAACACTTTTGTGGAGGATGGGAAAAGTCATTTTTTCCCTCTACACAAAGTGAAGGGGTTCGACCAAACCTTTAACATGGTTCGGTCGAACCCTGTGTTCGCTCGAACCCCATTGACATGTGGGCAAAAATATTAAAATAAAGGGGTTCGAGCAAACTAGGGTTTGGTCGAACCCCCTTAATAGAGATTTAAAAAAAAAAAACCCTGTCATTTTCTCAGACCCCGTTAATTTCCCTCATTATTTTAAAGTGGTTTGGCTGAACCATTTTACGAGGTTCGGAAGAACATATGTTCGGTCGAACACCCTTCTTCCCCTATCTCCTCAAAAATTTGATTTTTTTTGTAAAAAATTGTCGTTTGAAGCTCAATTTGAAAATGAAAATGCAGAAAAATTCAGAAACCCAACTAGATAATGATAGTGCTCAGAATGAGCTATATGTTGAATATAATTTAATATAATTTTCTCTTATTATGTATTTTATTTTTTAGTTTTATTAAACATAGGTTTTTCACTGAAAATCAAAATCTCTGGTCTACACATGTGGAAAATAGCAGATTATCAATTTAATTTTTTTAAAAATATTTTGAGGCTGGGTATTGATGTCCTTGATCCATTAAAACAAATAAAATTGAATTTTGATTTATACAAAAAAAGTTATGTTGTATACAATCCACCTATGTCTGAATTACAATTGGTTTGACTTTGAAACTTGATTAAGGAAAAAATATTCAATAAAAAACTATGAGACCAAATTAAAGCACTAGATATCGTAGTTACAAATCTAAATTAAAAAAAAATAGAATTTTATCCTTCATACAAAAAAAGTTATGTTGTATACGGTGAGCGTCACTTTTTAAAAATGTTGTTTTCTAAAGAAAACCAGTTTTCATGGGAGATGGAAAAAAAAGTACAATCTGATTCAAAAAATTTTGAAAAAAATATTTTGAGAATCTACAAACAAAATGTGATGAGACTCTATTTTGTATCATTTTCAAATTCCTCACGGTTTAGCCGCTACAAGAGCTCGAAAGTGAAGATTTAGTTAAAAATAATAATTGCAGTGTCCAGTTTGCCCAAAAATTGTAAACCACTATTGTGGGATCACCCTTCACATTGTCCCCAATATTGAAAATAAATATTGCAACACATAGAGGAATGATGACACAAATAGAAGAAATGCATGATAAATTTTCACGCATGTACCCAGGTACCTACAAGGGTAGCAAGAGTCCTCCAAATAGGATCACAAAAATAAAAAAAAGTACGAGGGAATAAGAAAACATGCAGAAAAATCTAATCTACAGATGTAGAAGAGGCACCACCTTAGTTCTCATCGACTAGCAGGTCATCCTACTCCAAATCTAGATCCTTATAAGGGGAGGAAGGATGAGCCTACAAGGGCGGGATAGAAAGGGTGGTACCTTATGACTCACCTACAACAAGAGCAAGGGAAGAAGTCCCCTCGAGGTCTTCTTCACTGAGTTTCTATGAGGGTATGTGCAGGATCATGATGGGCCAAAAAGTGGTGATATGTAAGTGATATGATGACCCATGTGGTTGACAACTTTTTTTTACCCAAAATTGATGAAACGAAAAGGGTTTTTAAAGGAGATTCTTAGCTTTCCACCAATATAAATTATGCTTTACTTTGAATGTAATAAATAATTATTATTTATTTTCTATTTGAATTATGACTAAATTCCTAATTGATAGGCTGATTGAAAAACATCTATAGCTTTCAAACAGTATCACATTTTTTGAATCCAAAACATGCGTCACATTCTATGCTTCACATACTATAGGATTAAAAAAATAAGAACTGAATTTCATGAATTTTTGACCAAGTTAAGGTGGTTAGACACACGAGTTTTTGTATTTTTTAAAAGTTGTAATAAAATATCATAATTAATTATTTTCTTAGAAAAATTTACAAACAAATATGCATCACATTGGGACATGGGTCCTCTACATATATCTAAAATATTATAAAAACATATTATCATTTTATGGCAGTTAGGGTGGTTAGACAGACACCTACTTCTTATGTTTTCCCTGAAATTGAAGTACTACTGCATTGAAATTTCAAATTTTCACCAAATAGATTAAAAAAAAAAAAAACCTAGTAGTTTAGAAACTACATTCAATTTTCTACAGATTCTATTCTTACATATTTTTGAAATAATAGAGATAACTTATTCAAATTTTTACATCAAGTTTCCTAACTCTAATTTTCCTGAATTTTATTGCCACTTAAGGGCCTATTTTTTCCATGATGATCCTGCACATACCCATGAAGAAAAGGTCATCAATTTCGCAAAAATCAAGGATAGAGTCTATATATCATCCACTGAGTTGTGAATGCACTTCTAAAGAGTGCCTTGTGTCAACTTAATTGGAGAAGGATGAAACACCCAAGAGCCACTACTGACCTCAAGAAGAGGGGCAGTGACCGAATCTAAGGAAGTGGGGGCTGTCTCTATCACAAGGTTGACACAAGCTAAAATATAACTAGATTCCAAAGAAGGTGACCCCCTCTTACAACCATCACATGCGGTAAGGTCATCCTCCAAATTACACTTCAGCAGAGGATGTGAGATCCCCACAAAAGAAGCAAAAGTGAACAAAGAAGGAGATAGAGTCATAAAGGACACCACAAGTATGTATTAGGCATGACATCAGGCTATGAAAAGGAGCTTGGATTTTTGGTAGGGAAATCAGAAGAGGAGGCTCCACAAAGGGAGAAATTAAGACCTGCACCATTTTAGGGTTAGAATCTTCAGGAACCCCGGAGGGGTCAGAACCAAAATAAAAGTGATAGGAACTGAAGCAAGAATAATAGAAGAAAGTAGTGCAGAAAAAGAAGATGCATAAATAAATACAATCGAATCCCTATTTGTCTTTTTTAAGGTAGTATTCTCCATGGATAGAGCCTTTCTCCTACGCTTACACTTAGACATAAGCCATTTACATCGATTGGGAGCACTAGAGGCCGTATCCCAAGAAGAGGGTGAAGGTTGCTACTCAACTATAGGAGTATACTTCACAACTATTTTTGGTGGAAGGGTGGTCTCCCGAGTAGGAGTAGGAGGGGGAGGCACAAAAGTAGAAAGAAGAACAAAATGATAAATGGATACAAGAGCTTCGACAATGGGCCTCTTCCCATTCATTGCTCGAGGGATAGGTGAAAGAGCAGTCAAAGGCCATGGTAGGCGAGATGTAGGAACAACCACACGAGAATGTTTCCCCTTTCCATAGACAGTGGGTCGCGGAACTGTGGGAATAAAAGGAAACTAAAAATCCTAATGCTTTGCCTTCCACCACATGGGAACCATCACACTTCCCATCCAAGGCATGGGAGCAAGAACTAAGGATACCACCATGGGTCGGGAAGCAAGAAAAGTAGAAGATGTATAAGGAGAAGGATCTAGAGCACAAGCAAGCTTCTCCTTCCTTTTGATAGAGCCAACAAAGTAGCTTGTCATTAGGCTATAGTAGAGGCCTTAATAAAAACAACATAAAGAGAAACTGGATAGCTAAATTTCAATGGAATTCCCCTAGTCTTATAGTTAACATAGGCTCTATATAAAAAATCTCTCCTAGGTGAGCTAGGTTCGATTAGAGTAGGCCAGAATTGATCCAAAGAGAAGCCCCCATGTGACATTAAAATTTTATAGTTAGTGTCATGCACTACATGCACAACACCTTTGTGGAGGACCTTTAAGTATTTATGGATTACAGAGGCAACACCATTCATAGAGGCTAACCATGGAATGTCTATCATAACTCTAAATAGGCCAAACTCTTGGATCACAACAAATGAAACATCAAAAAACTTAGGTCCCACCAAAATTGAAAAAGAAATGGTGCCAATAGGGGCAATAAAACATCCATTATGACTATGAAGAGTGGCTTGTGACTCTTCATATTTATCCTTATGTAAAATTTCTATAAATAAGGTTTCCTCTATTATCACATTCACCCGAGTCGTCACGTCAACCAAGACACTAGTCAGAACATTACCATTAATCTAGGTGGAGGTGTACAATGGGGAAGGCTCCTTATTTAGTGGAAAATAATGTGAGGTAAAATTTATCTCATGCATAGCACTCGTATTCTTGGGAAGAGGAATATGCAGGAACGAGGCCATGTTCATGTATTCATATGGAACTAGCTTAGAAGATGTCAAAGATCATGTTAGCAAGTAGTGACCTGTTTAGATTTCATTCGTATATATAGAAGGTGCCTTCTAATGTCATTCCAGGAGGTCATAGATTAGGTCGCAAAGCTAAATTCCTTATGATAAAAAAATCTATGACACATCCAAGACACAATAGGAGTATTTTGGACACTCAGATGAAAATAAGGACTTTCACATTAGGTTCACAAAAAATTAGAGAACGGGGATTCTCTACCCCCGAGACTCTCAAGTCATGGAAGAGCCTAATGGAGAAAATTTCCTTAAACTATCTCAGACTACCTAATAAGTTTAGAATGAAGAGATGGGATGAAAGGAAGGACAAGCAAGACTCAATTTCCATTTTCTTTGTAATAGATGATTTTTGGAATCGAGTGAGCTGATCATAGAGGTCTCAAATTATAGACCAAATGGCTCTCTGCTAGAGAATTATAGTATAGGGGTTATAATTCAGTGTGTTGCGTTGGTGTCTTAGAGATGCACTAGCATCCTATATGGATAGAGGGTCAAGTAGCAGCAAAAAATATGTAGGGTCTACTAACAACCCGCACATTCTAGTTTTACAATTGACAAAAATGTATAAAAATGAAAAGTACAAGAAACATAATATGAAATATACTCTACTAGAAAATTGACAAAGAAAGAAGAAGAATTCCAACTTACTCGAGGTCAATTTCTCCAACTAGCTCCAAGAAATCGAATAGAACCTACACACACAGTAACAAGAAAAATGTTGGGGTCGTGTTTTGGAACTTGCCTCATTCAATTCCCTATTTCAATGTTCCCACCTCCATAGAAAACCAATATACAACAAGACTATAGAAAATCAATAAAGAAGTAAATAGAAAAGACATAAGAAGTAGAGATCAATGACAACCTAGATGCTACTCTACAAGAATGATAATGCAAATAATGAAATATACACAACATCACCTTCCCTAGTACAAGCACTCAAGGCTGATAAAAGAAGAAATATAATATTTTCATGCCAAGGAGGTTTATATTTTTAAACCTACAATAGAAATGGTATTAGAGCAATGAGAGGTTGTAGAAACCAAGCATGAAGCTACTAGAAGTGTTCGAGCTCTAAATAAAATAGTGTGGATGGTCCACTATTCTCTCTATGTCATTCAATAACATACTAGGAACCCAAATTGGATTGACTATCAAACTCACAAGGTAAGTCAATTCTCAATAAGGAAGACCTAGGAAGGGGGTCTTTTAAGCTTTAAGGGGTTCACCACCAAGCAAATTATTGGAAAAGACAAATACGCATTCAACTCAAAAAATGTAATAATGGAAGATAAATGAAAGATGTAAATGATGAAATTATGCAATAGGGAGTTAAGATGTATGTATCTGGGAAGTCTAGAAATGCAGTGAGGATTCTAGAAATGCAAAGAAGCTGTCAAAATATGCTATGAAGGACAAAGACACCCTTACTATTGTCATATTCTCATTGTTGTTTTTCAGGCCAGATGTAGAATCTTCGGATGTCAAAACCAGATCTAAAAGAATTTATGAAAAATACCCTCAGGAGGACTAAGACGCCCTAGGTGGTGACTTAGTCGAATTCTAAACTTTTGAAATCTTTGAGGGTGATCCCACAAAGCTGGTTTACAATTTCTGAGAGGAACTGATTTTTACTGAAATCACATATTTTTAGAAAATATAATGATTTAAGCCTTTAAAAGTTTAATTTTAAGGATTCCAATTGAAGAGGGTTTGATCAAACCACCTTAGATCAAACCCCCTTGGATAGAACCTTGCTATTTTTAAACCATACCTATAAATGAGTCTCCTTTAGACCTATCAAAATGTTGATAAAAAATCACTTTTGATTTACCTTTTGGGGGATCAAATGAATTAATTTAAAATTTATTTCAAATTATTATGGTAGTCCTTGAAATGACTTATCCCACAAATATAATTTTAATATGTTTTGGTTTTATTATGTATGTGGTTTTTTAGTTTTATTAAACATAGGTTTTTCACAAAAAAACCAAGCTCTTTGTTTTGCACATGTGGAAAAAATAGAAAATTATCAAAATATTTTTTTTAAAAATATGTTCGTGCTGGGTATTGATGTCCTTGATCCATTAAAAAAAAAATTGAATTCTGATACATACATAAAAAGTTATGTTGTATACAGTTCGCCTATGTCTGAATTGCAATTGGTTTGACTTCGAAACTCCATTAAGGAAAAAATATTCAATAAAAAAATATGAGACCAAATGAAAGTGCTAGATATAATAGTTACAAATTTAAATTCAAGAAAATTAGAATTTTATCCTTCATACAAAAAAAGTTATGTTGTATATGGTGAGCGTCACTTTTTAAAAATGTTGTTTTATGAAAAAAACTAGTTTTCGTGGGAGATGGAAAAAGAAGTGCAATCTTATTCCAAAAATTTTGAAAAAAATATTTTTAGAATCTACAGACAAAATGTGATGAGACTGTAGTTTTCATCATCTCCAAATTCCTCACGGTTTAGCCGCTATAGGTGCCCGAATGTGAAGATTTAGTTAAAAGTAATAGTTTCAGTGTCCAGTTTGGCCAAAAATTGTAAACCACTATTGTGGGATCACCCTTGAATGTGGTCCCGAGGCTTGATGTATGCTCTTCCTTATTCTCTAATCTTAGGTTTTGAAACTTCTAGATCTGGCCTGTAGGTGAGTTTCCATGAAGATGACAACTTTGCTATGCAATTTTAGAACTTAGCACTTCAAATGATCTTCAAGTCTTCAACCTAAATCTGCAATCACAAACATACAACAAAGGAAAAAAAATGATTGCTAGTAAATAGGGGTATGCCTTGGTCAAACCCCTTATTGGTAATTAAACCTTGAAATGAAATGAAATGGAGGGAAATGATGAATGAACAACATGTAATGTTACAACTCACCAAAACCTTGTTATAAGGTGCTATAAATATTCTTGAAATGGTTGCAATGGATGTGGTTGTTGACTCTTTCTTGAAAGATGTAGATCTTGCATAAAACACTTGAATTATAAACCTCACATCACAAATGTTAGCACAATAACAAACATGATGCAACAATATCATTGATATGATACTTGAATCTTGATGATGGCTTCAAATACTTGATAATTTTCTCTTGAATGCTTGAATGATTGAATTCTTGGATGCTTAGATTGCTTTTGAGATTTCTAGATGAAAATATGAGAGAAAGAACCTTGTATTTATACTTATCCATGCGTAATACCTTGAAATTATACCATGACAAGTTGACATATGAATTCATTAATTAAAGGAGGCTAAATCCTGCCATAATTTGAAATTAAATCCTTAAAATACCTTAAGAGGGACTAAGATGCCCTAGGTGGTGTCTTAGTCCCAAGGCATGAAACTTGGGGCAAAAACACGAAAAAGGGGCCCATTTAAGATGCCTCAAAATAAGGGTCCTAAGACCTTTGGGGGACAAAGATGCCCTATGTGGAATCTTAGTCTTGACCCAAATATAAGGGACACTTAGACAAAAACATAAAATTATCATTTATCCTCTGATGTTTATAGGGATTAGCCATAAAAAGATATAGTTCATCGATCTTGTAGATGTAAAATATGACCAATTAAGACATAAATAGGGATAAATAAAGCAAGGTGGGCCCAAACAAGTGTGAAAATGCAAGGGTATGCATTTTCCTACACTACAAATAGCAATGGCATCAGAGCAAGGAGAGGTTGTAGAAACCAAGCGTGAAGCTACTAGAAGTGTTAGAATTATCAAGAGAGTGGCTGGAATGAAGAATCAACTTGAGAGAGCGAAATAAGTTTATATAAGGTTAGAGAGAGCTTGAGAGAATGAAATAATGAAGTTCAAATGGACAATTTGGAGACAAATAAGCATTCCTAGCAGTCAAGATTTGGTAGGAAGATGTTATTCTCAGAAAGAATAGTGAATCATAACATATTTACCATTTCCTAACATAGGAATCTTTTCAAGACATTAGTGTCATGTGTAAATGTCTACGCAGTGTGTGTGCATCCCCAGTAGAAATTCCCTTTGAACACTGATGCCAAATGACAGGGAAACACGTGCGAAGCGGAGCAAAAGCGATGGGTTTTTACATTATCACGCTTTTGAGGCTAAAATGAAGGTAAATTAATGGGAAATTTGCATAGGGTTCAAATTTATGCCATTACAGGAACATAATGACATACTTAACGCTAGAGGTTCATTTTTGTGTTATTCAAACTTATCACCTCCCTTTATTATCCGATTTAAGGAATAGGAATATAATTAGTTTCTCATTCTATGTTTTAGCCTCTCTAGAAGCTTCTATTATCAATGAGGACATGGCTACCTTGTGTCAAGGCCTAATCCACTACCTTTCTTAATTCAACTTACATAAAACCCCTTTGCTTCAAGTACTAAAACAACCTAGAATTGAAGTTTTTGATCTAAAGGGTAAGGAAGGGCTTTACCAAAGTCTCCATTCTATCACAAAATTCCATAGGAGGAAAAGGTGGTATAGAAATTGAGTCCCCATGGAGACCCTATGAAATAAAGTGAATTTGAATCCCACCATTAATGCTCAAAAGGTATGATCTAAAACTATGATAAATAAGAAAGAGAAGGACCCAACTAAAGAACTAATAATTGTGTTGAATGATGAAAATATAAATATAAGAAGGTATTTGGAGGTGCACTCCCTTTTGGAGGTTCACACTAGAAGTTAGGGGAAGGGAGAATAAGAAACTTCATAACACTCTAAAGTGTTTTAAAATAAAAGAGGGAAAAAATGGGAAAGGGTAAGGAGGAGGATGGTGATGAGATAAATAGGGATGCATGAAGAGGCTCACTTATTGAGAATTGTTGTGGCCCACATTTAGGATAAGGAAAAAATAAAAATAAAATATACAAAAGAATTGGAAATTGGTACTCAAGAAACGATCTTAGACTTTTCAAATGAAAGTGGTAGAGATGAATCTAACCTGACCTAAAAAATCCCCATAGGCTTGTTCCCTAAAGATTATTTTGACTCCTTTTATAATCGTACCAGGGAAGAGGCATTGGAAACGAACTCTAATTATATGGTTCTAGATTCCAATCTACCCTATAAAACTTCTCAAAGAAACAAGAGTGCTAAGCAAGAGAAATATGGTGAAATAAATGATTACGAGAAGGAAGGGTGGAACTAGAGATAAGCATAGAAATAAAGGAGAAAAATTAGGCTATCGTTGAGAAAAAAACTCATTGGACAACATAGTCACTCACATTGAGGACTTGATGGTTAGGTTTCTCTTAATGACCAAATATCTCATGGAGTGCTCCACAAATTCTATAAATATTTTGTAAGAGGATTACAATAGGATGAAGTGAAATCTGAAAGGAAGAAGCACACGAGAAAAATAAGCTAAAGAAAAGGCATGAGGCAAAGGAAATCAATCAGGGAAAAATCTTGGGCATGTGGAATGAGAGACTAAATTAGATTCTTGATGAGCGGAATTCTCTTATGAGCCTCCACAAAATGAAGCTTCTTAGTTTTTCTAGTAGTCATAGTTCTCGATCTTTTCCTATGTTCTATTATTTGACTTGTTTGTAGTTGTGTTAATGTACCAACTTGTTATTTTTATTGAACTTCTCGGTTAATGTTGTTTCAAACACTTACACGTGGGACCCTCTTCCCACCATATCTAATAAATAATAATAACAAAAAAACAACATAAAAATAAACTTTATTGGCTATAACAAATAGTCCAAAATGTAGCAAAGTATACATTTAAAATTTGAAGTTTTGAAGTTTATTGTTTAAACTTTTGACTATAGAAATGTTTGGATTGAATTCTACATCATGAATATATCTAAAGTGGTGAAAGAGAAATTGAAAAATTGAGATGAATCTTTAGAAACAAGTGATCCAAAAAGATTACATTATAATAATATATTAAACCAATTCACACTTAAATATATCACTTATAAATTTATTATTTTTATAAAAATACTTTAATGAAAATAAATGACAAACAGAAAATAAAAAAGAGAATCATTATGCACTTTCAAAATATTCTTATCAATCCTTTTAGTTGTCATTTTGTTTGATGGTGCCAAATTCATTTTAAAACTTTGGTAGTGAAGGATTGGAGAATCATCTAGAGTTAACATGAAAATGGCCCCAACAACAAGATATTCTTATCAATCCTTTTAGTTGTCATTTTGTTTGATGGTGCCAAATTCATTTTAAAACTTTGGTAGTGAAGGATTGGAGAATCATCTAGAGTTAACATGAAAATGGCCCCAACAACAAGATATTCTTATCAATCCTTTTAGTTGTCATTTTGTTTGATGGTGCCAAATTCATTTTAAAACTTTGGTAGTGAAGGATTGGAGAATCATCTAGAGTTAACATGAAAATGGCCCCAACAACAAGATATTCTTATCAATCCTTTTAGTTGTCATTTTGTTTGATGGTGCCAAATTCATTTTAAAACTTTGGTTGTGAAGGATTGGAGAATCATCTTGAGTTAACATGAAAATGGCCCCAACAACAAGATTGGACATTTAAAAAAGAATCAGCTTCTAATTAGACTTTCACCATTAGCACCAAAGTTAGTGAGAATAGTGTAGCGATGAAGCAATCTAACACGACGTGAATGAGACATTTGAAAATAATACTCAGAATTCAATATAGCCAATAATGTAAGAAGAGATAATTAGCCGATAGGCTATTATACGTGGGGGAACCCCACCGACAGCTCTAACAGTCTGATGCCGGCGGGAACCCCACGAAAACTTGACGGCAGGGGATATAAATAAGTGTGATCGTCCATTAAATCAGACTAGCTTGCTCGGTGTCCGCGCCTGCTAATTCGTGTTGCCCGCGCCTGCTAACTCGTGTTGCTTACCGCCTGGTGACTTTATTTTACATTATTAGACTGCCCGCGATTGACGAAAAGTTTTCATTGTGGAAAATTTATTCTTTTTGGGAGCACGCGTTGTTTTCGTCAATGCAAATTTTTTTACCTGCGAAAGTCATTGGAAAAGTTAAGACTAGGCTAATACTACGCTATTTTCTTCTGAAGCGATACCAAACCATTTTATTAGATTCTCGTCAATTAAATGAAGGGTTTGTAAAATCATGTTTGCTTTTTAAAATTTTAATATTTGAACATGCTTATCCAAGGTTGTTTTCACATAACGTCAAGTAAGTCTTATTTTGCACGTTATTATGACCTAACTTATATAGCATAATTAGCATATAGTACTAAATGAAAGTTATTTTAAAAGAAAGATTATGTTTTAATTTTGTTTTTTAATAAATATATTATGTTTATTTTATTTTTTCATCTAAAATTTTCAATACTTAATTATAATTGTAAAATTATAAAAAATATTTAAAATAGTGATGAAACTTAATAAAAATTTAAAATTTAATTTTAATGTAAAATGCATAAAAATATTTAAATTTTCACAAAAATGTTTCTATTAAATTAATTTAGATATTAAGATTTTGATATATTTAATGTAAATTAATATTGAAAATTTTGATAAAAATGAGTCTTTATTTATAATTTTAAAATCTATAAGAATTATGATCAAATTTTTGAAACAAAATTTTAAAATAAATCTTTAAATTTAAATTTTTTTAATATAAATTGAATAAAAATCATAAGTAATCAAGATTTCTGGATAAAATTATGTGCAATTTTCCTTCATCAACGTTTCAATCATACTCCATGATCCATCATCGGGATATTGCATGAAAATTAGATAGCAGACTTGCATATAAATGTTATCAATTGAATATAGATTCTTTTAAATAAATCTTTAAATTTTAAACGTTTTTAATATAAAATGAATATAGATTCTTTGAATATAATGTTTGTTTAATTTTTTTGGAATAAATTTTTAAATCTTTAATGTATAAGATTTTAGGTAAATGTGTTGATTTTTTACTTTATTCTAAAATAATTAAACAAAACATTTTATTAAAAAAAATTATATTTAAACAAAATATCAAATAAAAATCATCTAAAAAAATCAAAATTAAAATATTTAAAATATCAAAAGACTAACATAATGTAGTTATCCTAAATACATCCATGATATATAAAGTTTTATTTTAATGTAGAATGCATTAAAATATTTAATATAAAAAGATTTAAATTTTTTTTAAAACAATTCTATTAAATTAATTTAAATATAAAGATTTTGATATATTTAATGTAAATTAATATTGGAAATTTTGATAGAAATGATTTTTTTTTTATAATTTCAAAATCTATTATGATTATGATCAAATTTTTGAAAATTTTTTTTAAATATTTAATATATAAAATTTTAAAAAAATCTTTAAATTTTAACTTTTTTAATATAAACTGAATATAGATTCTTTTAAATAGATTTTTAAATTTTAAACGTTTTTAATATAAAATGAATATAGATTCTTTGAGTATAATGTCTATTTAATTTTTTTAATAAAATTTTAAATATTTAATGTATAAGATTTTAGGTAAATGTTTTGATTTATAATTTTATTCTAAAAAATTTAAACAAAAAAATTTATTTAAAAAATTTATAGTAAAAAAAATATATCAAATAAAAATCATCTAAAGAAATCAAAATTAAAATATTTAAAATATCAAAAGACTACATAATGTAGTTATCTTAAATACGTCCATGGAAAGATATATCAATATTAAATTATTATATTTATTGGAGTGTATACATTATTAGTACTATTGGAATGAGCTAATTAGTTATGTCATTCTTAAATACACTCTTTCTTGATTTATTATCTTTCAAATTAAAAAATTAGAAATTATTTTTTGTTCAAAACTTATAATATCAAATTAAGCAAAACATTTTATTCAAAGAATTTATATTAAAAAGAAATATGATAAAACATATTAAAATCTTTATTAGAACATTAAGAATTTATAATGAAATATATGTTTTTTTAAATTTCATAAATTGAAGTTAAGAATCAAAACATTTACCTAGAATCTTATACATTAAAGATTTAAAATTTTATTA